>CM033645.1:94910047-95467765 GCA_019512145.1 Engystomops pustulosus
AGCGAGAAAATGTAGCCGAAACACACCTGCGTCCTTAGGGGTTAATATGTTTTATGCTTGTTATGTATACCCATATTTTTACAGCTACATGTTTTTGCAAATGATTTGTATAGCAGAGAGATAAATAATGTACAGTAGGCTTCAGGAGACTTGCTTAGCAAAGAATTAAATTTACAGTTGCCGGAAGAAAATTGGGGAACAGTAGGAGGTAAAATGATATTTATGGAGCTATATGACCTTTCTTTTACATGAATTTTAATCATATTTACCTTCAGGTTTCTGGAAGAAAATTTTGTGAGCATTACATGCAACAGTTGAATAAAATATATTATAATTATTAAATAATAATGACGGATAGTACACATAAATGTTATAATATTTTTTCTGTCAAAAAATTTACATTTTAAATATGTAACAGTGAAATACACATTTATAACATAAAAAGACATGACACATATGAATAATTCTTTATTGGTTAAATATAAAATCCTTCAAAGTAATAATGACAAATGCTAATTTGGAATATTGTGTAAGCTATAAATCAAAGATATTGTGCAAAGAGTTCCCTGGATAGTTGAATGTCTCCAAATATGGGTGAGATATAAGGACACCAGAAAGTAATTGAGAGTGCATTGGTTGTCGGTTGAGCACATAATCTACTGTCCAGTCTGCCATCGAGATATTGCTGTTTATTCATCTATGATCTAGAAGCACACACAGTCTTCTCCAGATTTCTACTCCATCAAGTGTTGTCACCAAATTATCAATTTTTATTGGAGTCTTAATGGCAAAAAAGTATTGTATCCTGACATTTAGACATTATTTTGAGTATGGGGGGTCATCGCTAGGAATTTGTTGTTTAGGACTAATTTCACACAAACTTATCTGGGGGGTCGTACGGGTAATGTGACATGCAGAGAATACTAATGGGAACCAGGAACAGGTACATATGGATCGCCGCCACGAGTGGAGAAATGTACAGGGATAGGTAAGCGCGACAAAAGGGGGGGGGAGGCAGGAGTGATCACACCATGCGGAAAAAGAGCACAGAGAGAAAATGCAACAATCACCGACATGTAAAGTACATGCTATTATGAGGGGAATAGATTAGAGCAACACATGTGATCTCCTCCTGGAGCAAGCAGTACGGTCACTAGTCTAACTAGTCGTGCGTCCTCACAGTCATTGCGATTCAAGTCGTGTGCTGGGGACAATTCTACGTATGCTAATGGGGCAATACTATGTGATGATGAGTGAAAGGGGGGTCATGTCAGCCCGCTACGACCCCCAAACACTATCCTGCATAGCCGATGGTTGGTGGCCGAGAGGCATCTATCAAGATGAACATATGTGCACATTAGCAGATATAAAGTAGTGGAACAATATGGCACCAAGAAACACTTATATCTGTATCGAGATATAGGAAATGTTGTTGTATGTGTAGCACAATTGGCATAATATAGGGTTATTATTTAATTGTATAAATGGGGAACATGATAGATACGGATTATAGGTGGTGTTGCAGGGGAGGAGTGGGGGATGACAACTTGAGGAGTGTTGGATGTTCGCAAGGGGAGATGAGTAAGTTTCACCCTAGTTATTGGTGGGTGCAACGCGATTAAGCTATCAATTATGATTAATATTATATCTTACTATCATCTCAGACCCCGAGTACCATAACCATTGACTTCTAGATTAGTGCTTGGTGACAAGTAGCGTCTAGTGGGCGCAGCAGATACAAGCAATGTATTTGTGCTCCCGCGATACACCTAAGTGAACATCGTCTCAGAATTGTGCGAGTGATCCTAGCCCCTATAGACAGTGCCCAAACCTTACATCGCCGTGTCTACAATACTACTCAGGCACTGTCCTCACTATGATTAGCTATGACAAGCTGTCACACAGTATGCAATGTCTCCAGGCCGGTACAGGGGAATCGAAGCAGTCTAGAGACAGTGCCAATCTTACTGCAGTTTGTTCATTGTTACGTCTGGATTGTCTCACTTATCACTGTGATAGGTGGAATCAAGAGATATTTGCCATGTGTCCCACTGTGACCGTCTCTAGACGTAGCAGATTAAAAAATTGTCCGAGTGGGCAGACACAAAGTTAACAGGAGGGATGTGGTCTATATGACTATTATCGCTACTAGACGTCTGGAATTCACCTTCCCCAATATGGTATACAAGCACAAATCTCTCATTGGGGAATGGAGGCAAGTATTTTCTCCTGCTTTTCAATTTTAAGTTTCAGGAACTTTAGGACCTTCAAAATGCTCCTGAAAATGACTATTGTCTAAATGTGTTTTTGAGACAGGAACTCATGTAGCAAGACTGACTTAATAGGGTAGGTTTGATTGGGTCTGGGTCCCCTGAAAGCTTAGGGTCCCAGACTAACGCCCAAACACTCTGGTCCTCATGTTGATGCACCTGATAATCTCAACTGTCTGAGCTTCATCTGCTGCACTGTCTCCTTTGCTAAATGATCCTGTGACCAGCTGCCCTAACCCTGTAGTAACATTCCCTCTTTATTTACAGTCCCTCCAATTTGTACAACAATTGCTAATGGCCCGAAGTGACCCCATATCCCCATGGGGTCCTAGTGGTGTGGCTAACTGGTTTAAACCCATTAGGGTTCTGTCTCATATTTTAATTGTTTTTGGTTGTAACAATAAAAAAATTGTATTGATTCTTGAATATTTGAGTACATTTTACATTTTCTTTTTCTTTTATCATTTATAATTTCACATTTTTTTTCTCTTTAGTATACATGACATCTTTTGTGGATTTTTAGCTACATCCATTATGACTATTCTTGCAATATTTACTGTTTTCCTCTTCTTTGATGTTGGTGCTATTCCTTTTTATGTTTTTCATAGGCTAAATAAGGCTAGTGTCAGAATTCGGGATGTCTGTATCCATTTGGACCACCGCACGAGTTGCTACTGGACGACATCATGGGGGGAAAACCGAGCTAAGTGGGCAACTATTCTTCACCAGATCCTGCCGCGAAGTGGGTTTGACTTGGTGCGGCAGGGTACCACCAGTCCATTCCCACAGGTGCGACGAGCCCCTCAGTGGTCAGCCGAGGTCGAGGAACCTTAACGTAAGAAAGTCCTTTTGGTCGGTCCATGCACAGGGCCAGGGAAGACGGCAGAGAAAAGGTCAAAGTCCATCCGGGGACAGACATTGGGAGGTCCAAGGCAGATGGGAATTGAACACGGGACACATGGAGTGAACACAGCAACATGGAGGAACACAGAACAGGGAGGGACTACTGGTAACATAGAGAACACGGCAAACACAGTATTAGGATTAGTAACACACTGTAACGACGGAATAAATATGAAACCCAGGAGGCACAGTACCCAGTAGGCACTGAACGCAGGATCATTGTATTAGTGAGCTTCTCTAAGGCTCTGAGGCACAAAGATCCGGCAGGATGTGATACAGAAAGGCCGGTTTATTAGCCTTATGGGAAAATTGGCCAGCAACAATTAATGTGCGCTGTCCCCTTTACATTTCCTGACTCCAGGGACAAGGGGGTGCGAGATGCATGGAGCAATTCCTGGACGTCGGATCGGGGAAGTATGAGATGCGCTGCATCCTTGCAGGGACTACGCGCAGGCCATGTGGAGCCTGCGACCTACGATATCGTGATCCGTCGGGAAACCCGTGACAGCTACTTCTACCACAATACTCTGTTGGATGTTCAGTTATTGGTTTGTTTACAGATCAACTTTTCCCTTCAGCTATTTTGAGCCCAAACCAGATGTTATTATGCCACTATCACATTGGCTCAAATAACTGTAGAAACTAATCTGAGGCCGTAATTTGATCATGCCATAAAATTGTTATGCAAACCGTCTTCTCGCATCAAGAAACATTTTACACTCAGTTTCAACTGACTTCTCTCCTTTTCTGAATTTGTTCGTAAGGCGTACCCTTCTATCCCCGCTTTTTAACATATTGCCATGGCTACGGCAGTTAAGTCAACTCAACACTTATAAACATTTGTGTAGAAAACCTAGGACTCAAGACACGGAGCAACACACCAGAAGTGATTCCTTCATGATTGTTACCTATCAATTCTTTGTGGAAATACTCCAACTTTAACACAATTTCCTTGGGGCAAAGAGCAATGGCAAGACAGTTATAAAGTACACTCATATCCATTTTTTACATTATCTGTATCAAACCATATGGTTGAAAACTAAAACATTTATGACACCTGGGGTGTCGGCATAGATGTTTTAGGGTTAATTGGATCATTTCAGATGTAAACTAAAGATTTTCAAGTCTTCAAGCTTGGAGTGTTAACTTGCCTGTATTTAGATGCTAAAAAAAACCGGTTCCATTGTATACTCATTCATATTTTACAAAATATAGTGTATATGGATTGTTCCATTCTAATTTTCTGTTTTTTTGCTGTTTTTCTCTGACACTGATCATGATAGTTTTTCTCTGCAGTTTACGCTGTTTAGTTTTATATTACCATTGAACTTCATTAGACGAACCATACATCATCTGCCTCACACAAAATCCCACCAATACACTGAAGAAGTTACTAATGCCAGAATATGGAAACAAACTAAGACTTTTTGTACATATAGGGGCACATTACTAGTGTCCCGAATCGCGTTTTTCCTCCAGTTTTCCTCCAGATTGTGGCACACGTGATCCGATTGTGGGCACATCGCGCCGGCTTTCACGCAACAAAATTGGGGGGAGGGGGCGTGCAGTTGGAAACCCTTGGAAAAACCGTGGAATGTTAAAAATTCCAGGGCGGGTGAATCTGTCAGACTTCACCGCAGCAGTGACACCTAGTGAGACCATCGTGCGCACGACCGTAGTGAATCGCCGAAGACCCGAATCCTGTCGCTAAGTAAATTACCCCCAATGTGTTTAGTTTTACAAAATCTATTAAGACTTATAAAAACCTGTATAATTTGTATTGCTGTGATCATCCTGATTGCAAAATAATGAAGGGAAGTGTCAGTGGACGCACAAAGTAAAAGTCTTAAAAAAAAGAGCCCACAAGAAATGGTGGCAATGTGTATTTTTTACTCACTTTGACTCACATTTGAAATTTTTTCCAGCTTTTCCACTTATATTGTTCACAGCACATATATTATTTAATGATGGTCCATGTACTGAAGTACAATATGTTTACACAGTAAACAAGTCCTAGGGAGCTCTGTATTCAGAAAATAAAAAGTAATTGATTCTTGAAGATCAAAATGGAAACCAAATTAAGAAGCTTTTTTATGTGATTAATGGTAATCATTATCATCACTCAAATCAGTTTTTTGTGCTTTTGTGTTCTGAGAATGTTGGTGTTGCACATCCTAGGACTTGCAGTTCTAAACTTTGACTCAATAGGCACTGATATTTTTTCTCTGTATTAATCCTGAAAACAAAAAATTACTTACGAACACTTTTTAACGAGATAGCATCAATTTGTCCACAGTTTTTTTATTGCCAGTGCAATAGGGGACTGATCTTAAGTTCAATGTCATGGTTAAGCTCCTCATTAATTAATTATGAATTTACCTTTCTCACGATCCACACCAGCAGTTTTAAGATTGTTGTGGCTGAAGGGGGGCCATTGTGCCTTTGTGAGCTATATCTAGAATTCACATAGAGCAGATGGGATCAGCAACCGACTCACAACACTCATTTATGTCTTGACAGGGATGCAGCACCAATTTCATCTTGAGAAATGCAAATATGTTTGGCGGTTTTGTGTTAATTTGAGTTAATTGTTTACGTGGATAAGATGATGGCACATACTTATTTGTGCTAGGCTAAATGATCATGCAGATTTTTAAAACTTTCTAATTTTGTAACTAATTAAGAGGATTCAGGGTTTATCCTGTAATACCCGTTATACTTTTTGCATATCATTTTTTTTTACTTACTTTCAGTTTTTCAATATTCTTTGCTTGTTTTCTTTGAGCGCCACTTACACGGAAGAAGTGTTCTTGGGCTCCTGTCATCTGCATTGCCCCCTACCTGAATCCGGTGACCCATCCACTTAATGTGTTCCCCCCGCACTCCACTTCTTACCCATCCTAAAGGGGTCTTCTCATCTGGACACTTAACATTCATGTTCATTAATCTGCCTATATAAACATTTCTTCATGAATTTATTAAAAAACAATATTCCTGTGTGGAAGATAATTTCTGTTCTCGTTGATCCCATAGAACGGTGACTTGCTTCCTTGGATGCGCCACTTCTGTACTAGACTGAGTGCACCTAAAGAGCAACAACAAAGGTATTGTATATAGAACATGTGCTAGGATTTAACTACATGTCGCACAGCCACCTGTGGATAATGATTTCTGAATCCTGTGGTATTGGCAGGACCTATAGGCGCAGTCTGGTCACACCCGCTGCAGAGTGTGACGTGGTCGATCCGAGGAAAGTATCTCGGTTTCTAAGGAAGAATTCACTACATTTATGAAAATTATCTTCACACGGAACTTTTTTTAATAACATCCAATTGAAGAAATGTTTACATATGGCACATGAATTTAATTAAAAAAAATGGGGGTAATGCCCAGATGGGAATACCCCTTTAACCACTTTCTCGCTTTCATATGGTATCGTTTTTCCTCTTCTTTCAACATACTGGCCCAGATTTTCTATGCAGCCTGGGGGCCATAATTCTTGTATAGACTGCACATGAAACATGTGAAACTAGTTGCACTGTATCTATGAAGTGTTTGCGCTAGCATGGTGTCCTTGATATTGCTATGTCACACGTGACATGAATATTGTCGCACAGAAGGTCGTTCACCAGTTCATACTCTTCATCACAGGTTCTTATGGTGTGTAAAATGGCATCTACCCCTCTTGAAGCTGTCTCTACTTGACCATGCTGCCTGAGTAGCCGCCATTTCACGTGTACGAATCACGTTCATATTAAAGAAGTCTTGTCCTCTCTGAACAAAACTTTCTTTTTTCAACAAACGGAGAGCAGAGCAGGAGAGATAGCTTGTATCCTGACATTTTGCCCCCCTTGTCTTTTGATGTAATTAACCTAGAACCATTTTTTCTTCACCACCACCATTTTTGTATGGATCATTTTGTATGGTATATATATTTTTTAACATTACTCATGCATAGTCATTTCTTTTCAAGACTAATATATCTAATTCTTTTCATCTTTTCCTTATAATTGAGACCCTCCCATACCCCCCCTCTTTTTTTGTGATTCTTCATTGTAAACCTGTCTACATCACTAGGTGCCACCTATTATTGACTGGGTGCCCACAGAACTGAACTGCTTTCAGGTGAGGCCTGAACCAATGTTTTATGTACATTGCGTAATATTACATCCACAGGGCTTGAAATAAGGTTCTGGGGCCCCATGTTGTAAACTCAGGTGGTGTCCCCCCTTATATAGTTTCGTATTCCCTTTTCCCATTAATTAACTTGCAAGGCCAGAAAGCTGTAGTGATTGAAACTATTAAGTTATTTTTTATTAAGAACTTATCTACTTAAAAAAATCAAAAAATGCAGTGGAAGGGATAAATCAAGTTGGAGTGGGGACTATGGTATGGGATGTCTACAGCCAATTATGGGTCAGTTAACAGCAGATTAAGGATGTGTAAATGTGTTGAGTATAGGCGAATCATTGTCCACTTTTGCATAGCATTGTTGCGTTTTTGGAATGCATTTTTAACAACACTGTTTTTTTACATGTCACCGAGCATTTTCCTGGTCTGAAAGTGTGTTTCGTCATTGCTAGAATTGTGAACGATTCATTACTGTAGTGAAATGTTCCACCCCTTGAACCTGAGTCATCCGAACAATCCAGACGGCACATCGCTCATACACTTCATGCGCGTGACAGCATGATCCACAATCATGAAGATTGAGCTCTGGTCTTCGATGAATTGAGTCCCCTGAGGCACATTTAGGAGGGAAACTGCACATTGGGGGAACTTTATCAGACACTGCGCTCTGATGTATCGGGGCTGGAGGCTGCGAAGCATTTATCCGGAAGCGTTTATCAGGCAGTGTTTATCAGGGCAGGGCCTGCGTTGAAAAACCGCAGCCAGCGACTTTTCACGTATTAAAGTAGCCGGCGTAGCAAGTGGCCTGCGTGGGGACAGTAAAACGCCCGCGCCGCCCACTCCCGTCCAGGCCACAAACCCCTGGCCTGTTTGGATTATTCTAGACTCGTCCCGTATCTCTATGCTAAACTCCCTTCTGATCTTCTACAATCTGGTTTCGGCCTATGCACGCAACTAAAACTGCTCTTTCTAGCTCCTTCACTGCTAAATCTAAAGTGACTAATGTCCTCCTCATTCTTTGGTCTCTAAGCTTATTGATACTGCTGAACACGCTTGCGCACGTATCTCTCCGTACCCCGTAAATGATAGGAAATGTCCTATATTTCTCAGGAATTCGGCGTCCGTGCGCTCTTCCCCTCCTCCTCTCCCTGGCACTGCCACTTGCCTGCCATGCGACCGTACGGCGGCAATGGCATTGTGGAATGTAGCCTAATGAGTATGTTACAAAGTTTAACATTTTCATCTCACTATTGATTTATCAGTTTTGAAAAGCATGAATTTGTTTTGTGCTGTTTGTATTTTCACACATAAGCGGTTTCTGAGATATAAAATTGATCTGCACACTTTTACTTCCTGTTTACCCACAGAAATAATATAAAAATAACATATCACTCTGCTACTATGATCTAATTTGTTTATATTTCAAGTATGTTAATAGACTATCCGATGTCCTTACTATAGGATATGCACCGAGATTGGGCATTTAAAAGGCAAAAACCAAATCCCCAAATGGGTCAGCCAACTATACTCAAAAAGCACTGCTACTACAGAAAACACAAAACCAGCACGGATACACTCCACCACCGGCCACTTTATTAGGTACACACATCTAGTAACGGGTTGGACCCCTTTGCCTTCAAGAACTGCCTCAATTCTTCAAGGGCTAGATTCAACAAGTCTGGAAGCTTCCTCAGAGATTTTGTCAATATTGACCTGATGCATCACACATTGCCGCAGATTTGTCGGCTGCACATCCATGATGCGACTCTCCCGTTCCCACCACATCCCAAAGATGCTCTATTGCAGTGGATGGCGACCTACGCACGGGTGCCATAGGTGCACTCAGAGCCCTTTCTGTGGGCCACCCAGGGACTTCACCCCAACGCAGAGTTTGCCATCTAGGACTACAAGTCTTTCTTTCTCCGGTTGTATCTACTACAGCCCAGGACGTGCCATGCTCACGCTATTTGCCTGGCAGGACTAAGGAGGAGCAAGAGGTATGGATAGTAGATGGATTGTTATTGGACTTCTGCTCTGTGTCCCCTGATCCGTCCTCTCCAGGGACCCGTAGGGAACGACATCAAATTTCTCTACTTTCGCTATTGTATTGGTGAACTCAGAATGCCAATACAATTAAAAACCTGGATACAGCAGGTGTCATCAGTTACTGCTTCAATTGTCATGTGAGCACTTTGCTACTAAAGTGAGTTTTGGTTGAGCTTGGGCACTCGTCTCCCAAGGTTCACCATCACTGCTCTATGGATTGAGATCTGGTGACTGTGGAAGGCCATTTGAGTACATTGAACTCATTGTCATGTTCAAGAACCGTCTGAGATGATTCCAGCTTTATGACATGGCGCATGATCCTGCTGAAAGTAGCCATCAGAATGTCGGTACATGTGGTCATAAAGTGATGGACATGGTCAGCACAATCTCAGTATGCTGTGGCGTTGCATACGATCTCAATTGGTACCCAGGGGCCCAAAGAGTGCCATAAAATATTCCCACACCATGACACCACCACCACCAGCCCTGAACGTTTGATACAGGCAGAGGATCCATGCTTTCATGTTGTTGACGTCCATATTCGGACCTACCATCCGAATGTTGCAGCAGAAATTGAGACTCATCAACCATGCAACGTTTTCCAATCTTCTTACTGTCCAATTTCGATGAGCTTGTGCAAATTGTGTGGTCTTCTGCTGCTGTAGCCCCACCTGCCTTCAAAGTTGGACGACTGTGGCCGTTCAGAGATGCTCTTCTGCCTACGGTTGGTTGTAGCGGTGGCGATTTGGTCACTGTTGCCTTTCTATCATCTCAACCAGTCCTGCCATTCTCCTCTGACCTCTGCATCAACAAGTCATTTCTGCCCACAGAACTGCCCGCTCACTGGATGTTTTTTTTCTTTTTCGGACATTCTCTGGTAAACCCTAGAGATGGTTTGTGCATGAAAATCCAGTAGATCAGCATTTCTGAAATACTCAGACCAGCCCTTCTGCACCAACACCAGCCTGTTCAAAGGCACTTCATCACCTTTCTCCCCATACTGATGCTCGGTTTGAACTGCGAAGGATTGTCTTGACCGTCTACTGATTGTCCTGTCATGTTTATTTTGTCCAATTACTTTTGAGTGTCTCCTAAAATGTGGAGTGTTGTAAAGAAATGTGTCCAATTCCTACATTTTTTCTATCAGATATTTTTATTCAACCCTTCAAATTAACATTACAATCCTGCACTTGATGCTGTTGTAGAGGTTTCATTTCAATCCAATGTGGTGGCATCAGAGCCACCTCGCGAAAATGTTCAACTGTCCAAATATTTTCTGCCCTAACTGTATTGACTGCAGACTCTCCATACCTTTAGTCCCCATCCCAACCTGATTTACCCCTCACTCAGTTTATTACTTTATGTACCGATAAGTCTTATTAAACAAAACTTATATTTAAATCACTACATCTTCTGGCTTGCAGTTTGTACTTTAATGGGATGGGAATCAAACTATTTCAGGGGGGCACCACTGATTTTGAACATGGGCCTCCACCAACCTTATTTCAGCCCTTTGGATGTAATATACCAACTTACAAAACATTTCTTCAGCCTCACCTAGAATATTCAGTCCTCAGTTCTTGAACCATTCCATAAAAATAGATTCCCTTGTCTGTACAAGGTCAATGAATAGCCACAAAAAAGAGGCGTGGAGGGTCCAATATAAGTAAAGATGAAAAGAATTCATCTATTTCGGCCTTGAAAAGAGATTAGCAGGCACATCATTAATGTATCTAAAATGATCTATCAAACTTAATGGTGGAAAGTTGTTTCTAGTGTAAATTACATCAAAAACAAAAAGGTCACTTGTCCTCCTTTTCGAAAAATGTTTAACCCCTATTTTAAAGTTTTTAAAAATGTCCAGGCATTAGGGCCTTAGGACCAAGCCTGATTTATAAAATCTGCCCTGTGTCATTCAATAGAGTTATAAATTTGTACCGCTTAAAACATATCCAGGGAATTTTGAGATATGTTTTCACTTTGCGAGGCCTAAATAAAAGTAAAACCCCTATAAATACCCCATTATAGAAACTACACCCCTGAACGACAAAACAACTTTTCTGAAGTTTGTTAACCCTTTAATTGGTTACAGGGGTTAAAACAAAATCGATGCAATTCTTTATTTTTTTTTTACTAAATTAATGTGTTTTTCATAAAAAGGTACAAATCTCAGGTGGATAAAATACCCAACACTCCACAAAATTTTATACCCAATCTCTCCCGTGTATAGTAATACCCCATATGTGGTGTAACCTGCTGTATGGGCACACGCCAGGGCATCGAAGGGGAGCTGCGCCATTTAGAGCAGATTTGCATTCTCACTTTAAGATATGCACAATCTTTATTTTTTTTTTGCAATTTGAACATTAAACGCAATTTTTTTGGCCATTTGAACAATTAAACACTGATTGTCTGTGAGATACTTTTTAGTGGGACTTTAATTTATTGATTAGTTTTAATTACCATATACTTGAATATAATCAAGTTTTTCTGCACAAAATTTGTGCTGAAAACCCTTCTAGGCTTATCTCGATATATAAAAAAATTACCCCATACTCACCTTTCCGATGCCCCTGTAGGTCCCTCTTCTTGCTTTTGATGCTTTGGTGCCTCTTCATTTCCGTGGGTCCCTCTTCGGTTCCTTCCTCTATTCCGTCTAATAAATCTCTTCACTGGCGTATCATAAAAGTACAGATAACTTACTTTTCTCTCACTCATGTCAAGTAGCTAACTAAAATTCACTTTTGATACCATTTCCATTATGATCGCCTTTTCCGAATTTTCCAATAACATCGTAAATGTTTTCTATGCTTCTTTATATTTTCATGTTCCAATCAATGAGAAAAATGTCTGTGCATTCGTTTTTACATTGATTTCATCAACTTCACCTATAGACTACCAGCTCTATTTTGACGCATACTGAGTAAAGCTATCACAATGTAGGCTTACTGTTAATTTTTGTTTTTTATCTTAAATAACCAATGTCTTGTACAGTGGATTTGATTACTATCCTTCTTAGGAGCAGAATGTCAGCAGCTACAGTTTTTCAACTCAGCTTACATATATCACTGTCCATAACTATTTGATGGCAAAAATCAATGATTTTCCTTTACGGATATTGAAGAGACCCTGATAACTATTAGTGTTTTTCTTTCTCTCTTCTTTTCTGTAATTGCAAATAGTAGCCATATGCGTCATTTCTGTGCCGGTGCTGCACAGTGGGTTTTCCTGCAATATTCAACAGAATTATGCTCTTTGTTCTTTCTTTAACTAAAACAATCACCCTACAAACTCAGTAAATGCATTTATAAGTGATATCTATCATAGCTACACACTAAGCTTTACAAAGCTTTTATGAGAGAAATTGGAAAAAAACAAAAATAGTCTTTTACCAACAAGGACTCCTGCAGAAAAGTCAACTATACACGAATCAGGAAACTCGACACTTCTGAAAGCAAAGCCATTACAATATAGTTTCTATATCCCGTGCCCTATTTACTTCTTAGTATTGCCACAAGATTGTAACAGTAAACTCACAACCATAAACAAAGAAAATCGGAAAAAAAGGTTCTCATTAGTCACTAACAACAAAAATATATAAACTAGTTATAACATAACACAAAACTTATGATAGAACACTCCTAGCGGAGCCGGGAAGGTAGTGATTTGACCGGGCTGTAGTGGGGGCACACGGAGGCGCACGGATGCGCCTGCGATCCGAGACAGGGATCGCGAGCACACCGTGACATTTGTTTAATAATCCCATGGAGTTTGAAATGGGCCCATCACTGAGCAAGAGCACATTCAGATTCCACTTATTAGTGCACCTGTTCAACTAACAACAACACGCGATGAATCCAGGAAATTACTGGTGTCTATTCGCCTGACCAAACCACTATTATGACTCCAGAATTAGCGCATGCTATTCTTGACAACAACAACTTTATGATCCATTGCCCAATATCTATGAGGTGTAGTTTGTATGATCCATATATTCGGCGTCATATTCATGACAACACTTTTATGACCCACATATTTCGCGCTCTATTCCACTTTTATGAGCCAATATGCACTGTTTCACTGAAAAGAGAACTTTTTTGATTAGTATTACTGCACGCTTTTTCACTGCAAACTGCACTTTTAGTCTACCCCGTATGTTTAGGTTCCTCTCATATCCCCTTCATATTGGTGGTCCCACAATCTCCCCCACATATTGTGGCCCCTCTCATCTCCTTTCTCTTTTGTGTGGCCTCTTTATATTTCTCACGTTCTTCCCCCCTCTTTATCCTCTTCATTTCCTTTTCATATTGTGGCCCCCCTCTTCTCCCCTTCATATTGTCTCACCCCTTATTGAGGTCCGTCTCCTCTCTACCCTTTTTATGGATGGTATTGGGTAACCTCTCATTGTGGCCCCCATCTTATTGGGGGCTCCCTTATCTCTCCTAATATTGAGGCCCCTTTAACGCCCTTATCCCTCATTCTGTGCTACTCTCCTCCTCCATGCAATATTGTGATCATCTCATTTTCCCTGCTTATTGTAGGACCCCCTTCATCCGCCCTACTCTTATTTTAGCCCCCTTTAATTCCTTCCCCCACATATTGTAGTCCCCTCCATCTCCCCCTCATATTGTAGCCCCTCTCATCTCTCCTTTCATACTGGCCGCACTCAATCTCTCCACCCCCTTTGTTTGGAACCCTCCCACCTTTCCCCTTCATAATGTTGGCCCCTTCGTGCCTCTATTGCTCTATGAAATAATCACACCATAATACATTACCTTTCCACATTCCCCACTTTTCTCCTCTTCTCTTCTTTCTGTGCTGCTGTCTTCCTGTCCTCTACGCACCATAGTACATGATTCGCATCAGTGGACTCCATATGTTCCTGGAGCCATCAGGCATCACTATGTCGTCCCTGTTTTGTGTAAAATTAGTTAAATCTTCAATAAATATATCCTAATGCAGAAGCTTGCATTCAGCTTGAAAACTTCAACTCAGATACAAGTACATGTACATTAAATTAGTTTGGTGGTGCTCATATAAACATGTCCAGAGTATAGCAGCGCACATGAAAGAAAATGATTCCTGGCACTCACCATCAATAGTCCATTCTGAATGTAAGGGCATAGGAACAAGAGTTAAATTGGGCCCCCGTATTTTTTATGGCACAGGTCCATTGGTGCTCCCTCACTCTCAAGCTGTGCATGCAATCTTTTCAAGGACTTCCCGCAAATTGGTGGTAGGGGTTAAAGCCATACAGGGTGTGGTGCATCATTAGAGTATAAAAGCTTCAGAGTTTAATGAGTTGCAATTAAATCCACATGTGGGGGCACAGATCCCTGATCATTTAGGTAAAACACATTTATTATGCTTCTCTGACAGTTTTTCTGGAAGAGAAGGCATGACAATTTCTCATCGTAGCAGTTTTCTGGGAATTTGGTGGAGAGTGTTCTTGTGGTTGGTGCTCTATGGTGGGTCCAATTCTCATGGAACTGAAGTAGTGGATAGTTAGAAACTCCAGTATCGACATATAGGTATTTATAGAATACTTTGTCTGTAGGACCAATATAGTTTATAATCTTGTTACTGGTGAGTACAATGTTAACATTATACATACACAATATTGTCTGATTAAATTTATTATTCTTCGCCCTATAATAATATATATACTATGGCAGCTAACTAGCATACATTAAATGGTCATATATGTTCCCACCATAGTTAATGATATCTTACTGATATTCATAATTATTTAGACAACCACTCAGTACGGAGGCCTATATATTATAATTGATAATGGGGACACTAAGTAGGTAAAATACTTAGCCCATAATAATTATGTTATAATTATTATAACCATGGCGCTCCTTTCTAACGTATAAAACTGGTCTGTCAAAATTTGATGTCTACAGCATTGCTCTTAACCTAGGACTAAGCTTCATGTCTATTTCTCCACTTGGTGAACACGTGCATTAAAAGTGACAAAAAATTGTAAGAACTGCATTATCCCAATTTATATGGAGATCTTGTACCAAAATGGCTGGTTGCTAGGGGTTCAGATGCGACTGTCATTAGAATTTGATTGATTTATACTAATACAATGATTGGAAAGCACAAATAAGAGAAATCTATATTAGGCTGTTACGTTGTTTTTGAGATAAGTTTATTGTGCCGGACTTACCAAGTTGATGCAGTGGTTTTCTTCAATTTAAATCTCAAGTTTTTTTTATCTGAAGAGAAGTCCTTTGTAACTGGCTTGCTTTAATGCATACTGCATAGCTAATAACAGCAAATTCTTCCCAACCCTATTATGTGAGCACATAATAAGTGAAGATGTTATTATATTAATTATGTTATTAAATTGGTATATTATTATTTTAAACTATATTTGATGGTAGTGAAAATAACAACATTTTTTCATATTTGTGGTGTTATCACATATTTAGGAATATTTGTATTTCTTGCCATATTGCTTTTATTCTAGCTCAATTTTTGCTGTATCTGAAAGCAGTTCAGACAAATAGAAATATGGAAATATAATTTCTAATTTAATTTTATTTGAAAAGATCATAGACACGCTTCAATCTTATAAGCTTTTTTATGCAGAAGTCATGAATATATTTATTGTGTTTGTTGTGAATAAGCATGTAGTACGATCTGTAATGAATATTTGGCTGTGCATGTAGGAAATCAACTTCGTCCTTCATGGCATTGGCACTCATTGCAGTGTTTATATTGTAACTATAATTCTGAATAATTTTCTGAATACTCCAACCTATCATGCTTCAGGTATCTGAGCTGAGTTTTTCTTATCTTTCAATAAACAAACTGCAGATTTGCCAATGCAACCTGGCAAGTAACTATGCTGGCAAAGGAGAGAGAAACAAAGTAAAGTCCTGAAATTTCACTAGATTTACTAAAACATCTGCATGAGAAAACAAGTAAGCTAACTTTCCAAATTGTTTTTACCTCTAACATCTTAAGTACATGTAAATGGATCTCCATAACAGTAACTAAAGTATTTATTTCTCAATATCTACATATTAATAACCTGTCTGTATTTTTCTCTATATTACTCTTTTGTTTTGTTTATTTCAACGAAACAAAAGTGCTGTATTCTCCAGACTAATAACACGCTTCGTACTATAGGATGCACACCAGTTTAGGCTTCTCAAAAAAGAAATATATATTTTACTCCTAATAAAAACAGCAAAACAAACTACAATTAAAATAGCCCCTGTTGGTCACCCCCCTCCCTCTCCCCTCCGCTTGCTGTGTCCCGATCGTCACCCCATGACTGGAAGCGGACCATGAATATAGGTAATTTTTCTGCTGCAGACAGCATTCTCAATTCATTAAGACATTCCCACGCGATGCAACTGGCTATCATGTAACAATTGTGTGGTTTCATATATTGATTCGTCTGGTTTACAGCTAGTATGACGTGTTCATCTCTCATATTAAACTACATAGTGGTAATGCAGCCACTACCAGTAGTGAGCAAATAACAAAATAGTAATCATACTATACTGAACATTTGTGCGGAGGAGACAAACTAGTACAGGGTGCAGCAGTAGATGTTTGCGCTGTGACAGTTAGAAGTCGTGTGCAGTAGACATCTATCTAGTTATTAATGTTTGTGCCCCCTAGGCCTTACTAAAGGAAACCTACCATTTGAATTTGATTGCATTATGAAGTGCAAACATACCACTAATGCAGGATCATGTTCTGGTTAATTTCTGTGCGAGTTGTTTTACTGATAAAACGATTAGAACATTTGATAATAAGCTCTGTCCACATATCTAATGGCATGGTTCAGCACTTGCTATTCACGCTTGCGTAGTAGAATGAGAGTTTTTCTCTGTGCGAAGCTGATGATGCAATCACTTTTCTCCTGCCATGTCGGAATAATCAATTGCTGCAACCATCCAACAGCTGCTGTGTATGAGTGATCCAGCTCGGTTGATTAGTACTTGACTAGTCCATAGCCTTAGTCTGCTTGCTAACCACCATTGTATTCACAAGCTCCATGTTGAAAGTGTTTATCTTGGCAGTCGCATGTCCACTGTCCCACTTTCCAATGTTCCTGAATTGTTTTATAATTGATCTTTTTCCAGCCAAAACCATCAGCTCAGGTATTAACCAAGATATGATCCCGCATCAGTGTAGCTTACAGCAGCTCACGTGATGTTTTGCATTCATATTGCATCAAATCAAATGTGTAGGTTTCTACCTGTTTCTTAGACCTGTTTCGCCTCCACACGCATCTATACCTTTTACTTCAATTTCTTTTTTCATTTTTCATTTATTTTTCTAGTTTCCTTTCCTCATTGCTTATTCTCACTGCTTATTTGTTGTGTGTCATTTTATTTCCTTTCTGTTCTTTTATAAATCATAAAGAGGTAGGCATAGTATTGTGTAGCATAATTACACTTGGCAGAACTACAGCAATTAATAATTTTTGGTCTCAAGTCTCCTGCTAATTTCTTTATAAACTATATGACAATTGTTAAATTCTTGCAACCAGTAATACATCCAACAAGGTTGGTTTTTTAAATATTTGATTCCTGTCACCTACCTAGATCTTATTTGTTGACTACTTATTTTGTCTCAACAATGCTGATTAAAACAGTTTTGATAATTGATTTTTCAGAAGGGTGTTAAAGTTTATGACACATACAATTACTTTCAGAACTGCTCAGCAAATTATAAATTTGAAATTATTAGAAGAGAAAATATTTTTGGAGAAATTACAGCTTCATTAAAATTAAGTGGGCATCAAACACTGTACAAAATCTGAAAGCTTAATCATAAAGAGTAACAACCTGAAATAATGAAAATTGTGTAATATTATGGTGTTTGCTTAATTTACATGATCAGAAGATGTTTCTAGACTTGATATATTGAAGATGTACTTTGGACAGCAAAGTTATTTTGGACAGCATGGTTTCATTGTTTGTCCATATAGCAAAAAATCTGAGGTTGCAGGGAGCACCAGATTCATGATAAGCGTGTGCCACAATCCATGAATCTGGCGCACCCTGCACGCTCCACAGTAACCTAGTGCAGGTTACACTGTTTTTGATGAATGTGGGCAACAATATCTCAATAACCGCCAACCCTGACCCCTCCAACTACAGAGGATAGACACAAAGAATAAACAAAAAAGAACTAATTATAAATGACACCATCGGATGCATTTATGTTGTGGCTGCACTATGCCCCCACCCCACAATTTTTCTTTCTCATAAACGGGGTCTCCGGTGTCAGTTTGGCCATGCCCAACATTTACACCACAACAGAAATAGTGTCCTTCTGCTGCTTGGTTTAACTGGAGGCACCAAAAACAGTTGGTGCACCCATCCCTGTGTATGTCCATGTTAGGCCAAGATTTTTCCTGAAGACCGTGCACCAAATTTCATGAATCTGTCGCACACTGTACACTATAGAGTTTTCACTACTTTTGATAAATGTGGTCCATTGAATTCCACAGGAGTTCCTGTTTATTTTTTTTTTTCAACTCGATTACATTCTCTTTATTATTTAGCCAGTTTACTTTTATTTCCACTGATTGTAAGAGTGGGAGAGGAACCTATCTTTCCAGGATTTCATGTCACTGTTTTGCCAAGAACAGGGCTTTTAGTATGAAGCCTTTTTGGGTTATAGTAGAAGCAATTGAAGAATCATCCGTGAATATTCATTTACAAATTGAATGTAATTTAAGTCCCAGCAAGGTACACCGAACTAGCCCATAATGGGTCAGATTTACTTACTCGGTCCGTTCGCGAATCCAGCGTCGCGTTTCCACCTGTGGAGACTTGGGTCTTCCGACGATTCACTAAGGTAGTTCCCGACGTCCCCAGGTGTCACTGCTGCGCTGAATTCTCGGAATGCCCCTGAACTTCACCAAGCGGGCCCGCGTGTCAGTGAAAGCGCTCATCACAGCGACACTTTTTTTTAAAACACATGCTCTGAGGGTTCTTTCATCCGCCAATTCCGTCGGGTTTTCTCGCGTGATACAGCCATGCCCCCGATTTACGGCTTTGCGTGCAATGCTGGCGCCGATGCACCACAATCCAATAGTTGCGCCAAAAACCCTGGGGCAATTCAGGGAAAACGGTTCAAACTGAAAAATTCTTTGAGGCTGTGAGGCACAAAGATCCGGCAAAGCAGGAAGGACTCTTAAAAGGGAAGTGTTCAACCAGCGCACCAATCAGCAGTGCGCTGGCCCTTTAAATCTCCAGAAGACACCACACACGCACTAGGAGAAAGATATGTGCATGTACAGATCTGGGCCGAGGGTTTGGAATGGGGAGAGGTGAATGGCGCTGGCGACGCACCTGCGAGCCCCGGGGAGCATGGGTGAGCCTGCAACCCATGGTATAGGACGCGGGACTACCTCTGATACAGCGATGCAGGCAGCAAGTCGCTACTGTGGCCGTGAGTCAGCAGGGGGAAAGCAGTGCATGGACGGGAGCCAAACGGCCGCCGCACCTTCGTGAGCAAATCAGACAGATTGGGGTATGTCTTGAGGAAACGCTGCACTATCAGATTTAACACATGGGCCAGGCATGGCACATGTGTCAGTCTGCCGAGTTGCAGAGCCGCCACCAGGTTACGGCCGTTGTCACACACAACCATTCCCGGCTTGAGGTTCAGCGGTGCCAGCCACAGATCAGTCTGCGCCGTGATGCCCTGTAATAGCTCTTGGGCGGTGTGCCTTTTGTCGCCTAGGCTCAGCAGTTTGAGCACCGCCTGCTGTCGCTTAGCGACGGCACTGCTGCTGTGCCTAGAGCTACCGACTGATGGCGCCGTGCCCACGGATGGTAGTTCGGAGGAGGAGGTGGAGGAGGGGTGGGAGGAGGAGGAGGCATAGTAGGCCTGAAACACCTGGACCGAGGTAGGCCCCGCAATCCTCGGCGTCGGCAGTATATGACCAGCCCCAGGGTCAGACTCGGTCCCAGCCTCCACCAAGTTAACCCAATGTGCCGTCAGCGATATATAGTGGCCCTGCCCGGCAGCACTCGTCCACGTGTCCGTGGTCAGGTGGACCTTGTCAGAAACGGCGTTGGTCAGGGCACGGATGATGTTGTCTGACACGTGCTGGTGCAGGGCTGGGACGGCACATCGGGAAAAGTAGTGGCGGCTGGGGACCGAATACCGAGGGGCGGCCGCCGCCATGAGGTTGCGAAAGGCCTCGGTCTCTATTAGCCTATAGGGCAGCATCTCCAGGCTAAGCAATCTGGAGATGTGGACATTAAGGGCTTGGGCGTGCGGGTGGGTTGCACTATATTTGCGTTTCCGCTCCAGCGTCTGGGGTATGGAGAGCTGAACGCTGGTGGATGCTGTGGAGGATCGTGGAGGCGACGATGGGGTTTTTGTGGCAGGGTCCTGGGCAGGGGGCTGACTATCAGCTGACACAGGGGAAGGAGCAGTGGTGTGCACGGCCGGAGGTGAACGGGCTTGTTGCCACTGAGTGGGGTGTTTAGCATTCATATGCCTGCGCATACTGGTGGTAGTTAAGCTAGTAGTGGTGGAACCCCTGCTGAGCCTGGTTTGGCAAATGTTGCACACCACAGTCCGTCGGTCATCCGGTGTTTCCTTAAAGAACCTCCACACTTCTGAAGATCTAGCCCTCGCCGCAAGAGCCCTCACCACGGGAGCTTCACTAGTTGACAGTGGCGCTGATGCACCAGCTCTGGCCCTGCCTCTCCGTCTGGCCCCACCACTGCCTCTTCCAACCTGTTCAGGTCGAGGACTCTCCTCCGTCTCAGAAGCACTGTGTTCACCCGGCCTCTCAACCCAGCTTGGGTCTGTCACCTCATCATCCTCCGATCCCTCAGTCTGCTCCCCCCTCGGACTTCCTGCCCTGACAACAACTTCCCCACTGTCTGACAACCGTGTCTCCTCATCTTCGGACACCTCTTTACACACTTCTTCCACTACGTCAAGAAGGTCATCATCACCCACAGACTGCGACTGGTGGAAAACCTGGGCATCGGAAAATTGCTCAGCAGCAACCGGACAAGTGGTTTGTGACTGTGGGAAGGGTCCAGAAAACAGCTCCTCAGAGTATGCCGGTTCAAATGCCAAATTTTCCTCTGAGGGGGCAGACTGGGGGGGAGGAGGCTGAGGTGCAGGAGCTGGAGGAGTGCCGATTTCGGTGACATGGGTGGACTGCGTGGAAGACTGACTGGTGGACAAATTGCTCGAAGCATTGTCGGCAATCCACGACATCACCTGTTCGCACTGTTCTGGCCTCAACAGTGCTCTACCACGAGTCCCAGTAACTTCAGACATAAAACTAGGGAGTGTAGCTCTGCGGCGTTCCCCTGCTCCCTCATCAGCAGGTGGTGTCTCACCCCGCCCAGGACCACGGCCTCTGACCCCTGCAGTAGTTGGACGCCCACGTCCCCGCCCTCGTCCTCTACCCCTAGCCCTCGGGTTAAACATTTTGAAAATGAAAGTTATAACTTAAAACCAAACGATGCTATCCTATTGCTATGGCTATTTTCTAGCCAACTATGAAAGCACACTGCTATGCCAGATGAGATGACGCTGAGTTATGAACAGGCTTACGTTCCACTGTACATGACCAAATGGGAACGGGACCTGACATTGACTCTCTCTGCAGAACAAAGGGAAAAGATTTATGAACTGGCACACAAATCCTCAATTAGTACAGCTTACCAGGAGACAAACTATAAGCTGCTTACCAGGTGGTATAGGGTCCCCCATGTACTTCACAAGATGTTCCCAGATGTCCCCCGGACCTGTTGGCGCTGCGGTAAAGAGGAGGGCACACTCCTTCATATTTTCTGGAGCTGTCCCTCACTTGTTCCATTTTGGACGGCGGTGCTGGGGGTGATTTGCGAGGTGACGGGCAGAGAGCTGCGGGATGACCCCGCTTGGGTATTGTTACACCATCACGAGATTTCCCTTGCCACGTACAGGAAGTCCCTGGTATGTCACCTTCTAAATGCAGCTAGGGCCTGTATCCCGGCCTGCTGGCACTCTTCCGATCCTCCCTCCATGCATCAGTGGCTGGGCCGTGTCAACGAATTACAAAGGATGGAGAGTCTCCTGAACACTGATCCAAAGAGGGCCGCCCGCTCTCAGAAAACATGGTTCCACTGGGTCTCCTTTGTGGCATCTCCCCGCTACTTGGACTTGACAGCGCGGGATGGTGATTCTACTGAGATCTGAGCTCTAGGTAAGGGGAGGCACGACGCTCCTTCTTTTGATCCCCCTACTCTATTTCTCCTTATATCTGGCGATTCCTCGCCGCTATTTTCTCTTTCTTTTTTCTCCTTTTAAAGAAATTTTATAGAATGCATCTAATTTACAGTGAACCTGTTTCAGTAGATAACGGTACATTGAATTTTTGTTGTCATACACTTGACATTCTTGGTTATAAATTGTTGCATTATCCAAATGTAACCCCCCTCCCCCTTTCCACAAATGGGTGCATGTTGGCACCTGATTATTTGACTGTAAGTGCTTACCCCTTTCCCCCCTCCCTCCCTTTATGCACTGTTTTGTTACAAAAAATTAATAAAAATTTTAATATGAAAAAAAAAAATGTGATGGGCCGGGCCTTTACACCTCATAGTCTCTATACTGGACTAAAATACACTGCTCTTGGTAAAGCAGCTTTTCTGATAGTAACTATAAAACTTTATACCTGCTTTTGAGTAAGTGCAAGTTGTACAATCTATTGTAAAATTACCCATTCTTTAATGCAGAACATACAGACATGAACATGAAAACTACAACCGATCACTAGTCTCAGTGGTATGTATGGCATAAGACAGAAGTGGCCAGTGATTGGTGGCAGTGGTTATGTGTATGCAACGCACATTATCACAGTAGACAAATGGGTATTGAAAAAGTTGGCATTTATTATTTTAAGATTTTCCCTAGAGGCCATGTTTTTAAATTCTGGAGAATGTCTTTAAGCTCTTCCTGGTCCTAATGCAATGTGCCACATTTATCAAAAACAGTGCAAACTGAACTATATGTAATTTGCCTGTCAAGTGTGCAGGTTGTGCCAGATTTAGGATTTGTGGTGCCCATTCATCAAGAATTTGGCGTCCCCTGCACAGCTCCTACTTTTTTTTGGTGCACCTTTAACATGGGGCACACTTCTGTGGGTAAATGTGGCACACTGTCTGACTGAGCACCGGAACGCCCCTTTATGTGCAGAGTTTTATGTTGCGTCGGGTATAGTGCAGCCGAGACACAAACGAGTCGCTTACAACACATATGTGGAGCGTACACTTCTTAAATACATGTGCAAGCAGTTTGTACATAAAAGAACATGCATAGTTCGACAGATAACTGGCGCAGGGACCTTACTAAATGTTGGCCAATATGATACAGTACTGTGCAAAGGTTTAATGCAGAAGATAAATAAAATGCTAAAAAATAAGGAATGAAGGACAGTGATCCCAAACATCAAAAACTAAGGACTACATGAAGAGACAGAAAGACTGGTGCGAGCCAAACATAGGGTCTAATGTTAGTTTGGAACAACCTTCCTATCGAATTCCTTCAGAACTTGTGTTAAGGTGGACCTGGAGGATTACTGCTGTTTTGAATGAAAAACATTGGGCCACATTTATCACTTTTGTGCGCCTAAGTGTAGTAGTTGCGCCTAAATTCTGATGCACTGTTTTGCCAGAATTATCACCAACTGTGATAAGGTAATTTCCTGCCTCTTATTAATCACTTTACTTTAACACAGTTTAGGCACAATTTTGGCGCAGTTTAGGCGCAATGTTAGATTCAGGCACTTACATGTAATCCTGCTACAAGCTCCTCTCTGCTTCTCCCACATCCCAAAATGAAGGTAACACTCACAGCAGCACCCAGGTGTGTGACACCCAGCACCCAGTGACCTCCTCAGCAGTGGCTTCTCCTGGAGGGGATCCCCCAGTGCTGGTCTCCTGCTGCACCCCTGTAATTCTGCACAGTATCCCCCTCAGACACACTGGATACTGTGCAGAATTTCATGGGGGACACTTGTCTGTAGTATCTGCAACATTCTGCAAACTTCTGCAAAGTTCTCTTCTCTCTTGCTGTGAGCTCAGGGTTTTGCAGAATATTTTGTAAATAGAAGGTGATGAACTGTAAATAGAGTCTGCAGCTCCTGTCTGCAGAGTATCTCATGTCTGTATTATATGTTCTAGTGTCTGCAGTGTCTGGCTGAGCTTTGCTGCTAGAAATGAGCTATTCTGCAAAGGGGCTCAGTGCTTTCTTCTCAGTTAACACCACCTTCGGGCTGGAGTGTTTTTGCGCCCGTTTTTGCGCCTAAATGAAAACGTTGCAAGTGATGAATATCATTAGGCGCAGCAAAACATATGGATTGGTAAGATAGATGAGGGGAAGCTGGTTATTTTTGCTGCGCGGATAGTTTGGCGTTTAGTCGCAAAAATGGCGCAAAAACGGTGCGCCTGAATAAAAAGGCGCAAAAACAACAGAAAAAACGAGTGATACATGTGGCCCATTGTTTCTTAGGGAATTTCACTTTGCCTTAAAATTGACAAAAATAAATTATTAACGCTCCTATATTTTAAAGCGATCTTACCTTACATTCTTCCGCACATGTGTAAAACTGTTGCCCACTACAGTATATAGCTGTAGTATAGAAGCAGAAATGTTTCTCAGCAATTATACTCTAATGATAACTAAATACGCCAAAAGCCATCAGACAGATAATTGGCAGCTATTAGATTTACATTCGTGGAATCGTCTGGTGTCAGCGCATCAACTTTTTTTAAGACTCGGTAATTCTTTCGTATCCTTATTTGATTTAATTACTGTACGTCGAAAGCAATGATTCAGGGTAACAAAAAGGTTAACCTTTCAAGACAGTAGAAGGAGAGTATATTCGTTCTCATTGTCTGTAAAATTAGAGGCTGAATGTAATACAATCAGGTAGTCTGCTCTAATGAGGTCTCCGAGATGACGGTAAACATCCTGACGGCTAAATGTATAAGATTGAGGATATATATTTATGTATATCCAACTGTTGATATCTATATGTACTGACCCCACCCCGATTCTAATCCCATATCCCTCATTGAAAGAACGATGTGACTTCACCTTAGATACTTAAGACTCATGGTGCCAGTTTCCGTATTTGTGAACAAAGTCCAAATTACGACCCTTTTATACCCAAACTTCTCCACTTTGTCTAGTCCAGTTCCAAAATACATTTGGAAGATTTCTCAATCGTGATTACACACAAAAGGTCAGATAGACGGGCAATACCAATCCAGATTTATCATCCAGCATAGAAATTGGAGAAATTTTTGCAGCATATGGATGTCTAGTAGTGATGATTAGACCGAAACTGAATTTTAAAACCCGTTGTTCAGGATCTCCCACCAAGACATCCTTGATTGGTGCCAGCACCGATCGCAGGGGATAACTGTTTAATGATGCTGGGACTAGGATGAGCGAGCACTAAAATGCTCGGGTACTCGTTATTCGAGACGAACTTTTCCCGATGCTCGAGTGCTCGTTCGAGTAACGAGCCCCATTGAAGTCATGGAGACTCGAGCATTTTTCAAGGGGACCAAGGCTCTGTCACAGGGAGCTTGGCCAAACACCTGGGAACCTCAGAAAAGCAGGTAACACCACGGAAATGGACGGAAGCAGCAGGGGCAGCAGCATGGGCATCCTCTGAGGCTGCTTAAATGCCACCTTATGCCAAAATATGGCAAAGCATGGCATGACAGAGTGACAGAATGAGCTAGATAGCATCTAAAACATCCAATATTGACCCTGACACTATAGGGACGGCCATGAGAGGCAGCGGCCAGCGGCAGGCTAGAGAGTGCATGCGACATACCCTAGCATGGACTCAGGCTTCAAACCAATGGTTGGCAGAGAGGACCAAAGGAGTTTGAGCAAGAACGCTCAAATAATATCGGTACATGATAAAAGTTTGCCAGTATATTTGTGGATTACACAGCAGGTGTGGCGACAAAGTTAACAAGTTTGATGTGGAAGCCATGAAAACAACCCAAAATTCTGCCAGACACAGCTCGTTGATAAGGGGACCATGTATGGAGGCAGTGAACTAGTAGTAGATTAAAGGTGCTGCCGTTTAAAACTATGTTAGTTGGATTTGGCATGGAGCTGGCGCTCCGCTGCCAGGCGAGCTTTTTTCGCCAATCCAAGCCCCTGTCTCTAGGCTACTCCCCAAACAGCACTTCTAGAACCTTTTGTATAAGCCAAGTGTAGTAGCGTTCTTATAGTTGGGATATGGCGGTGAGGGAATGTAAACATCTGCGCAAGAAGCGCTGAAATAATATCCATAAATGGTAAAAGTTTGCCAGTATATTTTGAGGATTACACAGCATGTGGCGACAAGTTAACAAGTTGTTGTGGAAGCCATGAAACACCCAAAATTCTGCCTGACACAGCACGTTTGTAGGCGGCCAGGTATGGAGGCAGTGAACTAGTAGTGATTAAAGGTGCTCAGTTAAACTATGTTAGTTGGTTCTTGGCATGGAGCGCTGGCCTCCGCTCCAGGCGAGCTTTCGCCAGCCAAGCCCCTGTCTCTAGGCTACTCCCCAAACAAGCACTTCTAAGAACCTTTGTATAAGATCAGTGTAGTAGCGTCTTAAAAGTTTAGGATATGTGCGGGTGAGGGGAATGTAAACATATGCCAAGAAGCGCTGAAATAATATCCGTAAATGTTAAGTATTGCCAGTGTATTTGTGGATAACACAGCAGGGGTGGCGACAAAGTTAACAACTTGATGTGGATCCATGAAACACACCCAATTTCGCGCCTGACACACCCTCGTTTGATAAAGGACGATGTATGGAGGCAGCTATATGGACGACTTTTGGAGGTAGCAATGGAGACAACGTGTGGAGGCTGCTATGGAGACAATTCAATTTGGTAGTGCCTGTATTGTGGCAGTCCAAAAAAGTTTTCAAACCAAGGAGCAGTAGGTGGCCCTCCAGAAACAATGGAATAGATTGGTGCCTGTAGGTGGCAGTCCAAAAAAGTTTTCAACCACAGAGGAGCAGGTAGGTGGCCCTCCAGAAAAATGGAAGATTGATTGCCTGTATGTGGCAGTCCAAAAAAGTTTCAAACCAGAGAGCGGTAGGTGTCCCTCCAGAAAAATGAATACATGAGTGCCTGTATGTGGCAGTCAAACAAGTTTCAAACCAAGGACAGGTAGGTGGCCCTCCAGAAAAAATGGAATAGATTGAGTGCCTGTATGTGGCAGTCCAAAAAAGTTTTTCAAACCAGAGGAGCAGGTAGGTGGCCCTCCAAAAAATGGAATAATTGAGTGTCTGTATGTGGCAGTCCAAAAAAGTTTTCAAACCAGAGGAGCAGGTAGGTGGCCCTCCAAAAATGGAATACATTGAGTGCCTGTATGTGGCAGTCCAAAAAAGTTTTCAAACCAGAGGAGCAGTAGGTGGGCCCTCCAAAAAAATGGAATAGATGAGTTCCTGTATGTGGCAGTCGTCCAAAAGTTTTCAAACCAGAGGAGCAGGTAGGTGGCCCTCCAGAAAAATTGAATACATTGAGTGCCTGTATGTGGCACTCCCAAAATTGTTTAAAAACAGAGGACCGGGTCGGTGGCCCTCCAGAAAATTAATGCATAAAGTACTATAGCTAAGCCAGTGGGCCTGTCAAAAAATAGCCAGTTTCCCTTGCTTTACCTGTACAAGAGGAGGAGAAGGAGTAAAATAAGGGAGGAGGAGTGGATAAATATCAGGTTGAGCTTCCTTCACCTGGTGAGATTGGAAATTAGGAGAAATCCAGGCTTTCATTCATCTTAGCGTCAGCCTGTCAGCGCTGTCAGTCGACCGGCGTGTACGCTTATCGTTGATGATGCCACCAGCTGCACTGAAAACCCGCTCGACAAGACGCTAGCGGCAGGGCATCAGGCAAGAACCTCCAAGGCGTACGCGCCAGTTCGTGCCACATGTCCAGCTTTAAACCCAGTAGTTGTAGGGAGCTGTTGATCATTTAGGACGATGGTATGGTCAAGCTACTCCTCACCATCTTTCTGTAAAATCAGCCCTACTCTGGCCGAGACTGGGGACAGGGACAGTGTCTGCTGGGGGTACATAAAGCTGGCAAAAGCCTGTAAGTGTACCCTTGCCAGTGCTGGGACAAGCTGCCTGCTCGCCTACTCTCCCTCACTACTTGTCCCCGCAGAACTACGCACTCTGCCGCTAGCGCTGTCAAAGGAATACTGTTTTCAGCTTGTGCACCAGGGCCTGCTGGTATTCATGCATTCTCACACTTCCTTTCCTCTCCAGGGATGAGGTGAAAGATTTTGCTTGTACGTGGGTCCAGGAGAGTGAACACCAGTATCGGTGCTGGAAATAATTCTTTGAACGCAGGGTCACGGGATAGCAGGCCTAGCATGAATCTGCCATATGCGCCAGAGTACCACGCGTAAGAATTCACTCCCCTCACTGGCCTGACTGTCCATTTCCTCCTCCCCTCCCCAACTCTCCGCAACTCCTCTTCTTCTGGCCCATAACACCTCAACATGAGACTCAACTGGTCCCTCTTGTGTCCGCCACATTCATCCTCCTCTTCCTCTCATCCTCCTCCACCTCCTCCATATGCGCTGAAAACAGACCAAGGGTGCTTTGGCTATCAACAAGGGAATCTTCTTCCCCCGTCTCTTGTAGGAGCGCAAGCTTCCGACTTCAGTTGACCAAGAGTTTTTCAACGGGCCAAGCAGCGGGATGTGAGGCTGATGATGGCGGCATCGCCACTGACCTCTCGTGTTTACTCCTCAAAGTTACTCAGCACCTGACAGATATCAGACATCCACGTCCACTCCTCATTGTATACTTGAGGAAGCTGACTGACCTGACTACCAGTTCTGGTGGAAGTTGACATCTGGCAGTCTACAATCGCTCGGCGCTGGTAAAACTCTGGATAACATGGTCATGTTTTGAATTCCACCTCGTGGCACGTTGCACAACAGTCGGTGAGCGGGCAGTTGGAGGCGGCGCTGCGCTGCCCTGAGAGTGGCACATCGTGCTGGACTTTCCTGAAATGCGCACAGATGCGGCGCACCTCTCGTGAGCAAATCAGACAGATTGGGGTATGTCTTGAGAAACCGCTGTAACTATCAGATTTAACACATGGCCAGGCATGGCACATTGTCAGTCTGGCGAGTTGCAGAGCCGCCACCATGTTACGGCCGTTGTCACACACAACCATGCCTGGCTTCCAGGTTCAGCGGTGCCAGCCACAGATCAGTCTGCGCCGTGATGCCCTGTAATAGTTTCTTGGGCGGTTGTGCCTTTATCGCCTAGGCTCAGCAGTTTGAGCCCCGCCTGCTGCGCTTAGCGACGGCACTGCTGCTGTGCCTAGAGCTCCCGACTGATGGCGCCATGCCCACGGATGGTCGTTCGGAGGATGAGAGGTGGAGGAGGGGTGGGAGGAGGAGGAGGCATAGTGGCCTGAAACACCTGGACCGAGGTAGGCCCCACAATCCTCGCGTCGTCATATATGACCAGCCGCAGGGTCAACTCGGTCCCAGCCCACACCAAGTTAACCCAATGTGCCGTCAGCGATATATAGTGGCTCCTGCCCGGCATCACTCGTCCACGTGTCCGTGGTCAGGTGGACCTTGTCAGAAACGGCTTTGCTAGGGCACGGATTATGTTGTCTGACACGTGCTGGTTCAGGCTGGGATGGCACATCGGGAAAAGTAGTGGCGGCCTGGGGACCGAATCCCGAGGGCGGCCGCCGCCATGAGGCTGCGAAAGGCCTCGGTCTCTACTAGCCTATAGGGCAGCCCCTCCAGGCTTAGCAACTGGAGATGTGCACATTAAGGCCTTGGTGTGCAGGTGGGTTGCACTATATTTGCGTTTCCGCTCCAGCGTCTGGGGTATGGAGAGCTGAACCTGGTGGATGCGTGTGGAGGATCGTGGAGGCGACGATGGGGTTTTTTGTGGCAGGTCCGGGCAGGGGGCTGACATCATGCTACACGGGGAAGAGCAGTGGTGCAGCCGGAGGTGAACGCGCTTGTTGCCACTGAGTGGGGTGTTTAGCATTCATATCCTGCGCATACTGGTGGTAGTTAAGCTATTATGGTGGAACCCCTTGCTGATCCTGGTTTGGCAAATGTGGCACACCACAGTCCGTCGGTCATCCGGTGTTTCCTTAAAGAACCTCCAGACTCTGAAACTAGCCCCTCCCACAGGAGCCCTCGCCACGGGAGCTTAACTAGTTGACACATTTGGCCTGATGCCCAGCTCTGCCCTGCCTCTCCGTCCGGCCCCACCACTGCCTCTTCCAACCTGTTTCTGGTCGGGACTCTCCTCCGCTCAGAAGCACTGTGTTCACCCGCCCATCAACCCAGCTTGGGTCTGTCACCTCATCATCCTCCGATCCCTCAGTCTGCTCCACCCTCGGACTTCCTGCCCTGACAACAACTACTTCCCCACTGTACTGACACCGTGTTCCTGTCTCCTCATCGTCGGACACCTCTTACACACCTTCTTCCATATGTCAACAAGGTCATCATCACCCACAACTGCGGACGGTGGAAAACCTGGCATCGAAAATTGCTCAGCACACCCGGACAAGTGGTTTGTGACTGTGGGAAAGGGTCCAGAAAACAGTTCTCAGAGTATGCCGGTCAATGGCAAATTTTGCTGGGAGGGCAGACTGGGGGGAGGAGCTGAGGTCGCGGACCTGGAGGAGTGCCGATGTTCGGTGCATGGGGACTGCTTGAAGACTGACTGGTGACAAATTGCTCGAAGCATTGTCGCAATCCACGACATCACCTGTTGCAACCGTTCTGGCCTCAACAGTGCTCTACCACGAGTCCACCGTAACTTCAGACATGAACCTAGGGTGTAGCTCTGCGCGTTCCCTGCTCCCTCATAAGCATGTTGTGTCTCACCCCCGCCCAGGACACGGCCTCTGACCCCGCGTAGTTGGACGCCCACGTCCCCGCCCTCGTCCTCTACCACTAGCCCTCGGTTTAAACATGTTGAAATGAGTGTTATAACTTTAATTTTTCTTTTTAACTTTTTTTATGTTTTTTTTTTTTTTTTTGTGTGTTTTTTAGTTTTTTTAAAACCAAAGACGCTGCTATCCTATTGCTATGGCTATTTTCTAGCCAAGTATGAAAGCACACTGCTATGCGATGAGATGACACTGAGTTTTTAAAAAATAAACGTTAAAATAAAAAAGGAATGGCAGACTGTGCTAATTGAAATCCAACCCCGGGCCCTAATAATTTTCCCACTTCGGTCTTTGCGATGGATAATGTGCGTCACTAAGCGCAAACCAGTGGTCGCAAGTCTCACTCCAATTGCTCCAATTTGCTAGTAGAATGCCTGCAGCACTACCAACTCCCGCATAGATCAACCAATCACATCATAAGTCAATATGTGCATAGGCCTATGGGTATGCTAAGGAAAGTCGTGTGTATCTCTATGCTATCAGCCAAGTTTTAAGCACACTACTAGTGCCAGAGTAGATGACTGGTCTATGATTAGAAAAAATAACGAAATAAAAAATAAAATGGCAAACTGGTTACCATTGAAATCCAACCCCAGGCCCTACAAATTTTCCCACCGGGTTGCGGTCGTATAGCGTGGATGTGCGTCACTAAGCGCACACAGTGTAGGCGTCAATGCCCATCACATGCTCCCATTTTCTAGTAGATGCAATGCGAACTACAGCCACCAGAGACAGTCAACCAAAATCAAATATATATAACGCTACTGTAGGCTAATAAGACCTGCGATTCTCCTATGCGATTTTCTAGCCAAGTATTAAGCCACACTATGCCAGATGATGGACGCTGAGTTATGAAAAAATAAACGTAAAATAAAAAAGGAAATGCAGACTGTGCCTAATTGAATACAACCCCGGGCCCTAATAATCTCCACTTCGGTCGTTGCGATGGATATGTGCGCACAGACGCAAAACACAATGGTCGCAAGTCTCACACAAATGGCTCCCAATGGCTTAGGATGCACTGCAGCAACTACAGCCACCAGCAGAGCACAGAAATCAAATATTATAACGCTACGTGGAGGCGTAGTAAGCCGGTGAGTCCCTATGGCTATTTTCTAGCCAAGTATTAAAGCACACACTATGCCAGATGAGATGACGCTGGAGTTATGAAAAAATAAACGTAAAATAAAAAAGGAAAGGCAGACTTGCTAATTAAATACAACCCCGGGCCCAATAAATTTTCCCACTTCGGTCTTTGCGATGGATATGTGCCTCACTAGCGCAAAACACGCGGTCGCAAGTCTCACTCCAAATTGCTCACAATTTGCTAGTAGATGCACTGCAGCAACTAACAGCCACCAGCATACACCCCGAATCAAATATTATAACGCTACTGTAGCGTAAGTAGCCGTTTGGATTCTCCTATGGCTACTTTTCTATCCAAGTTAGAAGCACACTGCTATGCCAGAGGAGATGACACTGAGTTATTAAAAAAGAAACGTAAAATAAAAGAAACTGGCAGACTGTGCCTAATTGAAATACAACCCCTATAAATTGTCCCACTTTGGTGTTTGCGGCGGATAGTTGTGTCACTAGAGCTAAACACAAACGGTAGCAAGTCCCCTGCTAATCCTCACCATATGGTACTACTGCACTACTAGTGCCAGCAAGCCCAGCCACAAGCAATAAAAAAAAAAAAAGTATAACGTTATTGTGCCCTAAAAGGGCTGTTGGGTTCTTGTTGATCACTCCTGCCTAACAGTAGCTAATAGACACACCTAACGCTTTCCCTGACCAGCAGCAGCTCTCTCCTAGCGGAATCCAGACAGAGAATGATCCGAGCAGCGCGGGCAGGGGCTAGTCTATCCCCAGGGTCACCTGATCTGGCGCCAACCAACGCTATCGACGTTAAGGTACCACTCATGCTGGGTGGTTGCAGAGTCTCCTGGCTTGTGATTGGCTCTGTTTCTGGCCGCCAAAAAGCAAAACGGCGGGAGCTGCCATTTTCTCGAGCGGGGCTAAATACTCGTCCAAGCAACAGCATTTACGAGTACGATAATGCTCGATCGAGCATCAAGCTCGGACGAGTTAGTTCGCTCATCTCTAATCTGGCACGACACATTGGGAGGAATCGGCGACTTTCGATGCCATCATAAAGGAGCAATGATCCTTTCAGAAAAGATAACCATCCTGCATCATGCAGGTTGGTGCCACACTTGCAGTATTTTTAAAATAGCTAAAACTTTGCATTGTTGGCATTTAACGAGTTTAACGCCTGCGATCGATGCCATTCATGGGCGGCCAGGACCTGGTCCCAAACTTCTAATGAAGTTCGGGTCAGATCTGGGGGCTGTTGATTAACCTAGCTGTTACTTTACCCTTTTAATCCTATGGAAACATTGTAGTCAAAGGGGTATTCTGGGCAATATGACGTCTGATCAAAAAACCTATAAGCTATAAGAAATGATATAACAAAACACAATGGGGCACATTTACTTACACGGTCCAGTCGCGATCCAGCGGCCGTTCTCTGCTCTGCATTCGGGTCCGGCCGGGGATATGAATGTAGTTCTTTTTCCGCCGTCCACCAGGTGGCGCTGCTGCCGCTGAAGGTCATCTCATCGCGCCGAATTCACCACCTCGGACCAATTGAAGGTAAGCGCCCCACAGGCGAACCTTTTTGGTTTTTTAAAATGCGGCGGTTTTTCCGAAATACGTCGGGTTGTCGTTCGGCCACGCCCCGATTTCGTCGCGCGCAATGGCCGGCGCCATAGCGCCACAATCCGATCGCGTTGCGCCACAATCCGGGCAATTCAGGTACAATCGGCGCAAATGGAAATATTCGCGTAACACGTCGGGAAAAGGCGAACGGGCCTTATCGTATAGCCCCAATGTCATATACACAAGGGAGCTTAAATGGTTTGCTTTTATGACTCAAAAAATGTTATGACCTCTTTAAACTATTAATTATCTCCAAGACGGCCACCACTGAAAACTACAAGTCCCATGATCCTTTAGTTCTCAGTAACTCCTCCCTCTCATGTTCTGCTCCCAGTGAGGATCTAATAGACTTTCTTGCTCTGTTACCATAGTAATGATGTGTGTAACTGCCATCACGCACATTATCTCACTGAGATTGGCGTCTCCACCCAACAACACCGCCGGGCCGTACTGATGCAACTGCAACCAACCCGACTGCAGCAAACAAAGTGATACACACATGTACCTCCCGGCATGTGGCAGACATGTGATGGTGAACATTTGACAGCCCCCCGACCCAACATCATCTGTCTGTTGTCTGCTCCCAGTGAGACAATCAACGGACCTGATTAAGGGCCAGTAGCATTTTACTTATTCATTCATTACAGTGTATGTCAGCAGCATTTATCTTCTAAGGGGAGTAAAGTTTAAATAACAAACTAATTAATATTAGCTTATATTTTAAGGACGCGTTTGTATATGAATTATGCTGATTCCTGGAATATTCCTCTTTCATCTTTCATACAGTTGGCTTCATGTTTTTTTGCTAATAATTTACAATATGTTGTAAATTATAGACATCTAAGGACCATCTAAGAATTTAAAAGGATTTTTTATAATTCCTTGGTATGTAATAATAGAAATCAAGATGCTGTGGTATATTTTGATGTCAGCATATGAGGCGTCCCCCACGCCCTGACACACTTTTGATCTACAGGAGCTTCAGCTTCCTGATAATCTTCTGCAAGCAAAGCCACTGCTGTGGCGCTGGGGCATCCTACTCCAGGTCGTTGACATATGTTTTCATGCGCCCATATGCCTGCGCCTCAACAGGCCCACTGCACGGCAACACCTCCCCCTCCCACCAACTGGCGAGAGGGGCCAAGAAATGCAGACTAAATGACAATTGTTTGTCTTTTTCAGGTGTTTAGGCCTTGATAAAAGTGGCTCGGTATTTACTTTTTTGTATAATTGTACAATCCAAGGATAAATAAATAAGATAGATAGATAATAATATGAGAATCAAGCAGCACTCCAGGGCGTCAATGGTGTGTGAAGAAAGTGAAATGCTTTATTCCATGTTAGAAGTACAACAAGGTACAGCAGCAACGTTTCGCTCCAAGTAGCTTTTTCAAGCTTTACCTTATACCTCTTATTATTATCCTTTTTACAAGAGCTTGAAAAGGCCCCCTTGGAGCCGAACCTTTGCTGCGTACCTGTTGTACTTCTGAACAGTAATAAAGCATTTTCACTTTCTTTCACCTAACCATTGACGCCCTGGGTGCTCTTGATTTCCATATATTACGATTTGAAGGACCTGGAGCCTGGTCTATACGACCTGCACCCACCTGCACCTCGTTTGCTGTGCTGCTTGACTTTCTACTAGTAGATAAGATAGATGAGATAGACATACCAGTATTTTCAACTTAAATTGTATACAGTGGTGGTGACATTCATAATGGCTTCTTTCCGTTCTGCTTCATTGGTTTGGAAAAGACTTGTGTCTATCTTATGGACTCTATGGGTGCAAGAAAAATGTTTTAAAAACCACCTAGGAGCGGAAGCCGTTTGTTCTCTGAGTTGACATCTTTAATAAGACCTGGCTGAGGGGCCCTCGACAAAATAATAGTAGAAAAAAACAGTACTCACAGAAGTGATGATAGTACTGTAGGTAGAAAAAGCGTCCCTAAATAAAATCTACCACAAATTTCCTATCAAAATCTTCCTACCATCCTTCCTTTACTTTTACATTTTGCAAATGAATTCTGAAGGGCTCCTGAAGGTGTTACAGAGCCAACTATGTGTATCAGCTATAGGTGTAGACTGTATGGAGGACTTCCCCATCCTCCCCCTCGCCACTTTTCCAGAAATTCCTCTGCTTGTAAAATATATACAGTATATATATATATATATATATATATATATATATATATATGTGTGTGTGTGTGTGTGTACAAGATCGACAGATTCTTTATTCAGTGAATAAGCATATAAGTATTTCATTCTGCCGTATTAGACTGAATTGTTACAGTCACCAGTGCTGTTTGCTGCTTAATTTCCTTATTATTCATTGCAAGTGTTTCCATATCTAAATTATTATAGAATTATGTATGCATGAATCTAGGCATGGCGCTCGCACACATCTGTCTTAATGTCAGTGTACAGGCATAGAAATGGCTTCTTTCAATATTGATACAGTAAGAAGTCAAGCCAGAGCTCTTCTGCGCTGACCCTTCACTGCTCACTGACAGGTAATTTGGCAAGAGTTTTGCAATGTGTTCTTTTTTCATAAGGAAGATGAGAAAACAATGTGTTCTTTTTTCATAAGGAAGATGAGAAAACAACTCGTCCCATGAAAGCATTTCTGTCCATTAAAATTACCTACATTTTCTATTATTCTAAAATAATGTCTTTCATAGTGAGTGTGCTAAATATCCTTTTTTCATGAAGTGGAAACTATGGAAAGAAATATGTGATATTGTGTCACTGTAGGACTACAAATTAAATAGTGTGCCCTGTCATATTAAGCAATGTGCCCAAGGCCAAATTCACACGGTTAAATGTTTGGTAATTATACTCAGAAGGATTGCTTGAATGTGTTGCACTCAATATATCACCAAATGGATGTAATTGTTAGCATACAGTATACAATATACGTGGTCTATTGACTACAATTATACTTTTTTTACAGTATACAATATACGTGGTCTATTGACTACAATTATACTTTTTTTTGTGGTCGAACTAGTAATACAAGTCTTGATTCATTGGAATAAATTAACAAATAACTAAATGAATAGAAAATGAATAGAGATGAGCGAACACTAAAATGCTCGGGTACTCGTTATTCGAGACGAACTTTTCCCAATGCTCGAGTCTCCCATTGACTTCAATGGGGTTCGTTATTCGAGACGAGCACTCGAGCATCGGAGGGAGGGGGGGGGGGGATTTCAATACGCAGGAAAAATCATATTGGTTTTATTTTTTTTTTCAAGCCCCTGTCTCTAGGTACTCACCAAACAGCACTTCTAAGAACCTTTGTATAAGATCAAGGTTGTAGTAGGTTCTTATAAGTTTAGGATTAGGATGATGGCTGGGTGAGGGGAATGTAACAGGATGCGCAAGAAGCGCATGAGCGCATGGAGCTGGCGCTCGCTGCCAGGCGAGCTTCGCAATTCAGCCCGGTCTAGTAGGCTATCCCCAAACAGCAAATTATACGAACCTTTGTATTAAGATCAAGTGTAGTAGCGTTCTATAAGTAGGATATGCGGGGAGGGGAATGTAAAAAAAAAAAAAAAAAATCAGAATGCGCAAGAAGCGTCTGAAATAAATATCCCTAAATGGTAAAAGTTTGCATATTATTTTGTTGGATAACCAGCAGGATGGCGACAAAGTTAACAACGTTGTCCATGTGGATGAAGCCATGAAAGTCAACACACAATTTCTTGCGCTGCTACACCCATCGTTTGATAAGGGACGATGTATGCTGGAGAAGCTATATGGAAGATCGTGGACGTTCGCGGCTTAGTAGTACAATGGAGACAACGTAGTGGGAGGGCTGATATGGAGACAATTTAATTGGATAGTGCCTAGTAGTGGCGCGTCCCAACAATTTTTCAAACCAGAGGAGCTAGTAGGTGGCCTCCAGTAAAATGGAATAGATTGAGTGCCTGATATGTGCCAGTCCCAAAATGTTTCAACAGAGGAGCAGGTAGGTGGCCCTGCAGTATTAAAATGGAATAGATTGAGTGCCTGTATGTGGCTAGTCCCAAAATTTTCAAACGAGGAGCAGGTAGGTGGCCCTCCAGTAAAATGGAATAGATTGAGTGCCTGTATGTGGCAGTCCTCAAAATGTTTCAACCAGAGGAGCAGGTAGGTGCCCTGTAGTAAAATGGAATAGATTGAGTGCCTTATGTTGGCACTCACAAAATTGTTTCAAACGAGGACCGGGTAGGTGGCCCTCCAGAAAAATAAATGCATTGAAGTACTATAGCAAGAGCCAGTGGGCCCTGTCAAAAAATAGCCATTTTCCTTGTTTACTGTACAAAGAGGAGGAGAAGGAGGAAAATGAGGAGGAGGAGGAGTGGATCAATTATGCAGGGGGTTGAGCTCCTTCACCTGGTGGAGATTGGAAATCTGAGAAATCCCAGCCTTTATTCATTTTAATAAGCGTCAGCTGTCAGCGCTGTCAGTCGACAGGCGTGTACGCTTATCGGTTGATGATTGCACACCAGCTGCACTGAAAACCGCTCGGACAAGACGTAGCGGCAGGCAGGCAAGAACTCCAAGGCGTACAGCGCCAGTTCGGGCCACATGTCGCTGCTTTGAAACCCAGTAGTGAAGGGAGCTGGTTGTGATCATTTAGGACGATGGTATGGTCAGCTAGTCTCCCTCACCATCTTTCTGAAAGATCAGCCCTACTCTGCGAGACTGGGGACAGGTGACAGTGTCTTGCTGGGTGACATAAAGTGGCAAAGCCTTGTAAAGCGTACCCTTGCCAGGCTGGACAAGCTGACCTGCTCGCCTACTCTCCCTCGCTATTGTCCCGCAGAACTACGCACTCTGCCGCTAGCGCTGTCAGAAGGGAAACTACTGTTTCAGTGTGCCCCGGGCCTGCTGGTATTCATGCATTCTCACACTCCTTTCCTCTGCAGGGATGAGAGTGGAAAGTATTTTGCTTGTACCGTGGGTCCAGGAGAGTGAACACCAGTAATCGGTGCTGGAATAAATTCTTTGAACGCGAGGGTCACGGGATAGGCAGCCTAGCATGAAATCTGCCATATGGGCCAGAGTACCAACGCCGTCAAGAATTCACTCCCCTCACTGGCTGACTGTCCATTTCCTCCTCCTCAACTCTCAACTCCCTTTCTTCTGCCCTGACACGCTGAACAAGGACTCAACAATGGTCCCTCTTGTGTCTCACCAACATTCTCATCCTCTTCCTCCTATCCTCCTCACCTCCACCTCCTCGATATGCGCTGAGAAACAGACTGAGGGTGCTTTGGCTATCAACAAGGAATATTCTTCCCCGTCTCTTGTGCGAGCGCAAAGCTTCCCCTTCATGTTGACCAGAGGTTTTTCAACAGGCAAGCAGCGGGATGGTGAGATGATGATGGCTGCATCGCCACTGACCATCTGTGTTGACTCCTCAAAGTTACTCAGCACCTGACAGATATCAGACATCCACGTCCACTCTCATTGTAGACTTGAGGAAGCTGACTGACCTGACTACCCAGTTCTGGTGGAAGTTGACATCTGCAGTCTACAATCGCTCTGCGCTGCTGGTAAACTCTGGATAACATGGTCAGTGGAATTCCACCTCGTGGGCACGTCGCACAACAGTCGGTGATGCGGGCAGTTGGAGGCGGCGCTGCGCTGCCCTGAGAGTGGCAGCATCTGGGCGGATCCTGAAATGCGCACAGATGCGGCGCACCTTCGTGAGCAAATCAGACAGATGGGGTATGTCTTGAGGAAACGCTGAACATCAGATTTAAAACATGGGCCAGGCATGGCACATGTGTCAGTCTGCCGAGTTTGAGAGCCGCCCCCAGGTTACGCGTTGTCACACACAACCATTCCCGGCTTGAGGTTCAGCGGTGCCGACCACAGATCAGTCTGCGCCGTGATGCCCTGTAATAGCTCTGGCGGTGTGCGTTTTGTCGCCTAGGTCAGCAGTTTGAGCACCGCCTGCTGTCGCTTAGCGACGGCACTGTGCTGTGCCTAGAAGCTACCGACTGATGGCGCCGTGCCCACGGATGGTAGTTCGGAGGAGGAGGTGGAGGAGGGGTGGGAGGAGGAGGAGGCATAGTAGGCCTGAAAACACCTGGACCGAGGTAGGCCCCGCAATCCTCGGTCGGCAGTATGTGAGCACCCCAGTGTCAGACTCGGTCCCAGCCTCCACCAGTTAACCCAAGTGCCGTCAGCGAATATAGTGGCCCTGCCCGGCAGCACTCGTCACGTGTTCCGGTCAGGTGGACCTTGTCAGAAACGGCGTTGGTCAGGGCACGGATGATGTTGTCGACACGTGCTGGTGCGGGCTGGGAGGCACATCGGGAAAAGTAGTGGCGGCTGGGACCGAATACCGAGGGGCGGCCGCCGCCATGAGGCTGCGAAGGCCTCGGTCTCTACTAGCCTATAGGGCAGCATCTCCAGGCTAAGCATCTGGAGATGTGCACATTAAGGGCTTGGGCTGCGGGGGGGTGCACTATATTTGCGTTTCCGCTCCAGCGTCTGGGGTATGAAGAGCTGAACGCTGGTGGATGCTGTGGAGGATTGTGGAGGCGACGATGGGGTTTTGTGGCAGGGTCCTGGGCAGGGGGCTGAACTAGAGGCTGACACAGGGAAGGAGCGTTGGTGTGCACGGCCGAGGTGAACGGGCTTGTGCCATGAGTGGGGTGTTTAGCATTTCATATGCCTGCGCATACTGGTGGTAGTTAAGCTAGTAGTGGTGGAACCCTGCTGAGCTCCTGGTTTGGCAAATGTTGCACACACAGTCCGTCGGTCATCCGGTGGTTCCTTAAAGAACCTCCAGACTTCTGAAGATCTAGCCCTCTCGCAGGAGCCCTCGCCACGGGAGCTTCACTAGTTTGAACACATTTGGCGCTGATGCACCAGCTCTGGCCCTGCTCTCCGTCTGGCCCCACACTGCCTCTTCCAACCTGTTGGTCGAGGACTCTCCTCCCGTCTCAGAAGCACTGTGTTCACCCGGCCTCTCAACCCAGCTTGGGTCTGTCACTCATCATCCTCCGATCCCTCAGTCTGCTCCCCCCTGGACTTCCTGCCCTGACAACAATCTTCCCCACTGTCTGACAACGTCTCTCATCGTCGGACACCTCTTACACACTTCCACTACGTCAAGAAGGTCATAATCACCCACAGACTGTGGTTGGAAAACCTGGGCATCGGAAAATTGCTCAGCAGCAAGCAGCGGACAAGTGGTTTGTGACTGTGGGAAGGGTCCAGAAAACAGTTCCTCAGAGTATGCCGGTTCAAATGCCAAATTTTTCTGGGAGGGGCGAGATGGGGGGGAGGGGCTGAGGTGCAGGAGCTGGAGGAGTGGCGATTTCGGTGACATGGGTGGATGCGTGGAAGACTGCCTAGTGGTGGACAAATTGCTCGAAGCATTGTCAGCAATCCACGACATCACCTGTTCGCCACTGGTTCTGGCCTCAACAGTGCTCTACCACGAGTCCAGTAACTTCAGACATGAACCTAGGGAGGTGTAGCTCTGCGGCGTTCCCTGCTCCCTCATCAGCAGGTGGTGTTCACCCCGCCCAGGACCACGGCCTCTGACCCCTGCAGTAGTTGGACGCCCACGTCCCGCCCTCGTCCTTACCCCTAGCCTGCGGTTAAACATTTTTAAAATGAGAGTTAACGTTATTTTTTTTTTACTTTTTTTTTGTTTTTTTTTGTGTTTTTTTTTTTTTTGTGTTTTTTTGTTTTTTTTTGGTTTTTAAAACCAACAATGCTATCTATTGCATAGGCTATTTTCTAGCCAAGTATCAAAGCACACTACATGCCAGATGAGATGACACTGAGTTAGTGCCTAATTGAAATCAAACCCTACTAATTTTCAATTCGGTCTTTGCTATGGTATGTGCGTCACTAAGCGCAGAAACACAGCGGTCGCAAGTCTCAACTACACAAATTGCTCAGAATTGGCTAGTACATGCACTGCAAGAAAGTACAGCCACCAGCAGATCAACCAGAAATCAAATATATAGAACGCTACTGGATGCGTAAGTAAGCTCTTTTGTATTCTCCTATGGCTATTTTCTAGCCAAGTATCAAAGCACACACTATGCCAGATGAGATGACACTGAGGGTGCCTAATTGAAATCCAACCCCTACTAAATTTTCCCACTTCGGTCTTTGCTATGGATATGTGGTCACTAAGCGCAGAACACAGCGGTCGCAAGTCTCACCTACAAATTGCTCAGAATTGGCTAGTTACATGCACTGCAGAAAGTACAGCCACCAGCAGATCACACAGAAATCAAATATATAGAACGCTACTGTATGCGTAGTAAGCTCTTTGTATTCTCCTATGGCTATTTTTCTAGCCAAGTATCAAAGCACACTATATGCCAGATGAGATGACACTGAGTTAGTGCCTAATTGAAATCCAACCCCTACTAAATTTTCCACTTCGGTCTTTGCTATGGATATGTGTGCCCACTAAGAGCTAACACAACGGTGCAAGTCCCCCTGCCATTCCTCACAAAATGGTACTAGATGCAAATAAAAAAGTAGAACGTTTATGTAGCCCTAAGAAGGGCGTGTTGGGTTCTTTGGAATCACTCCTGCCTAACAGTAAGCTAATAGAACACCCAACGCTTTCACCTGACAAGCAGGCAGCTCTCTCCCTAGCGGCATCCAGACACAGAATGATCGAGCAGCCGCGGGCAGCGGCTCTAGTCTATCACACACGGCGTCCACCTGCATACATGGCCAGCAGCAACCAGCTGCATCGGAGGCTGTATGTAAGCGGCCTACCACGTAGCAAGCTGGGAGCACGTGCAGAGTCTCCTGGCTTGTTGATTGGCCTCTGTTTCTGGCCGCCAAAAAGCAAAACGGTGGGAGCTGCCATTTTCTCGAGTGGGCGAAGTATTCGTCCGAGCAACGAGCAGTTTCGAGTACCCTAATGCTCGACCGAGCATCAAGCTCGGACGAGCATGTTCGCTCATCTCTAAAAATGAACACATAAAAAAGTTTTTTTTAAGATCATTTTTTTCCATATCATGTATTATAGATAGGGCAGAAAAATTCTACTTTTAACAGGTACTTCGATAATGTGTTCATATTCAGTTTACAGCATAAAACCTTTACTATATGACCAGAAGTATATTCACATGTCTGCTACAGTTGTATATATAATTATGCTAATCAAGACAACAATACAAACTTCCTAAAGATGAAGGTTTATGAGTTAAATTAACAGTTAAGCCCTTGCCACCAATTTCTGTGAATGGAGCTGTATATGTAACAAATTGTACTTCCTAGTAACAGTAATTTATATTCCAACAAACAAGTCTAGCTCAAAACACAGTCCTCCAAGATGATCATAAAATTAAAAATGCATATTCAGAAAGGCCAGAATACACACAAGAAAAAAAAATCATGTCCAAAAAGAGAAAAAGGAAAAGGTTTTCTTTTTAAATTGCTGGTGCCCACCCATCAACTTTAATGTCCCAAATAGATCGGCCCTGCTGTATATCCGAAGTTTTTCGTCCGGATCCAAGGTGCATGTATTCAAAAATTCATAAAAATCTGCACTGGCAAAAGAAGTAAAAACTAGAAAATTTTATTTAATCAATAGTATATAAAAAGTGAAATCACTTTAAAAAGAGGAGAGAATGTAGTAACTTTTTTCAAATAGAAACAAATCGTAGTCCTTAATTATACCTTAATATACAAACAAACTGAGCAAATTTAAATGGGGAAGACACCAGCGGAAAAATCAATCAAGTGGAGGCCACCTTTTGCCAGTGCAAATTCTTATGAATTTTTTTCTTTGATACAAAAATCATGGCAGTTGTATATCAGGTGAGCTGACTTGGACTCATGGGGCACATTTACTTACCCGGTCCCTGCGCGATCCCCAATCTGTGCAGTCCAATGAGGATGAATCCTGCATGTGTCGGTTTCCAGATCAGGTCCACCGGAGTTAACCTTCTTCTTCCCGCTGCATGTAAGTGCTTGGCTTGTGACACAATTTTTAAGTTAAATCTCACGGTTTGCGCCAAAATCCGATCGCGTGCACCAAAACCCCTTTTTAAATCCCTGTCCCAGCGGAGCAAAACGGAAATTGTTAGGATGTTCAACGAAATTGCGGTCCGTGGGCCCCTTAGTAAATGAGCCCCATTATTTTTTATTCCATGCAGGTCGCTTGGAATCTGAAAAAAAATTACAAATATGTTGAAGTTTCCTAATGTGCATGTGCACCATATTTTTGTGGGCTTTGTTTTTACATTTTTCACTGTGAAGTCCTCTGATTTGTTCTTTGGTTCATAACAATCACAAGTACGGTAATACCATATTTATAAGTAAAAAAAAAATAAGGAAAAGAAGAGTCCAAAAAACAACAAATCCAAGGCAACAAAAGGCCCCTAAAATACAGACGAGCGAGAAGGAAACACTAAATATGACAAACAAACAAGGATTTACACAACTCACAAACCAAGAAATGATCTTCTCTATTTGGAAACACAACATGACTTACCTTATCCCAACCTACAAGTGTACTAAATTAATCAGGGAATATTCTGTCTTATCATGAAATAAAAGTTTACCCCCAGGACTAAGTTTTTCATCTACCAACACCATGGATCTTTACCAAACAATTAACAATTTTGTTAGACTTCTTACTGTAAAAAAGTTTTTTGCCATACACAGGATGAAACAACATTACCAGCATATGTGCAACCTCCTCAAATGATCAACAGCAAAGGAAAAGAATGATTTGTCCTCAAAGATCATTTTAATGAACGTGTGATCCTCATGAATATGCTTCATTGGATGCTACAGATGAAAACGGATGATCCTATATTATATACCCTACTTCTACCCTATAAATACAAATCAAGAAAGCTGTGGAAGAAGAGTAAAAATCCTTATATGATCAAATTCCAACCATTACCAAGGTAAACAATTTGACACAAAAAGAATAAAAAGCCATTCAACAACTGAAATCCAATCCTTATTTTAGAATATGTAGTGGTACTTGATTAGGGTTTATATCAAAGAGAAATTGAGAATATGCTGGGAAACACAAAGGTATATCATACATTGCCCTCTGATCCAACTGTTACAATTGCTATATCTTTAAAATCTTTATTTTATGAATGTGTTTATTTGGGTTTTTTTTTACAACAAAACAGCTGAATATCTATTACCAGGTAATCCTGCATCCCCCATCTTTTTATGCATTGCCTAAATCACATAAGTGTACCTTTCCCCCTCCCTTTAGACTCATAGGGGCACATGTATGATAGTTTGGTCTCTCTGAGGTGAATTTTAGAGACATTTGGTGGCTAGTTTTTGCGACTTATGTATGATCCTGTCTTTTTACTTGTGATACATGTTCAGTTTTTCCTATCCTGGCAGGTGCAAATTTTTGCTTCTTTTTGAGACTTTTATTGCAAATGTCTCAAATCCACATGGACACAAGCCACGTGAGGAGGTTATATACAGGAGCGGACACTACTGTTAATTTAGGATTTAACATGTTTCATTTTTAATGCATTTAGAAACTAATTACAGCAGCTAAGGAGAGGTAACTTTTAACATTTGAATTTACAAAATGCATAGTAAGCGCAATGTTATGACATGCATTAACATTGCGCTTATATTGCATTTTTTAAACACAAATGTTAACAGTAATGAAAAAAGGCAAATCACCTCTCCTCAGCTGTTGTAATTAGTTTCAAAATGCATTAAAAAACGCTATTAAACCGCTATGTGTGACCTCACCCTTAGAAGTAACCAATAAAAAAAAGCAAAAATTTAAGAATTTTGATGAAAGAGGTTACTGTGCAAAATGTTAAACAGTTAAAGCATGTGTACAACTTTTTTTCCAAGCATCATCTCTCCCCGGAGGAATGATGATCCTAGCCTAAAGTAGGCAAGGAACTTTTTAAGATTATCGCAATAAAATATTTATCTCTTTATTAAGGATAAGTAGGCCTGAAAGAGCTATTCTAGTTTGGGATCAATAACTGAACCTTAACTCTCATCCCAACCAATAAGACCTGTGATCACCGCTGGCAACCTAGTGTACACTCACCGCCAATTCATTAGGTACACCTGTCCAACTGTTCGTTAACCTTAATTTCCTAATCACCAATCACATGGCGGCAACTCATGCATTTAGGCATGTATACATGTCAAGACCATCTCATCAGTTCAAACCGGCATCATTATGGGGAAGAGGTGATTTGAGTGCCTGTGAACGTGTCATGGTTGTATGGTGCCAGAAGGGCTGGTCTGAGTATTTCAGAAACTGCTTGATCTACTGGGATTTTCACTCACAACCCTCTCTAGGTTTACAGAGAAGGTCCGAAAAAAGAAAAACATCCAGTGAGCGGCAGTTCTGTGGCGAAATGCCTTGTTGATGCCAGAGGTCAGATAAAATGTGCAGACTTTTTCGAGCTGATAGAAGGCAACAGTGACTCAAATCGCCACCCGTTACAACGAAAAAAAAAAAAAAAAAACAAAAAACAGGAAAAAAAAAAACAATGTATTCATAATAGCATCCTGAATGCACAGTACGCAAACTTTGAGGGGCCTGATGTGTACAGCTCAGAAGACCCAAACCGGGTGCCACTCCTTTCAGCTAAGAACATGAACCTGAGCTACAATTTTCACAAGCTCATCGAAATGGACTTAGAAGATAAAAACTTTGCCTGTCTGATGAGTATCAATTTCTGCTGCAACCTTTCAATTAGGGTCAGAATTGCGTCAACAACATTAAAGCATGGATGCCATCCTGCCTTGATCAACGGTTTCAGGCTGGTGGTTGTGGTGTCATGGTTGGTTAATATTTTCTTGGCACTCTTTGGGCCCCTTAGTACCAATGAGCATCGTGACGACGCCACATCCCTACCTGATTATTGTTGCTGACCAGGGTCCATCCTTTATGCCACAATGTACCCTGTAACATCTGATGCTCTTTCAGCAGATATGCGCATTCATAAAGCTGGAATCATCTCAGACTGTTTTCTTGAAAATGACAATGAGGTCACTGTACTCAATGGCCTCCACAGCACCAGATCTCAATCCAATAAGCACTTGGGATTGTTGGTGGCACGGGATGCTTCGTCATCATGGAGTTGCATCGACAAATCTGCGGCAACTGAGTGACCCCCAAATCCATGTCAATCTGGACCAAAACCTACTGAGGAATGCTTCCAGCACCTGGTTGAATCTAGCCTCCAAAGAATTGAAGGCAGTTCTGAAGGGTAAAAGGTGGTCCCAACCCCGTTACTAGCCATTGTTACCTAATAAGTGGCCGGTGAGTGTTATATGAAGTGTAAACTTTGAAGTGCCCCCCATCTCCTCGTGATATCATCAGGGAGAGACAATACTAGAATTAATGATGGGGGCATTTAAAAATCACCTGCAGGGGGAACGCTAAACCCAAACATTTGACTGAACGAACAATGTTCATCATGAACCCAACCATTGTGTTTCGGGTGTGCTCATCACTAATCTTTATCACAGGTGATGGGAACTTTAATGCACAAAGATTCATTAATGTCTTACTATTGTTTGTTTCTCCTCCTCATGCATCTCTGTAGATAGTCTGGGGGGCAAAGCCTTTAGAATACTTCATCTGATGAAACAGGAACATTTCTTAATACTGATTCAAGAAACCCTGTGGTAGAAATCCCTCTAGCGTGTGAAGTTGTAATGTCTTTCATACATATAACAATCTTCTAATTTCCCTTAGTAATATGGTTGTACTAATATCACTCTATGGATGCAATTAAACTATGGTAACTGAAAAATATATTCTTTGTTGTGTTCTTGTAAATTTTAGAGAAGATCCACCAAGAGATTGACAATGTGATCGGCAGAGACAGGATCGCGCCAATCAATGGATGACTAGAGATGAATGCCCATACCGACGCCGTGATCCACGAGGATCCAGAGATTTGCTGATATTGCCCCCACAGGATTACCCCATGCTACTAGCAAGGACACAACCTTCCGAGGATATCACTACCTAAGGTAGTACATGTATGTTGGTTTTGTTCATCCTCTTCTCTTATTCCTCATGTTTTATTGTTTAACCTAGAATGCATGACCATAGAAATCTCATATTACATACTGGGGCTTTTAGGCCCGTGTGCAAAAACATGGAATAATATCAAAATAAAAATACTTTTAAAGTTTATTTTAAAAATGCAAAGTAAGGATGCATTCCCACTAGCGCGGTTGTCTGCCGGGAGGGGATCTGTACTGGATCTGACCTCTGGGTGTCCCCAGCTAAGGCTGGTAGAATCGGGCATTCCGGAGCCTTAACTGGAGGTACCAAGAGATCATATCCATTAAGGATCACCTCCTGGCAGACACCAGCAATAGTGAGAATGGATCCTAAGATGCGAATAATTCAAACACGTTTGTGCAAAAAAACCCCAAAGCAACCTGAACGGGCTTTAAAACACCCAATACTGTATATCATTCGAATAACTCTTTATAATAACGTTTTTTTTTGTCTAAAAATTTTTTTTATATAAAAGTTGCAGTAAACATGCTGCAGGAATATCCCTTTTCAAAGTTTCCTTTTCGAATTTACTAATGACCGCAAAATCTTTCACATGTTAACTGTAATTCAACAATCTGGAAGATTGAAATTGTAGTATTTACACAGGACTGTCTATCACAATATTATTGCTTTGATTTCTTGGTCAGTCAAACCCTGGATGTAGACTGTGCCATGTAACCTTAGAAGTCAGTAAACTATAATGAAAAAAAATGTACAATAAGGGTTTTAGACTCTTTGTTAATGTCTGTACAGCCCCCTCCTCCACACTTCAGCAGGCCAACCACTTTCTTAGGTGAAGTGGAAATCTTTGGATTTTTGGAGCTCAGAGTTTCTTTTTCAAGAAACAAGAAAGCTGACTCCTTCCTCCTTCCTGTTAGGAACTATGATGATGTCAGAGACGCATCACATCATGAGTAGCCTCCCTTCCCAAGATCACATGACATGTAGTCAGGCACAATCACACTCAGTCATAAAGAACTAAGGCTACATTCACACGATCATATGGGGGCATATATACGACCGACGTTATATACGGCCGATATACGTCCCCCATAGACGGCAATGGGCGCACGCACCCTAACGGGAGCGGTACAGTGCAGCACAAGTGGGCACCATACCGTTCCGTACCGGAAAAAGATAGGACATGTCTATTTTTTCCCATAATACGGCGCGTGCGCATGTATCCTGTGAGAGAGGTGCTGCCGTTGCCCGCTACGTTACGGCGGGAACGGCAGGTGAATGCAGCCTAAGTCACAGTTTTCCCCCGCAACAGAAGAGACAAAAAGACATTAGGATCACATTGAAACCTAGTATGGGCTAAGGCCCCAGGTATGTAAATATGGGGGTATTCACAAAAAAGAGTTATTATACCGAAATGCCTTGTAACATAAAAATTTATGAACAACTGGAAATGACTAACAACTATATAACAGAGGAATACCTAGAGTTTCAGAATTCTAACTAAAGTAATCTTGCAGTAAAAAGAAAAAAACTAACAGAGTGGGCCTGCGAGGCCCCAGGTTAAGAATTATAACTTATATTTTAAACCTTAGACTCTAGTGTAAATCTGATATCTATGAAGGCAGTAACTTCAATAGACACCCCCCCCCCATGCCAACGAAGAAGTGGGTGACTGAAGATCTTTGTTCCACACTTCTAATCAACATCCACGCGGACCTGACACTTTAGTCTATCTTATATTTCATTCATTATTTTTTTAGGGCACCATGGTGTTTCCAATCCTGACCTCAGTTCTGAAAGACCCAAACAATTCAAAACCCTGAGAGGTTTTGACCCTGGACATTTTCTTAATGAGAAAGGTGGCTTCAAGAAAATGAAGTGAAGCATTTATGCCCTTCTCCACAGGTAAGAGCTTCAAAAAGTTCAAAGTTAAGTGGGAAAATTATCTGTACCCTAAGTAAAGCATCATGCACTTTGAGAGATAGGCTAATAAAATAGTATAAATGTATATTATCTCGGCTAAAGGACAGCGTTCTTACCTGGGGACCTACACAATATCAACTCCAAATTGGTTAAAAGGTAATTAAAAAGTCAGATCCATTACTCTTACAGTATCTTCACTTATTTTGTGGTGTTCTTACAGGTAAACGTGTATGGCCGGAGAAGGCTTGGCCCGCATGGAAATTTCCTCTTCCTCACCACTATACTGCAGAAGTTAGCTTGGAACCCACTGTGAACAGAGAGAAACTGAGTATAAGACCAAGCCCAAAACCAATGGTTCAAGACCCTTTAAATACCAGATGAAAGTTACCCTCGTCTTTGATACGGGGCAAGCTCCGGACTTAGAGAACTAGAGAACTGCTCCAATTTTGGGCTTTCAGAATTATAAGACTGGGTTTCAAAAAATGTCTTTTTTTAGTATTGATTAGAGTGGCGAGCACTATAAATGCTCGAGTGCTCTCGTATTCGAGACGAACTTTTCCAGATGCTCGAGAGTTGCTCGTCTGAATAACGAGCCCATTGAAGTCAATGGGAGACTGGAGCATTTTTCAAAGGGAACATGGTTCGGAATAAAATTGTGTATTATTATTGAAAAAGAATGTCTTTTGATAAGTTAGCCGATGTATGCAAACATCTGCAAACTATTCTTCACTGTTCCAAGGTGATATTATCTCCCGACAAGTTAGCAGATGTGAAGAACAGTGAAGAATAGAATAAAAACAGTGAACACAGGATCATTTAAGTGAAAAACACAGTGAAGAATAGATTACAGATGTTCGGCACTATCTCCTACTTGTCGGGAGATACGCTGTCCCGGGATCGCTGCTCTTTCCACTGAAGTCTCCACGATGTTCCGTGTCTCGTCTCCCCGATGTCTCCGTGTCACGCTCCCCGATTGCCTGTCTGATCCCGTGTTCCGTGCTTCCGATGTCTCTAGTGTTCGCTCCGTGCGTCTGCCCCGATGTCTCCGTGCCGCTCCCGATGTCTCCGTGCACCCGATTGTCTTCCGTGGCCGTGCAGTCCCGGGATTGTCTCCGTGCCCTGATGGTCTCGTGCGCTCCCCGATGTCTCCGTGTCTGCAACCAATGTATCGTGCCTGCCACGATGTCTCCATGCCCCGATGTCTCCGTGCCGCTCCGTGCAGTCTGCCCGATGTCTCCGTGCCGCTCCCGATTGTCTCGTGTCCACGAGTGGCTCCGTGCCGCTCCCTGATGTCTCCGTGCCGCTCCCCAATGTCTCGTGTGCCTCCATGCTCCGTGCCGCTCCCCGATGTGCTCCGTGCCGCTGCCCGATGTCTCCGTGCTGCTCCCCGGTGTCTCGTGCTGCTGACCGGTGTCTCTGTGCTGCTCCTGGTCGTCTTGTCTGCTCACCGTGTTCTTCAATGTGTTCTTCACACTATATATGTTCTTACATACTATTTTGTTTGCACCGTTCCGCGCGTATCTTCCGACAAGTAAGCAATGTGCCGAGAACATCTGTTAATCTATGTCTTCACTGTTTTTCACTGTGTTTTTCACTTAAATGATCCTGTGTTCACTGTGTTCACTGTTTTTATTCTATTCTTCATTGTTCTTCCCTGTGTTTGTTTAAGTAACATGTCCGATCTCGAGCAGGGAAATACTCGTTCCGAGCAAAGAGCCTGTTTCGAGTACCTTAATACTCGAACGAGCTCATAGCTCGGAAGAGTTTATACTCGCTCATCTCTAGATGTATTGTATAGATGTGTTATGTATGTATAATAACATTCTTCTGTACATATGTAATTATTTTATGTAAATAAAAACTGTGGACTCTATTGGTTGCTTGTCTTTGGTGTTACATATGTGTTACATGTCATTTGTTTTTGAGGCTTCTATTTCCATAGTAGATATTATGATTGGATTACCATTGTGTATGGCAGTTTTTGGGTAGTAGGTCGGGACCCAGCTTTCTAGATGATCTGTGGACCACCTAAACAACCCACCAAATTTCTTACTCAGAGACCTTCACCAACAAAACTTAATATATCTGTTCCTACTCTCAATTACTACGTATACAAGAGCCCATTTCAGGAACTTTGAAGTTGGTCCGAAGGTTCTTGAAACCGCATATTGAAAGAGGTAGTTGACGACGCTCCTCCATTCCCAACAAGCTTAATTAGTTACCATATGTAGTGACTCCAGAATTGTAGGGGTCTATAAAATCCATAAACCAAGGGCCCATTGCAGTCTTAATCCACCCCTCCGTAGATACTTTTTATAAGAAAAAAGTGGTAAAGCTAAACTATCCCTCCCCTGTCCCCATGGTAAGGGGCGTATACATGAAGACCTACCATCATAAGTACTGTACTTTAATGTCTTAAATGTACCTCAGTTCCTCTACCATGATTACAAGCCTGGTCTTGATTTATAGTTTGTCTCCTGAACTATGGTTCCACTTCATCCGCAATTGTTGGTCCTGATTACCAAAAAATAATTAAATGATAATATCCATACATGGACACCACATTGATTTCAGTTTGTAAATATCCAATATTTGTTGATAAACTTTACAATTTCTAAAGACCATGGAATGCATTGTCCCTTTACCCCAAGAAAGCAGGTACAAACTAATAGTAAAGAGTACATTTCCATGGGGGGGTCTCTCCAATGTGTTGTGGACCTTGTTATGTGTGAGCATTTGATGTCCCACCCACAGGCCTATGAAGGAGATATTATTGGTCTACTATCAGAATCCTATGAACATGAGAGGTCCATAATAAATAGTGAAAATTAGGGTCTTAGTAAATTACCGAATAACTTCCTCTAAATTAATGTCAATATAAAGAGGGTAGTAACAAGCATATAATATGTATATACGTTATAGACTTTATTTCCATTATGAGACAGATAGAGACACAGCGTTTTGGGGATGTATTACCCCACCTTTGTCTGCGGCCATATAAATAGTTACAGTCTCGTTACTTAACACAACGATTTGCGGCCTTGATGTCTGAGATTGCAGTGGGGAATGCGGAGGGGAAGGTTTCTACAGGGGAAATGAAGGGAAATAGGATAATAGTAATTCGGAGTTCGAGTGCCTCTGCTTCTGGTTTGCCAAGACAAATATCGTCAGAGTCATTTGGCAGCACCTTATAGTGTGGGTTTCTCGCAGTGCTGCCATGATGACTCTGCGAGATTGCTGAGAATACCAGATGCATGAACGAAAACATTGGGGCTCATTTACTAAGGCGTCGGAATTTCACGCAGACACAAATGGGAGGCGGGGGGGGCGGGCGTCGACGAACCGAGTAGATTAGGGCAACTGCGGGATTTAAACATTGCAAATTGTGTCGGGAAAGATCAGCGACACCTGGGTGGACATCAGGCGCGAAAGACATGAGGTGAATCCGGCAGAACACGAATCAGCGTCGGAGAGCTCGCGGTGGAGCGCGATCTGCGACCAGGTAAGTAAAAATGAGCACCATAGTCTAGTTAAGAACCAACTTACATGACAATATACTGGCACACTCCAACAGGCTGATTAGTTTATATCACACCAAAAAACGTGTCATGCAATAACGGTGAAGTGTTATTGAAAGACAGACACCCAAACTAGGGGGAAAGGTTTTGACGGAGAGCGTCTTGACATATGATGCACAAGTAAGACAATGTGTCCTTGCTGATTGAGTTCCTACCAATAACGCTCAGAAATGAGTCCAACCTTAGTAGTAATACTAGCCTGGATGATGACTATATTTGATGGAAGATATGTTTCTAGCAATACCAAATGTAGCTGTTTTTCACAAAACTATCCTCACTCTACATGGATTGTTGAACTAGTTTGTGACGAGCAGATACACGAACCACTGAGTTGAGCAGCATGCGCAATCACGGGATAGGACATCAAATCTGGCCCGCCCAAAGAACACACCAGGCTCCATGGACATTGTTGACACCTTCGGGCTTTCGGTTGACGGCGCAATCCACTCACTATGTAGTGGTACCTTACACAGGATAATGGCATATGTTTATAAGGATGTAAGGCTTGTGATTGCTTTTGAACAGGTTGGGAAGAAGTATGAAGGTAAGGATGTTGTGATAGAATGGTCTTGCACCTCTGTTTAGTTAAGAAAAATCTTAAATCTAAACCATTCTGATCCAATGGTGGCAATTTACTTGTCCGTCTCGGTCCCAGGATTCCCCGATCCAGATAGGTCCTTCGAGGACTGAAGTCACGGCACTAGTCATGAGATTGTGTCGCCCTGAGTTCCTTGCATCCGTCGCTTCCCCACTGTAGGTCAGTCGGGATGTTGCACCTCTTCTACCCGGTGCTTGTAGGTGAGTGTCTTGCCACAAAATTCAATGTCAAATCCTTGCGCGTTTTTGCCCGAATCGTTGGTGTCCGACTGTGCATGCAGATCACCCCAATTTCTGTACACATGCAAGCACGGCGACGATTCGCCAAATAATCCGATCTTACGTTGCAAACACAATCCCCGGCGATATGCAGCGCAAAACGGAACTTCTTGTGGTATATACCCATAACTAAAAGTGTGCTCCGTAAATTGTAGTCCCCAATGTGTTTGTAGAAGGTGTCATATTGTGACAATGTGGTGTGGCACAATCCATTACTTTGTCTAACATCGTAGTTAGAGCGCGAAAGTAACTAATATTTCCTAATACTTCATGGGACGTTATCAACTTATATCTTTGCTGAGACAGAAGAGACCACCAACACTAAACATGGCCCACCTGATCCACTCACGTAACTCAAGGTTCCTACACAACAGGGCATATTTATGTGTAGATAACAATATCTAAAAAAATGTTCTTCTGATTGGTGAAGTCTATGATCCATCAGTTGACCAATGGATTCTTAGTATAATAGGGCACGGAAGACCTCATCCAGGATGAATTCTCTAGTAGTTGCGGTTCCAAATCCTTTTTTAAAATAAACTAAGGAGTTCTTTGGCAAATATCATTTCGTTCTTCTATCTCTAGTGATTTTGATACTTCTGATTCTGATTTTGTGACTTTGAAGAACATCACAAGAGAGAGATCTGAAGGTGTTATCTGAGAATGACTGGCCCACGGTTCCATTATATCGTTCTATACTTCAGGAAACCACAGACTGCAGATATTAGCACCAATATGGGTTGTTATATGATTGTCTAGCAGAGATACATACTATATCACTAATGGCTTTAGTTCTAAAGATCAGTCAAAACTTTAGTAGAGGAATTGAGTTTATGCAAAACAAGACATCATAAGGATAAGAGAAGTGCAATGCCTACAGGCAGATAGTTCTTTGTCGTGGGAGAGGTAGAGAACAGATATGTAGCAGAGCTGACGTGTGTATATAGGTATCTCTATTGGCATTCATTGTAGGGGTCTTGATTTACTAAGGGTTGCGACTGCTCACTTTCGTTTGCACTTTCCGACGTTGTTTGGGATTTGCGGCGTGCTTATCAGGAATTATTAAAGGGGTTTATGCGCATGGCGACTTGTGTGATGGAAAAGTCCTTTTAATGGAAACGTCTAGAGAAAGCGCAGAGTATGAGTTGTAATTAAAGCGAATGGCAGATCTAAAAATCTTTTAAAAATGTATTATAATCCTTCTTAGTACTTTTTATAACATGATCTGAGTATAAAAATCTTTCTTGGCCGATAAACACAATGGCTTCCTGGTGAACGTGAGTTATTCATAGAGTCAGTACGCTAATGTCCATGGGTTTATAAGAGGGATCGTTTGGAGTTTTGGTTTGATTTAGAACTTTGCATCCTGATGATGGATCTGTAGCCTTCTTGTGCTAGTTTATGTCATATTTCCAGCTAGTCTTTGATGAGTTTTGGCACATGAAGATGTGTTGTTTGGCGTGATTTCCAGTATGAATATAGTGCACAATCTATAAAAACTGGTATGGTCTTGGGGCAGTAACCACCGTTGTATCTCAACTGCAGGATCTAGTGGATGTTTATGAATAGTTTATAAGGACTATATGGTGGTTCACAACGTTGGTAGAATGTAAACTTTATTTTGATGTGTTTTAGGCAATTGGTATTTATATAACTTCCATCACCATGGATTTTACGTGGTTTAACCCAATGCCACGTACCACCGAAACAGGATCCATATTTTTATCTAGCTATTAATGGCCATTATTTCTTTAAAAAGGATTTTTAGGAAATGAATAATTGAGCCTAAGGTGGCTTCCGTGTATGTGACAGTAGCCTTTCTGGGTCATTGCGTGCTGATAATTATTCACGCCTTCCTTTCAGCATTTGTAACCACCTCTCCATTAGAGATTGGTTAACAGTCTGAGGGGGGGCCCTGAAGGGCTCTGTGATTTAAATCAGAGCCCTGAGGCTCTTATTGCATTAGTTGAAAAGATACCAGCTCTTTAACCGTTAAGGGGGCACCGGTGCCTACTTTCCTGTTTTTCATTTCATTTTTTCACTCCCCACCTTCAAATAATCCGAAAAAAAATTTTTATTTTTACACTTAACGAGCGTGTGTGACGGCTTGTTTTCTTTTGTAACAAATTGCTGCTTCATATGTGATGGTAATTGGAATACTCCATGCGTGTATGGGAAGACGGGGGAAAAAATTCCAAAGGCAGTGAGAAATGTGTGTTGTGAAACAACGAATTGCCGCATCATGTCTTGTGGGCTTGGATATTACGCTTTCACTTGAGCGCCCCAAATGAGTCTACTTTATTCTTTGAGGTCGGTTACGATTAGGCGATTGTTTTAGTGGATGACCAAATTTGATAGGTGTATATATGTTTTCATCCATACAAATAATTAAAAATTGTTGTTTGGTATTGCCATCTTCTGGCGCTAATAATCCTTTTTATATATCTTGTGTTGTGTACGGAAGCTGTGGGTGGTGTTCATTTTTTGTGACATTACTGATATTATTTTCTTAATGATATCATTTTTTAGGATCTTATTAATATATATATTTTGATAACTTTTATAGATTTTTTATATTGTGCCATTTTCGCTCTTGGGCTGCATATTTCATGTTAAGGCTTAAACGCATTGAAAAAAAATGCTAATATCTTATTTTGAATAGATCGGGCATTTTCGGACGAGTTTCGTTTATGACTAATGTGTATATGGATTTTACTGTTTATTTATATTTATGTCAGTTCTAGGGAGAAGGGTGGTGATTTGAATTTTTAGTGTTTTTTATTTATAATTTTTTGTTTTTTACTTTTTTTTATTTTTACTACTTTTTCAGACCCCTATAGGTACTTTACCCTAGGTTGTTGAGTCTGATCGATCCTATCATGTCTGCCACTTTGACATATTTTTTGAGTACTACGATACGTATGAAGCGTTTAAAACCAATTAAATAGCCTCGGGTCTTCGGATAGACTCCGAGTGTACCATATGGAGTCTGGATCGCCTACTTCCTGATGGACGTCACGATGGGTGGAGAAGCGACGATCCTAGGCAATGTATCGGTGTTTGCACCCATGCGATTGTTGTTAGTAATCATATACAGCAAAGACTGCCGGCTATGGAGAGGGTCTCAGCCCGTGAAGCCCTCTCCATGCAGCGGGACCCGGGCCACCGCTGTGAATACTGGTTGCCTAATCCTAGTTAATAGCTTAAGTGAGAATATGTTGCCATCAAGGTGCTCATACAATCATATGGGAAGTGATGCTTAGGTTAAAACACTAGATCACGTGGGGTTGATGTTCCTATATAAACTCCTCATGTATCCTTGTTAGATCTCCTGCCACAAAGAGGTGACTCTGACCACACAGTGGTGTGGGAATTAAACTTTGCCACTAGATACAGGTTGACTGTTAGTTAAGTGTTTAGCAATGTACAGTTGTATATCAGGTGAGCTGACTTGGACTCATGGGGCACCGGAGTTAACCTTCTTCTCCCCGCTGCATGTAAGTGCTTGGCTTGTGTCCCAATTTTTAAGTTAAATCTCACGGTTTGCACCAAAATCCGATCGCGTGCACCAAAACCCCTTTTTAAATCCCTGTCCCAGCGGAGCAAAACGGAAATTGTTAGGATGTTCAACGAAATTGCGGTCTATGGGCCCCTTAGTAAATGAGCCCCATTATTTTTTATTCCATGCAGTTTGCTTGGAATCTGAAAAAAAATTAGAAATGTGTTGAAGTTTCCTAATGTGCATGTGCACCATATTTTTGTGGGCTTTGTTTTTACATTTTTCACTGTGAAGTCCTCTGATTTGTTCTTTGGTTTATAACAATCACAAGTACGGTAATACCATATTTATAAGTAAAAAAAAAATAAGGAAAAGAAGAGTCCAAAAAATCAACAAATCCAAGGCAACAAAAGGCCCCTAAAATACAGTTAAAGCATGTGAAAGAATTCCAATTTACATGTTAAAATCTGGTCAATGAAAAAAAAAAGCTCTAAAGGGGCCCACCACGATGATGTGACGCCGTATTACAGGGCCTAGGTTCGCCGCTGATAGCAGGTCGCATGGGAAGTGGGTGGAGAGGTAGTGCCTCCCCGCCCTGCCCTCCGCTCCCTGGCCTGGCCTGGCCTGCGCGCCTTCCGTCTGACCCTGCCAAGTGCCTCGCGTCCGGCCCGACCACCCTCTCCTATGTGGTCCACTTCACCTGCCACTATGTCACGACCAAGTGATATCCAGCTGTATGATTGCTACATATGTAAATGCATGTATATGTGAGTATATGTATGCTGAATATACTGGATGTGTGTGTATATATGCTGTGTATGGTTTATATATGCTGTATATCTCTGTGTATGCTGTATATACTGGATGTGTGTGTATATATGCTGTATATCAGTGTGTATATGCTGTATGTACTGGATGCGTGTGTATATATGCTGTATATCTGTGCGTATGTGTTGTATATACTGGATGTGTGTGTATATATGCTGTATATCTGTGCGGAAACTAGCGGAAACTATGATACATGTGCCCCATAGTGTGCTGCATAAAGTCTCTAAATGAAAGACTTGGTCCCCCATGACAAGGCAGACCAGGCACTAAAGTATCACACAGATACAGTAAATACAACCTAATGTTACAAGAATACATCATAACAGTGCTATCATTTTTTTTCTGTATATTCAATTCCACTGTTTATATTCAGAAATTGGTTGGCCTATGGAGCATAGCTTTTCCCCATCTCTGATCAACCTATATTTGGCCTTTTAGGAATAACAATATCTGTATACTTCTATTAATCCGTTTTAGCATTCTATCACCTGGTATGGTACTCATAGAGTACTTGAATCATAACCCTTTAAATTTACAGTTTACATTTTAATACAATGCTTATCAAATTTTGTTCCTGGATATGCCACTTGTTGGGGACATAAAAACAGGAAAAGTCCATACAACATTTTATCACAAACCCACATAGGTGAATAAGAGCTAAATGCTCATGTACTTTAGAACTTATTACAATTGAGAATGCATAGATACTACACCAGAGTACATATAAACTACACCAAAAGGGGTATAAATCTGTTACATTCAAAAGGGCCAAGAAGATTGTAGACAAAAAGTTTAGATCTTTTTATTTACAGCCTAAATCACAGCACAATATTATACTTCTAAACTACACCGTTTAGTACTCATTCAATTTAATTTCATTCCATTGTTTAAATAATTAGAAAATACTTACCCACCTTGTATCATGAGCCAACCTTGAAAAATACCTTAAAGGATGGCATCTCTTTTGTGTCCACTAGAGCCACCACATTGGGTAATTTTTTATCTCCCAATGTCTTCACTGATAACTAAAAAAGTAGAACTTGGATTCAAGTCAAATGCAGTTATTACTGAGGGAGGAACCTTTGCGATTTATGTAAGTTTATGATAAAAGGAGATTGAAAAAAGGATGTGTTTTTCAGAGAGGCTTTCTGGATCTGAATTTAGAAACTCGCTTCCCTAAAGGATTACATTACAAACATGATCTTATGTATATGTTTATACATATCTGTTTCTCTATGTTTTTCTTTTTATGTCATCTGTCATATCAATGGGGCACATTTACTTACCCGGTCCATTCGCGTTCCAGCGGCGGCTTCTCCGACGAGCGTTTGGGTCTTCCAGCGATTCATGAAGGTCCTGCGCCCGCCACCAGGTGTTGCTGCTGCACCGAAGTCCGCCGAGGTGCCCCGGAGTTCATCATCTTCATCGTGGTGCATGTGAGTATAGCCCGTGCGGCCAATCTTTTTTTTTAATACGGCGGTTTTTCCGAATCCGTTGGGTTTTCCGATGGCCACACCCCCCGATTTCTGTCGCATGCATGCCAGCGCCGATTCGCCACAAACCGATCGCGTGCGCCAAAATCCCGGGCCAATTCAGGGAAAATCGGCGCAAAACGGAAATATTCAGGTAACACGGCGGGAAAACGCAAATCGGGCCCTTAGTAAATGACCCCAATATCTCTCTACCCAGGGTGTGGGTGCTTTTTGTACACCAGTAATCTACACACATCCATGAAGAATACTCACATCACCATTCACGTTTTTTGTCCAGCTTGACATATCTTTGTGTCCATGTTGTAACATTTTGTTACGTTATGAGGATTAATTGAATGTGGCTATTTTTCTTGCATAGGGTATGCTGGAATCCTTCACTCCTGTTTCATAATTTTTTAAAGAAAAATGAAAACCTTTGTATGGAATGAATTTATTTGGACCCAATTCTGTCTCTAATAACCTTTTCTTAAGTACAAGTACCTGTGCAGGGTGTCAATGTTTTCATTTCTATAATTTTGGATATATTTCTATATGTAATATATGTTATTACTATAACATTTATGTAAAATGTTTAAAAAGTGTTGAGTTGGACATTTGGCTGTTATTTTCCATTTTGGGGTCCACCACCAAGAATAACCACTATATACTTTCATAGAGCTGTTATTTTGGGACATGGCTATACCTAACATGCTTATTTTTATGTTTGTACTATGATTTCAAATTTTACTTTAAAAAAAAAAAAAAAGAAAAAATGTTACTGTATTTCTAAAACCTGTACGGTACTCGAATTCAGATGTTTACCCCTTGCAAAGATTAAGGCGTGAATCACTATGGTCTTCAATGGCAAACCAAATGACACTGTAGGATCTCTGAAAAGTGAATCCAGATCCACCGCATACAGTATGATTAATATTTACATTTCACCACTCTTAGTCTAATGAATCAGAGGTAGGAGTTGTATGTACCCTGTCCACAAAACCGTTCAACCTACAAAATAAGAATTTTTATACAGGACGTAGCGGCTCTGTTGCTTATTTGAAATGGAAACCTATTGCTAACCCAAATATACATAAACTAAATTCTAAACTACCAAAAAATTTGCCACAATTACGATAAAAGATATAAGTTAATTGATTTCTTCTAAAAATGCACAATTTTATATCTAATAACTACAAAGTATTGTGAGATACCATCTGTGTACCAATAATCAAAAATAAAGACTGTTATATTGCCCAGATCCCTAATCCTATCATTATTTATTCAATAAAGAAGAAGATTGCTTGAGTCAGTGTCATCTCCTTTTATCATTTGTAACTGTAATCCAGTAATACATAGATTGACCCCAATATTAAGCTAATAGGGGTGGTACTTTAATTTGTGCAAACTCAGAGAGAACAATGGCCTTTGATAGTTTTTCCCCTGGCAATGACATTCATTAGGATCTGTTATTAGTTATCTAGTGTATAAAATGCTACAAAAAAATGGTAATGGTGGAAAAGACCTAAGGATACCCACTGTATTTAGAGGATTTAACTGAGCAAAGACAATAAGAAATTAGACTATTCCCTGCTACCCTTTCTGTTAAATGTTTTCAGCTATTAACAAAAAAGGAAGTCACATTGCATTTGACTCCAGGATCCCAAGAACTTAAAGAAAATTTATCATATGCTTTTATGCATTATGAACCAAATATACTGTATATACTCGTGTATAAGCCGAGTTTTTCAGCACAGCTGAAAAACCTCACCTCGGCTTATACACGAGTAAATAAAAATAATAAAGTTATATACTCACCCTCCGGCGGCTCCTCTTCTGTCTTCCCCGCGGCTCCTCTTCTGTCTTCTGTATAGCATACTATGATGCGGCCGCTGATGATATTGGGAGCCGCGCTGAGCATCGTGGCCGCCGGAGAGTATATAGGTTTATTTTTGTGCTGGGTGCGCTGGCTGTATTCTACAGGGGGCTGCCTGGGTAGGCTGTATACTACAGGGGGCAGACTGGCTATATACTACATGGGGGCTGGCTGTATACTACTGGGGGCTTGCTGGCTATATACTGGGGTGGCTATGACCAATGCATTTCCTACCCTCAGCTTATACTCAAGTCAATAGGTTTTCCCCCTTTTTTGGTGGTAAAATTAGGGGTCTCAGCTTATACTCGGGTCTGCTTATACTCAAGTATATAAGGTACCTTGAGAATGCTTCAGCGACACTGATGCAGAAACATATCTTGTTTAATCCCTGAACTGAGTGGTTTTGCTGAAAAAGACAATTATAAAATGATGATAATGAGGCTCTGTTGCTCCTGTGGCTGCTCCGGCGCTTCTCCTCTTACCCTAATTATGCACTACTCCAGAGAATAATGTATTCACTGTGTTGTCCCTGACAGGCAGAAGTAATCATTCGCCGACCCATCCCCCAGCTGCTGTGTATGAGTCATCCAGCTCAGGTTGATTAGTCCTGTCTTGACAGTTCTAGAATCTCCTTGTAACATGTTTATGCATGACAGCCAGAAGACTACGGAAGACTACGGAACAAGAGACACGCCCCCATCCCACTCTCTGCACACAGCTGATTACCTCATGGCTCAGTGCTGCAGCAGTCATGTGCAGGGAGAAGCCCTCACTTTCCCTACTCTTGTGTATAAACACATTATCCACTCAGACAGAAACTGCAGCCCCCCTCCCCCCATAACCCCCCAGGAAATGGCAGGAGACAATCTCCAAGTCTTCATGCTGTCCTGTCATCTGCTGTGCTGGAGTGTTACATAGATAGATATACAGATATATAGATAGATATGAGATAGATAGATAGATAGATAGATAGATAGATAGATAGATAGATAGATAGATAGATAGATAGATATTAGATAGATAGCTCTGGTGTCATTGGTCAGCAGCAGGCGCTTGTGATGAGGTGACAGGAGGAAGTCTTGCCCTCCATCTTGCTGATTGTAGTTTTTTTAAGAGCTGGAAACCCTGGTTGCTATGGGCCAAAAAAGGTACTAAATGATGACCAAGAGGAAAAATATTTTGAGGAATGATTCCCAGGGACATCGGGAGCAGAATTATGTATTTTAGGTTTTTTTTGTTTAGAATGACAGTTACACTTTAAGCTCCATCTGCAAATAGCAGCTGTGAGATGGCCACAAAAATGGCAGCAATCTCACAGCCTGTCTAAGGTGCATTATACATGGTGTCTGAGCCATGGAGCCGCAAAAAGATAGAGCAGGTATTATTCCTGCCTGAATAATCCATTGTGAAAAGGATCCATAAAGTTTTCAATTAGAGATGGGCGAATAGCTTCTAACTAATCTTTATTCAGTTTGAATTTCAGGAAAACTATAAAGCGGCACGAATCCGAAGTTTACGGTGATTCGTGGGAACAAAGGGTTTTTTTCTCTCCTTTATTATGGGTGTGAGCACGACGTGTTACATGGGGCAGAGAACTCTGGGAAGCTGAAAGGAACACCCTCGATCACATGTGCAGACCTGTAAGCCAATCAGCGACCAGCAGGCTTATGTGATGTCACACAGCCCTATAAGAACAGGTAACCATTTCCAAATTGCAGTTCTTTTCCATTGCTGAAGTGAGTAGGAAGAATTCTGTGTAAAATCCACATACTTTCTGTAGTGGTTTCTGCTCCAATCCCAGGGTGTCCGTTTTGCAGGATATGTATAAACCAAATAGCATTTTTATTTTGTTACTGAAGTGAATAGGAAGAAATCTGTGTAAAATCCACATAATTTCTGTAGTGATTTCAGCTCCAATCCCAGGGTGTCTGTTTGGGGGGATCTGTATACCCCAAATAGCAGTTCTTTTTTGATGCTGAAGTGAATAGGAAAAAATGATTGTGAAATCCACATACTTTCTGTAGTGATTTTGCTTCAATCCCAGGGTGTTTGTTTTGGGGGATCTGTAGAGCCAAAATAGCAGTTATATTTTGTTGCTGAAGTGAATAGAAAGAAATCAGTGTAAAATCCTCATAGTTTCTGTACTGATATCTTCTCGTATCCCAGCGTGTCAGTTCATGTGCTTCTGTATACCCCAAATTTCAAGTTTTTTTGGTAGATAAAGTAGATCCTTGTCAAATCAACATAGTTTATTATCCAATATGTCATGCAGAAAGGTGGCAGGAGGAGCAGGCACAGGTCGCAGCACAGTAAGGGGACGTCGCGGCAGGGGTGACTCTGTGAGGCCAGAACTGCCGTTGTCATCTAGCAGCAGTGTTTTGATAAACAACCCAAAGGTTGTTGATTGGTTGACTCGGTAATCCACTTCCTCCCAGATGACATCTGACAACCCCAGCCAAGAGTCCGTGGGTTCGTCAGATACAACACTTAGTTGGCATGGCCTAGGAGCAGGTCAGCGGCACTCACCTGTCCTCAACCAGCCTCTGTCCTGTTCATTTCTCTCAGCCAGAGATCTAGTAGGTGGTCTGGGCTCACCGCCACTATAAAAGCGAGGACAAACTCCTTGAGGACTGTCAGCAGCTGCTTGGCAGTGAAGAGGTGAGGCAGACATCCGCTGCTTTGTGCAATAGGCGGAAAATTAGAGATGTGGAGAGTGGTACGGGAAGTTATTTTGCACTTGCAAGTAGTCGGGCTGTGCATACTGAGACCTGTGAGGAGAATAGCAGTGACAGGGAAATAAATCGGTGAAGGTGTAGCCGATCACACTTGGGAGCCAGGGGAGGCCAGGGATTCATAATCATCGTCAGGAGAAGAGGGTGTCAGCTTGTGCTTCAGGCAGCGAAGCAGGCAGCATGTTGGTACTGTGGCCGTGAGTCAGCAGGGGGGCAGCAATACGAGGATGGGAGCCAAATGGCTGCGGGGTACAAACCTCCTTTGCAGGTCCAAGTAAGCAGTGGCACAGGGGCTCAGTGAGGCAGCGGTGTTAGTAGTCACTCAGTGCAAAGTGTTGGCAGTAAAATCTCCACACCGGCGGTGTGACAGATTTTTGTTAAGACACCAGAGGAGCCGAGTGTGTGTATATGTAGAATCTGAGGGTAGAAAGTAAAGCATGGCAAGGGAGCTAACGTTGCCACCACAGCCCTGCATCAACATATGCAACGTCATCATCCAATGGCTTGGGAGAAACGTAGTACAGATGTGGAGGTCCATCCTGCCACAGCAGGAGCACCTAGTGGCACACATGCCAATTCAGCCAGTCAAGGCTTCAGCACCGCTGCCGAAGGGAGCTGTTTGTCTTTGACATCATCTCCCGGTCCAGATGCTCCTGCTCCTTGCTACGCATGGTGGCAGTAGTCATTGCAAGAGGTGATTACAGAGAGACAACTGTATGCGTTCAGCCATTCTAAGGTGCAGAAGCTGACCATGCTCCTTTCCAAGTTGCTGGTACTGCAGTCCCTCCCTTTCCAAGTATTGGACTCTGCACCCTTCAGAGAACTAAAGGCTTGTGCCAAACTGAGGTGGAGAGTTCAAAAAAGGTAGTGCCAGCCCTTCACAAATATGTAGAACAAAGGGTGGGCTGGTCCTTGAGCTTATCGGTGTGCAGCTGTTACTATGGTCAGGACCAGTACATGTCCTTTATGGCACACTGGGTGAATATGCTTCTCCCTCAGCCACACCAACAACTTGAACAAGAGATGCCGCTTTCTCCTCCACGTTGTCAAACTGCTGCTCATGCGCCATTGTCCGCCTCCTCCTTCTCCACCACCGCCTCAGCCTCCACAAGTCTAAGTGCTGCTCCATCATACCACATAAGCAGGGCACAGTTCTACACCTGGTTTACTTGGGCAAACAAAGTCACACAGGGGAGGAACTCCTCCGCGTCATGCAAGAATAAATCAATCTGTGGCTTTCTCCACGACAACTGAATATCGGAACTATGGTGGCAGACAATGGGAGGAACATGGTGTCCGTGCTGCACCGAGGAGGGATGGCCCATGCGCCCTGCATGGTGCACATGTTAAATCTGGTTTTCAACAGGTTCCTCAAGTTTTCCACCATCTAATAATGGCCAGGAAACTGTGCATGCAATTCAGCCATTCATTCAAAGCCAAGCACACCCTCCTCCAGTTGCAGCGGCAAAACGGCCTCCCCCAGCATAGTCTGATATGCAATGAATTCCAGCCTGTATGTATGTATGTTATACCGCCTGTATGAACATAGAAAACCCATTAATGGTTTTTTGATGACGCAAGCGGACCGGAATACTCTCCTGTGTAACTTTGATGTCAGCCAGGTCAGTCAGTTGGCCTCTGTAAGTGCCCATGGAATTGAAGAGTGAAGCGATTCTAAGAGCGGCGGCTGTCATGTGCGGGTCATACTAAAACACAGCATTGTTTGAAGACCAAACCACGCTCCCTATGCATATTTGAGCATGGCACAATGTTCTACAACACCCTAGAGGCAGCCTGGAAATAACTGGTTTTTAACGTGATTCGTCATGATTCGATTTGGGTCGAATCTAATTTTTTCGAAAAATTAGGCAAATCGGGTCAAACCAAATTTCAACAAATTCGCCCATCTATATTTGAAATCTTGGCAACAATAATCATAAATTTTAGGGGGTCTGGGGAGTATGTCTAATTACATAATCTGCTAGATAAAAGGTAAGAAATAAGTCAAACTAAAAGCGGTGAGTATGTTCAATATGAACTGAGTCCCTGAGCCACTTGGAGGTATCTCGATTTCTTATGGTCTGTAAAGGTGCACCAGAAATTAAGCATCTTTCAACAGCTTTTGTATTATGTTTACAGATACATTTTATTTATTACTAGGAGAATTATTTAGGTGCAATTTCTAAACCTGGTGTTTAAAAGTATGCTTCAACAATTTAATCTTAGTAATGCCTACTATGGTTTTACATTTCATCCTTATGATTTCCTTATTGCACATTAATGTCTTTTTTAATTTTTAAAGATACTCAATGAATGTACAGGCAGTCCCAGGCTATATACAGGATAGGTTCTGTAGATTTGTTCTTAATTTGAATTTGTATGTAAGTCGGAAATGTATATTTCATAATTGTAACACCGGCCAAATTGTTTTGGTCTCTGTGACAATTGGGAAATATTGGGTTGTCATAAGAACCAGGATTAACAATAAAACTTAATTGCAGACACTGTTCGATAACTGTTATAAATGATCATTGTAGTCTTAGAATAAACTACTGAAAATTACCAGAGGTCCGTTTGTAACTAGGGGTCGTCTGTAGGTCAGGTGTTCTTAAGTAGGGGACCACCTGTATTAGGTAATTTAAAGTATTGAATTTATTGAAGATTCTAATCAATGGACTCAAGCCCTCTCTTAGGTATACACGGTACCAATGTGCAAACAATTTGGATATGATTAATAAAGTTGCTCTTTATTGGTATCTTACCATCCCTTAGTTGCCAAAATGACCCTTTACATCCACCATCCTGTTGGTAAGAAATACAGGAAAACAGTTACTTTATTCCATACCTGTCGCTGTTGATATTTCTCATCAGCTGCAGATTTATGGGTTGCTGTAGTTGTATAAGTACCTGATTTGTTTGAAATACTAAAAAGTGGTCTGCAATGCCAAGTATTACCAATAAGACCAACACACTATACAAAATCATAAACAAACAAAAACACAGAAAGTGTGTATAGGCAAAAAAACAAGTTTCATTTTGTATGCAACACGACATATAAAGAAAAATGACTTGTTAAAAATATGTAAAAAGTGTATAAGTACACAACAAAAAATAAACAAACATAAACCATGATAAGTATGTTTGCATAAAAACCTCACATACAGATAATGGAAAATCCTCATCAACGTCGGACCATGCAGAAGCCATGTTCAGCTGACCAGTGGCACCATCTAAACCACAATCTGGATTTGTTACAAATATAATACTAACACCATTAGGTCACAAGTGATAGTAACTAGCAGATAGTGGATTGGGAGTCAAAAATACAAGAAACAAGCCAAGCAAATATACAAATGATCATACTACACCACAATCAAGTTGAAATCATTAAGTCCTAAGGATGTGATAAAGTTTTCGAGGTGAAAAAATCCCCATGCGTTCCTTGGCAAACTTACTCAGGGGTACAGTCCAACTTTAATGGGGATTTTCTATATGTGAAGTTTTTATGTGAAAACACTTATCATGGTCCATGTTCACATAGTTGTTGATGTGTGCTTAAACACTTATACACTTAATGTTTTTAACAAGTCATTTTTCTTTATATGTTATGTTGTATATGAAATAAAAGCTTGTTTATTTTTTTGACTATAAACACCTTCTGAGTTTTTGTTTGTACCTAATATGTTTGACATACAATTTACTCCCAAATTCTTTAAACATGATTAAAAACTGTATCAAAAATAATTTAGAGGATATAATATAGCTAAAATAGTTTGCTATCTCTTATCAATTTTGTGAATTTAAGATCACCTAAATATTAAAGTTTTGTTATCTGAAGTAGAGATGAAAAGAACGTTGAAAATAGCAAATAATGTTAAAGAATTTTTTATGAAAATGTTAATGCACTGAGCAGTCCATTATTTTACTAAATTATACCAGGCAATGTGAACTGACATATAAAGTCCAGGAGTAAATGCATTCTGTATACCACCCGCAAAGCCAATAGATAAGAGAAAACACAGCGGGAGAGCATGTGTTTATTTTTACACTGATCAGGATATAACACCTGCTGAGCTACTCAATGTACATTCCCTGTCACTGGAGATGAGAGGAGCCAAATTGTAATGAGCAGAGAAATTTATTTATGTATTGTCCTTTTGATTTACATTAAATTCATAATTTTGATTGGTTGGATATATTGTATATACCATAAAAACAATCAGCATTTCAATTTTATTTTTAAGTGAACTTAAAACTAAAACATTATATATTGTAATTGTAAGGACCAAAGTTCTGGCCTCAATAACTGCATTGATGTTGTGTAGGCAGACATATTACACATATAGTTAAATGATACACTTCTGACTCTTCTGGTAATCACATAATCTGCCTAAACATTTATAATTGAATTCAGAAGTTGCTAAATTATTTTGCAGAAACTATAGGTTGCCTTGGGTTGATAGGATGTTATCACTTACCTAAATTGCAGTGTAAATGGAAAAACAAGATTTTGTGCTCTTTGTAAAATCTCCTACTTCTTAAGGCAGATCTACAGTGTCAGTTCGCTGGGCAGGACAATTTTGGTAAATACTTGTTTTGCCCATTATATAATTGAATGTACATTACATCACTCTGAATAAACGTTTCTTATGATTCTGTTGTGTCAATGAGTAAATTGCCATTTAGGCATCAATAGTTGGAACATTTGATTAAAGAGTGGATAGCTATGTGTCAGTTTTCCCCTTATTGTTTTTCAGGGGTTTCAGTTTTTAGGCCTCATGCACACGTCTGTGTGCCAAAATGGGATGTGAACAGGGATAAATGCCTATTTCAGCAGCTCCAATAGAGTCAGATGGCCGTGCAGCAACACGCGCAGAAGTAGGACCATGATCCTGCAAAACGCACTTCTATGGGGGCCATCAACTGGCCACAATTTGTTACTGCAAATTATAGCTACAAATTGTACATAATAAAAAAGGAACACTATATAAAAGTTGAATGCCATTTAAGCACACTGCTAAATGTTGAATAATAATCCCCTAGATGCACTCCATGTGTAGGTGCTCTAGAAGGATTCACTGTAATCAGGTCTCTTCAAATAATTCTGTCAACGCTGCCTGTAAGAGCAGCTCACAAGGATTCCATTCCAGCCTTATTTAGTTAATTAATACATCATTCATTGTAAAATCATATTTTCTTTATTATGCATATAGAGAGAGAAAGTGATGTAACCCCTGTTACTCCTCCCCTCTCTTCCCCCTGGTCATGTCTGCATGTAATGTATAGTGAAGTATTGCTAGTGTTTGAGATTTAACTGCTGCCTGTGGGAAACACAGACATCCGTTACACAAGTACCTGACATCTCTTTTCTCCTATACACATATGAGAGATGCAGGCATCAGCTACACAAGTACCTGACATCTCTCTTCTCCTATACACATATGAGAGATGCAGGCATCAGCTACACAAGTACCTGACATCTCTCTTCTCCTATACACATATGAGAGACGCAGGCATCAGCTACATAAGCACCTGATATGCTGAGTTCTACTATACACATGTGAGAGACACTGACATCAGCTACACAAGTACCTGATATGCTGCATTTTCCTATACACATGTGTGAGACACAGACATCAACTGCACAAGTAACTGACATGCTCTGTGCTCCTATACACATGCGAAAAACACAGACATCAGCTACCCAAATACCTGACATGATCTGTTCTCCTATACACATGTGAGATACTCAGACATCAGCTACACAAGTATCTGACATGCTCTGTTCTCCTTTACACATGTGAGAGACAAGGACATCAACTACAAAAGTACCTGACATGCTGTGTTCTCCTATACACATGTGAGATACTCAGACATCAACTACACAAGTATCTGACATGCTCTGTTCTCCTTTACACATGTGAGAGACAAGGACATCAACTACAAAAGTACCTGACATGCTGTGTTCTCCTATAAACATTTGAGAGACACATACATCAGCTACACAAGTACCTAACATGCTCTCTTCCCCTATTCACATGTGAGAGACTCAGTCATCAGCTATACAAGAACCTAACATGCTCTGTTCTCCTATACACATGTGAAAGATGTAGACATCAGCTACACAAGTACATGCTTTTTATGTCTCAATACCTTTTAAAAAATTTAAAACTTTGAATTAAATTAAAAAAAACTCTTGTATTGCCATATTCCAACACCTGTTGAATTGTATGATGAGCAGCTGGCCGTTGGATACAGCCCCATGATGTATTTGGCTGGAGGATTGGGGTTTCATCAAAAACTGCTGCATGAAGTGCATGTGTATGATAAATGTCCTCCATCGTATGCACTGATGGTACACTAATACATTTTAACATATGTTTTGCCTTTTAACATTAATGATAATGATTAACAAAGAAAAGCACATGAGGTTACATACCAAACACATATGCATTTCTCATCATGTGAATATTAACATGTTAAGGTGGTGTTGGAGGTGCCCAAGTCAAACTGTCAAAAGGATAGAGGGTAGTGAGTTGGTACAACACTGTTCCTACTAAGCCCTAATGTAACAGAAGTCGAATACACCATATACAACCTTCTGTCACATTAGGGCTTAGTAGGGTCAGTGTTGTACTTCCTTCAACTCTTATTCCCGATTAACTGCAGAACAGACATTGCTGCAAATGCACCTGAAGCTATGGGTACCATTATCGGTGGAGACAGTTGAGGAGGCAATGTTTTTTCCAAACTATGAGCCTTTATGGTGAGTTTTTTCTTTTAGGACTCCCCCTCATATTATGGACGCCTTAAACCCCTTTATCTCCCCCTCATATTGTAGCCTCCTCTCATCCCCCCTTACATTGTAACCCCTCATCTCAAACTCATGTTATGCCCCCCTCTCATCTCCCATCATATTTTTCCCTTCATCTCCCCCTCATACTGTGGCCCCCTCTCAGCTCCCCATCATATTGGGATCCCTCATCTCCCAATCATATTGTGACCTCTTATTTCCCCCTCATATTGTGATTCCTCAACTCCCACTCATATTGTGACCTTATATATTCCCTTCTTACTGTGGCCTCTCATCTCTCTAATATTGTGACCCCCTCTCAACTCCCTCTCATATTGTGACCCCTCATTTCCCCTTCATATTTTGGCCCATCTTCTCTCCCACTGCATATTGTGTCCCATCTAATCTCTCCCCTCTCATCTTCCCTCATATTGTGGTGTCTCATCTCCCCCTCGTATTGTGCCCCTTATCATCCCCTCATATTGGGGCAACTCATCTCCCTCAAATTGTATCCTCTTATCTCCCCCTCATATTGTGGCCTCTCATGTCCCCCTCATATTGTGGCTCCTCATCTCCCCCTTATATTGTGGTCTCTCATCTCTCATATTGTGACGTTCTCTCGTCCACCCTCATATTGTGTACCCTTATCACACCCTCCATCATATTGGATACCTAACATATTTATTATTTTGTTTGCTTTTTCATTGGTGTAATATTTTATTTATTTTTATTATTTTTTAATCTTTTAAAACTGCTCTTTTTTTTCGAAACACATCAACAGGCATGTATTTATTCCGGTCTTTTCATGTGCATACAATGTTTTAACATGTATTAAATAAATTTTGTTTTTAAATATCTTTTTCCTATTGCACTTTGGAACAACCATTTTTTGGTTTTTCCTTGGATCTCGGAGCAGCCCGACCTTCTTTCAACTCCATGCTGTGGAAAACCTGACTTGTATCACGCGGTGAGCTGGCTCAAGCTGTTTCTTTTTCCATTCTTTTTCACTCTCATGCTACACCATAGTCACAGAGCCTGTATCTATGAGTAAGTGACCCTGTTTTATCATGCTTGATTTTTATAGTAGATTTACTTTAAAGAGACGCTGTCAACAAGATCAGGCATAATAAAACTTACTCATCCTCCCTCTACCCCCCCCCCCTGCCCCCACACGCACACAAACACTTTGTTGATAAATGCAGTGCAGGCATACAGCTTAAATTGTTCCCCAGAAATTTACTACCTTTGGCTTGGCCCATCATTGCATGGCTCCTACCCATTGTGGGGCGGGATGAAATGTGTGAAGATCTGCAGTTTCCCAACACAGTGCTCACTGCTAAATACACCTTGTAGAAAGAGGGACAGCATTCTGGTAAGGAACAAAATGGACAGGAAGACGACTTCCTGGCTCCTCAGGCTGAGAGACACAGCTGTAAATCAAATGTGGAAGGCATGGTTTACTGGCAGCCTGTAAAAAACGTGAGTTTTCTAATCACTATTCACTTACAATACCCCAGTTGCAGAGCATTTTAGGATTTTTAACCCTTAACCAGCGGGTATAGCTGGTTTGAGGAGAGGTCTTCTATGAACAACCTTCACATGTGTGGCCAATTACACATGTAGACTTTTTAAGATGACTTTCAGCAATTTGATATTTGTACCTTTTGTATAATAATAGCTGTAATACATCATTGTTAACTAGTCATACAGGCCCAACTAAAGGGGTATTCCCACAAAGACAAGTTTCTTAAATATACTCAGGATAACAAAATAACACATTCTCTAATTCAATGTTATTAACAAAATACAGTACAGAATTTCACAATATAATTCCAACCTGTCTCTATTGGTACTGGTGTACACAATTTTGTTTGCCACTAGGCTTGACCCGGTATCTTCTGACTTCAAGTCGGTAGCCATCTTGCCTCAAGCTTCATAACTTCTCTCTCCCTGCAGGGGCCCCTCCCCTTGCATTCCAGGAAGAGGACAACACAGCTTCATGCTGCAGGCAGATAAGATCTATGTAGAGGGAGGGAGGAATATAGTACAGCTGACAGTATATGTGTGTAGCTGAGATGTAGAAGTGCTGAGAATGTTATATGCAAGTCATGGATCTCATCAACTCTCAGCTCTGATCTGTCTCAACTATCTTTCCATGTATCAGATTCTATGAAGGTTCAGAAAATAAATAAAAGTATATATAACATCTGTACCCTGATAATCTAACCACATTGTCAGCACATAGAACTAATTGGATCATAATGTGTCTGCTTAGAGAGTCCCTGCCAGTCCGCACTCTGGGATTTTAATCTCACTATCACTGAGTGATAGGGGCTAAAACAGCAATACAATTGTAAAGTAAAGGGTTAAAATTATCTTTATTGTGTGAACATGGATTGAAATTTGAGAATTTTCTTTCATGGGCAAACCCCTTTAAGTTATTTTCCAGATAAAAGAGGACAAAAGACTATGGGGCAGATTTATCAAGCAGTCTGAAAGTCAGAATATTTCCAGTTGCCCATGGCAACCAATCACAGCACAGCTTTCATTTCACCAGTGCTCATGAATATTTTAAAGGGGAGCTGTGATTGGTTGCCATGGGCAATTGGAAATATTCTGACTTTCAGACTGCTTGTTAAATCTGCCCCTATATGGCAGTATTTTAAAGAATCATGAAGTCATTGGACGGTACAATGTCCATATAATGCTTATGATAATGGATATGTCCTATATGTAATTAGGTCTTCATATTTTTTTACCCTAATTTACGTCAAGCATTTTATCTTTTTGATGTTGGAAATGTATTACTTCCCGTACTATAGTATAAACAAAGCTTAGAATGAATTCATTGTCCTTTGAAACTGTTTTAGCTTGAATATGGTTACGGGAAGCTTAAATTATTATGCAAAGAAATCTATTTAATTCAGAGAATATATAAATGAAACGGTGTCTTTATAGAATTGTTCAAACAAAATCATGGAACCATGCCACCACTTCAATCCAAAACCAACAGAATGAGAGGTAGTCACTAGAGAAAAGTGGTGTTATAATTATTGATCATTATTATTGCCTTTTCTGTGGCTGACAGTTAATAATATGTCCTCATTATTCCATTTTGCATTTGCACTTTGATGCTCTTTTTCTTTTCTTTTTCATGGCATGAAAACTGAAGTTTAAAAATAGTCTGCAAAATAATCTGCAATTTCAACTGCAAAGGAAAATGAGCAAGCGTTGCACTTTTATTTCCAGCTAAAAATACTCGTAGAAGAATTTTGCAGCATATTAATTTCTAATTTTGTGTGAGATCTGCTAAACACCATCCTCAGTAGAAAATACAATACATGCTTATATAAGCTGCCCCTGAACCACCTAAAGACAAATCATCAGTATCATCATTATTATTAGTGATTTTAAGTCTATAACAGAAGCACTTCATTGATGCTATTAGATGTTCAACCTAGTCCTATTACACAAATGCTTAACAGGATGTAGAGATTTATATCACTCCAAACATTAATGCATATAAGGATATCTTTCTAACAGGTGTCATTTGTACATCTATGGGCAGGGTTTTGGTCCCATCTGGACCTTTTTCTTGGCCATTGTTATGGACACACCAGAAACATAAAAAGATGGACTTTACTTGAGCAAAGAATAGTTAGTACTAAATGTTGATGAGAATTGTGCAAATGTCTAGTTGACACTTCGATAAATATGAACTTTTTGATCATTTTCTGTAGTGATGTTGCTCTAACATCTCATTCCAGTAATATTAGCACTATTGACAGACATTACATACCGATGTTGCAAAAAAAAAAAAATCAGCAGCAGAAATACCTTAGTATTACCGAATGTTGATATGAAGCTGATAAGCGACAAGTCATTTATTCCATAGCATGGAAACAGCAAAACCATAAATACCACTACGTGGTTAACAAAAGGGTCAACAGCTGACCCAAGGCGCTCACATTATACAATGGACGGGCAGCAGCACAGAAAATGAGACCTTGCAAAATCAAAAGTATATATTAAAACATAAACATTTATTAGATTAAAAATGTCCTACTACCCGAGTGCCGGGCATAGTATTACATATATTACATATATTACCAACAATTAAAAAAAAGACTACACTGATATAACAGGACTTTCACCATACCAATTATATAGGAGAAAGAAAAGATTGTGTCTTACCAATCCTGTAGATACAGTTCGTGATCAGGTGGGCAGTCAAGGGTTACTCACGGGAAAGCAGGTTATCTGTTAATAACAGTTTCTTCAATCCATATACCTGACTTGCTGTCCCTGATCACCCCAATGTATTGACTCCCGCCCTTACAAGGGCAGTACCATGTACTGACAACTATTCATACCCCAAATCCCTCCCGCAAAGAATGATACTAAAATGACCAACAGTGAGTGCATCATCTCTGGGTATATAAACGGGGCAGGTAATAGTGACACCTTGGCCCCCAGGTCAACTTGTGTGAAGTCCACTGATAGTCTGGTCACTATCCGAGTACAGCACCCAAGTAACGTATATACGATAAACACTATGCTCCCTAACCCTAGCACTCACCGCATCACCTGAACGCCAACTTGGCTGGGGATAACGGGTAAACGGGTTGCGCCTCATATGTCAGTGTTTGTATGGACTGGATTCTTAACTATGCCTATACTAGTTCATTGTTCATAATTTTCTTACAGCCTTAAAATGAAGTATTCTCAGATAAAGTATTTGTGCAAAAAATATATACTCCAACTTATCAACTTAAAGAACTTATAAACATGTATAAAGATTAATGCACGTCCTGGTGGGAAGTGCAAAGCCTTGAGAACTACCTCAAACATAACATTGTGCCTAGGGGTCTCAGGATTATCCTTAAACGAGGGAGCAGATTTAAGAGCCCAGAACTCACTACTAAATGGGAACAAGAGGCAACAGAGAGTTCCCTCCGACTTATGCAGCTGCTCCTTGATGAAAAAAAGGTAAACCCTAGAAAAGAGACTCCAGAAGGAGGGAACAGAAAGTCCATTTCAGCCTTTGTGGAAAGTTTAAACGTGAGCTCCATTGGCCTGAAATTTACTCATGAGGCCGATGAGAAAAGCTTACCTTTTCTGGATGTACTCTTATATAAAACAGAGAAAGGGTTCCTTAACACTACTATATATCACAAACCCACTGCGACAAATGCTCTACTGAGATGTCCGAAGGGACAATTCCTGAGAGCAAGGAGGAATTGTAATACTTAGTAGGAATTTAAGGTACAATCTAAGGATTTAAAAAGTAGACTTGAGGGGGTATCCAGGCAAGATCCTTAAATCAGCCTTTGACTATGCAGTGAGGTTCGACAAATCCCAAATATTTGTAAGTTCAAGGGATAAGGAACCAGCTGAAGGATCATGCAGGATTATTGCAACGTTTGATAATGGGGCAGACAAGGCAAGAGAAGTATTAAAACAACACTGGCATATACTACAGATAGATGAGGACATTAGGAAAATGGTGGGACTTACACGTCTAAGACGTTTAAGAGTAATGTAACTAGAGAGGTCTTTGAAGCTAGGGACATCAATTGTCTTATTGTAGGAGTGATCTACAAGGCCACTTGTTAATGTGGCCTTGAATACGTGGGCATGACCACGAGAGAACTACCGAGATGTATTGGTGACCACCTTGGGGATATCCACAACAACAGGGATAAGCCAGTGGCAGGACATATACATGTGCATCATGCGGGCAATGCGGAAGTCATCAAGTTTATGGGGATTAAAATATGGGTCCAGACGTAAGTTAATCATAGTTGGGGGCCATTCTGCCTATGATTTGGTTATTGTTTCAATACATGTCCTTAAACTCACACTCTGTGTAATCTAAGTGTATGTCCCTTTATTGCACATCTTATATAAATCTATCTGTTACTGCTGTCTTGCATTGTTCATGATTCTCATACATTTTAAGGCTGTACTAAAATGATGAACAATGAACTATAGTTAAGAATCCAGTCCATATAAACACTGACATACGAGCCGCGGCCCGTTCCCAAAGAGATCACGGTGTGGTTGCCGAGCCAACCCTGATACTAACCACCCTCCCAGTAATCCCCACCTCTCGATCACACGTCACATGGATTACGGCACGATGGTGCGACCACATGTGCAAAGCGACAGCGGCCAGGTTGGCGTTGAGGTGATGCGGTGAGTGCTAGGGTTAGATTGCGTGGTGTTTAATATATATGTACATTACTCAGGTGCTGTACCCGGACTCAGGTGAATCTCAGGTGACCAGACTATCAGAGGACTTAAGAGGGGTTGCCACCACCTGGCATACCTGGGGGTGAGGTGTCACTATTACCTGCCCCATTTATATACCCCAAGATGATGCACGCAAGATGATGCACTACTAGTCAGATAGCATTAGGATAGCACAATTTCCAAAATGAACCCACTTGGGTGACAACCTTTTCAACTTTAGTCACTTTGAGGGTGTTTCTAATGTCTTGGTTGTGTACAACATGGGTAATAGCAGTGTAGTGCAGAAAACCAGCAATAGGAAAAGCCTCCAAAATCCATATTGAGCTACAGTCATTTCATGTCTTGACCTGTGCCCAAACAATATGTAAAAAGCACACATAGAACATCCCTGAAAAGGGCTCATGGATGAGAACTTCTGGTAAGATTACTTTTTTCCAAAAACACATAGCAAAGGTAAAAAAAAGGCTTCAGAATCCAAATTTTTGTTTAAATAGTCTAAATTTCTTCTTTGGGTGTCCAGATTTTAAAAAGTAGTTACTTTGAGGGTGTTTCTAATGTTTTAGTCCCTTACAACGTCTGTAATGAGTGTAGTGCCAGAAAACCAGCTATAGGAAAAAAGGCCCCCACATCCATAATTCTCTACAATTATTTCATATCAAGACAATTTTGTACTCAGTCTTTGTTTGTACTCCCCGTCCTTTAGCTGATGTTTGAAATAAAGAAGAGTTTTTGGTGAGTGCTACTGTTTTTTGGTTTATTTGAATGTTTGTCACAATCTATAAGGATTAAGCTGAGTACCTCATATCTCTTGCATCATGATATCCAGTCAGATCCAATCATCCGACATTTAGCTTTGTACCTGTGGTAGTGCCAACCTGTATTTCTGGGATATACATGTGATTTCTTTATTTGTGGACTAAAAGAGTATTATTTAGAACTTGTCACTGTCTTTGGTAACAGGTTGGTGCAGTTTCTGCAGTGTAAGCTGAATTCTGTCATTTTTACTATTTATCAAAGGGTGTAAAGGAGAATTTTCACTAGGGAGCTTTTTTGTTTCCCAAATTTGGCATGTAAATATGAGTATAGATACCCAGAACAGCTGGACGACATACTGGGCAGATGTCAGATATGGTGATAATAACTATCTTTGAAAATAATGAAGTAGCTGTAAATGGGATTTCTTATACAAACTGTTTCCTAAAGATAAGTTTGAGGTTAAATCTTTGACTCAGCATGATCTTTCCTAATGTACTAATGTACATTATTTCTTGTAGTGGGAAATAAAATTAGAGCACACATTCTGTTACATTCATCATTCCATTCTCTAATGCTCTGCTTGGAATACCAAGGAATTAATTAACATATCCCAGTGAATGAGCTCCATTTATCAGTGAAAGTCCTTTGAGATAATCAGTTACAATAATTATATACAAAGATTGGAATGCTAATGATATAAAGCAGACATATAAGTAATGTACTATATATTTTCAAGTAATCAAGCAGGCAATGTTCCAAATAGGTCACAACATATGCACATAAAATATTAATTTGTATGGTAACCTGCTTTCTCTTCTATGGATGTCTCTTAAAAATTATAATTTCAAATATGTGGCAAAAAACTTGCATAATCCACTGATTTTTCTCCAGAACACTTGCTGAAATCCAGTTGGTAATTTCACCATGTATAAAAAGCTTTACAGCTGATGCTATGTACTGTACCTTTCTTTGATATGATGTATGTGCTATTGTAGTACCCAGAAGCCATATATTTTTGAACTAACAACATCATTAAATGATCAAGTATATTAGTTGTTAGTCTTAGAGATTTTTATTTGGGGCTCAAACCCCTAATCATTGTAAGGTGACTTTCAAATTATAGAGTCTGTATTCCAGCTTGGAATGGAGTAAACCAAGAGACATACTGTCCTTTCTGAAGATTAGCTCAAGACTGCTTTATTCTCTTTGGCACTGAAACTCTTATCTGGAAAGTCATAAAACACACTCTGAAAGGGGCATGCAAGTACACAAGCGGGCAATACTATTGGGTGGTTTGACCCTTGAAATTCAACACTATTGGATGTAAGCACACAAAGGAATGTAGAACCATTGGCTGTCTTCACATAAACAAAATGCCCAGATGTTCACCTGGATACCTTCCTCTAGGTGGTGCTAGTGAGCACTAAGTCTTTGTGTGCTGAGGGGCGAACACCACCCAAACTTTAGTTTTCACTACACAAAGTTATGTGAAATGAATAGTGAGTCTTTAAAATGCCTGACAGTATGTAAGATGGCGTCCAAGACCAATTTGATATCCTTAACATTAGTAACTGCAAATAATCATTACAGAGTTCAGAAATATCCTGGGGAAACAAAGTCTATAGCTTTAAAATTATCATTCTAAATGTTCAATTGATAAAATGGAATTTCTAGTCTCAAAATTGAGGGTTGTTCTATTTCTTCATTTATTATTGTTAATTTAGTTGTTTTATCCTCTTTAAGGCCTTAAAATTGTAGCGCTATGACTTCTTGCTGCGCAACGAAAAAGGAAAGAAGATGTGTATATAGGACAAGAAATACTATATTGGATAATATACATGTTAAAAACACTAAAAAAGCTATAGAAGCCTAACAATACAAATCCTGTGTACCAGGCAGAATAGAACATATAGTTAGATGGCAATATACTGACAGAGCTCCAATAGACAAATAGATAGAGATAACATAAAAAAATCAAGAAGTGTTGGAGCAAAGAAAGTGCATAAGTGGCAAGTTAATTATTATAAATATAATGACATAATAATGAGCAGTTTACAAGATATTACCGTCATCTGATGAATCAAATAGGCCCATATGAAACACAGGAGAGGAGCCCCGCGCGTATCGCCTGACAAGCAGGCTTCCTCAAGGGCTTCCCCTTGAGGAACTTGCCACTTATGCACTTTCTTTGCTCCAACACTTCTTGATATTTTGATGTTATCTCTATCTATTTGTCTATTGGAGCTCTGTCAGTATATTGCCGTCTAACTATATGTTCTATTCTGCCCGGTACACAGGATTTGTATTGTTAAGCTTCTATAGCTTTTTTAGTGTTTTTAACATGCATATTATCCAATAAAGTATTTCTTGTCCTATATACACATCTTCTTTCCTTTTTCGTTGCAAAGTATACTTTTTTTGATGTGTGGACACACAACTATATACAAATTCAGTCCCCCAAAACTTTATATGACTTCTTGCTGCCACGCTGGTGAGCCACACCCAGCTTTCCTGCAGTATCTCTGGAAAGATACATGGTTCTTGTTTGTGTTCAGGGCTATACTGCTGGGATGATTTACGCTGGTCCTGGCCAGTCAGCTGCTGTAGGTGGTATCCTGGGGCTGCATATAAGACTGCCCATCAGGTGTCTCAGGGCAGATCATTACACCTGTGGCTAGACCAGACTTTGCCGATGTCCACTTTACCTTTGTTTGCTGGAACCTTAAACCCTGTACTCTAAATTCTGCCAGTCACACTGGGACTGTGTTTCCTACTAGCAGATCTGGAACCCTCTCTGTGTCCATGCCAGTCTCCCTGCTAAAAGACCTGGGACTCTGTGTCCGTGCCAGCAGCTCTGGGATCCTGTTTCTGTGCCAGCAGTTTTGGAACTTTATGTTTTCTGTTATCTGGTCTTGACTTTGGTTTGTTAGTTGCTTGCTTACCATAAATACTCGAGTAAAAGCTGAGTTTTTAAGCACAAAATTCGAGTCATTCGAAAAAATAACACTGTACTCCCCTTTCTGACATCCCCCATAGGTCCTCTTCTGCGTCCAATGCTCCGGTGCCGCCTCGGGTCCTTTGGATCCTCTTCCATTTCTTCAGCTCCTCTTTGGCTCCTCTTCAGAAAGTTCCGCTCCTCTTCAGGTCCCCTTGCGATGCCGGCGGCTCACAAACAATGAACTTGGCAAGCGGCTGTTGTCATTTTGTCTGCTGGCCGAGCACGAAGACCCGAAGAGGAGCAGAACATCCCAAAGAGGAGACGTGGAGGAGCGAAAATACCTTATGAGGACCAAAGGAAAGGTGAGTACAGTGTTAATTTCTTTTTTTTACTGCAGGGGCTGGCAGGCTGTATACTACAGGGGTTGGCTGGCTATATACTACAGGGGCTGGCAGGCTATATATTACAGGAGGCTGGCAGGTCTGGCTCTTGCGGATCCTCCTGCTGCTGCGGTTAGCCTGCCTGCTTCTGAACCTAGACTATCTATGCCCAATAAGTATGATGGGGAACCAAAGCTGTGCAGGGACTTTATTACCCATTGCTTTCTGCACATTGAACTCATACTGTCTCAATTTGTCACAGTGCGATCCGAGGTGGCATTTGTCATCAGTCTCCTCTCTGGGAAGGCCCTGGCCTGGACTACCCTTCTTCGAGACAGAGACGACCCGGTCATGGCTACTCACACGGCATTCCTGGCAGAATTCCAGTCTGTGTTCGATAAACCTGCACAGGCCTCCTCTGCTGAGACTGCACTGCTGAATCTGCACCAGGTGAACTCTTCATGGGAGAATATGCTTTCCAGTTCCGCACCCTGGTCTCGGAACGCTCCTGGAACTATGCAGCTCTGACTGCAACCTTAATAAAGGGTCTCACTTCTCAAGTTAGGGACGCACTGGTGGCTCGTGACCTGCCGTCTACCCTGAGTGGTCTCATCACCTTAGCCAATCGGATTGACGTGCATTTTATGGAGCGTACCGAGGAGTTACATCACGAGCATCCCTAACTCCGTCCACGACTTCTACTTCACCTGGAGCCGAGATCTTTTCCAAACTGGACCATTTGCAAGGGTGACGAGTGGAAGAACGCCTTTAACACTCGCAACAGACATTCAGAGTATTTGGTGATGCCTTTTGGACTTTGCAATGTCAGTGCCGTTTTCCAGGAATTTCTCAACAACATCTTCAGGGAGCTACTATATACCTGTGTAGTGGTCTATATTGATGAAATTCTTGTGTTTTCTCCAGATCTCGAGTCCCACCAGTCTCGCGTATGGCAAGTCCTCAGTCGACTAAGGACTAATCAGTCTTCCTTTCCGCGGCTATATTATATCCGACAGAGGTCTCCTGATGGATCCTGCCAAGCTCTTCGGTTCTTCAGTGGCCTTGTCCTGTAGGGCTATGGGCTATACAGTGGTTTCTGGTCTTCGCAAATTACTACCGGCAGTTCATCCTGCACTTTTCCTCTCTGGTGTCTTATATTGTGGCGCTCACCAAGAAGAGTGCCAAACTCCGATTCTGGCCTTCGGCAGCTGAGGAGGCCTTCACGAACTTAAAGTCTGCGTTTGCTCTAAGACTTTCTCCTCTGCAGAGAGAAATTATTCTATAGGAGATGGAGAACTGCTAGCGATTAAGCTTGCCTTAGAAGAGTGGCGTTACCTCCTGGAGGCTCGTTTTTGGTCTACATTTACACAGACCACAAGAATTTCCTCTATCTTCAGACTGCTCAGCAACTGAATCCACATCAAGCTTGCTGGTCACTCTTCAATTCAATTTCCTCATACATTTCCATCCGGCTGAGAAGAATATCAAGGCTGACGCCTTCTCCCTTGCCCCGGATGTCATTGGGGAGGAACCGGCTCCTCGGCATATCATCTGTCCTGAATGGCTGGTTGTGGCTGCTCCAGGGGACCCACGGAAGCTCCGGGCCGACCTGTCCGACGTGCCCTTCAGAAGAAGATTCTGACTTGGGAACTTGCTTTTGAGTGGCTGGGCATCCTGGGGTGCAGCGCTCTGTAGCCTTCATTTCTTGTTAGTGGCCAGATTTGGTCCAAGACGTATGGGATTTTGTGGGTTCCTGCACCTCATTGCTCGTAATGAGCCATCAGGCGTCAAACCCGCTGGTTTCCTGATGCTGTTGTTGATACCCAGCTGCCTGTGGACTCACGTGGCCATGGACTTTGTCACGGACCTTCCATCTTCCTCTAGGAATACCATAATCTGGGTGGTAACCAACCGGTTCTCAAAGATGTCTCATTTTGTCCCTCTGCCAGGTCTGCTCCTCGCCTTGCCACCCAGTTCCTCACCCACAATTTTTGGCTACATGTACTTCCATTGCACATCGTTTTGGACCGAGGGGTCCAGTTTGTCTCCTGCTTCTGGTAATCCTTATGCAATCAGATGCAGGTGAAAATGGACTTCTCTTCTGCGTACCACCTGCAGTCTAATGGACAGGTAGAGAGAGTTAACCAAACTCTGGGCTATTACCTTCATCATTTTGTGTCTGCCTGTCAGGATGACTGGTCCACTTTGTTGCCATGGGCAGAGTTCTCCTATAACTCCCTGGACTCAGAGTCTGCTGGTGCCACCCCGTCCTTTATTGTTTACTGACAATTCCACGCCCACTTCATACTCTGTCTGTCATCAGTCTCTACTTCGGAAGTCTGCCCGCACCAAAACTCAGGCCAATAAGAAACGCAGGCCTCCTCCAGTCTTCTCTCCGGGTGACAAGGTGTGGCTTTTGTCCAGATACATTAGGCTTAAAATCCCCAACTACAAGCTTGGACCACATTTTCTGGGGCCTTTCAAGGTGGTGAAGCGCATAAACCCTGTGGCATACAAACTTCCTTCCACGTCTTTCTTCCGGCTCTTCCCAATGTTCCCTGCAGCTCCTCTTCCTTCAGCTCTTTATCTGTAACAAAGCTGGCAGAGACAGGTCCATGCACTCTGCACGCCGGTGTATACTATGAAGTCAGCATCGGCGTTACTGCTGCATTATTGTGTGTGAAGGCAAGCAGAGTGCATGCACGAACTGAAGGAAGAGGAGCCGAGGGAGCATTGGGGACAACGGGAAGGTGAGTATAGCAATTAATTTTTTTTACACACCCAGGGGCTGCAGGACATTTAATCAATGGGGGGGGCTGGCTGCAGGTCATTTCATAGGTAGGGGCACTCGCTGCAGGGCATTTCATAAGTGGGGGGGCTGGCTACAGGGCATTTCATCAATGGGGGCTGGCAGCAGGGTATTGGTTTTTCTCAATACCCAGAACATCTTACATGTAATTACAGTAGGATAAATATTTTGTGACAGGAGATTTAACTTTTGTTTCCCTTCCATCATGCCTGGGTGTTTGGAATCAAATCTTGAATAGTAACATTAGTGGTTAATGCTTTGTGTGATGTTTCTATCTCTTGTGGGCATAAGCTAGCCAAGACATCCTGCTGTCTCCGCAGCATTCAGCATGTTTAAAGTTTTAATTAAGAAGTAAAAAGCCAGTGTTATGCACAAATATGTGCATAACACACATATGTATATCTTTCAATATGCAATTTTAATGGGGAGGCATAGTACTGTGCTGTGTTCATATTTGTAGGACATGAGTGGTAGAAGCAGAAATTTAATGACCATAAATATAGGATCAGATTAGCAGTAATATGATTTTCCTATATTTGCACCATATGAGATACACAGTAGACATATTGACATACATGGACAGATAAATGGACAGACACATATAAAATAATTATCTCACTTATCTTCTCCTTAATTCAGAGAGATCTGTCACATGTCTTTGAAGGATACATGAGTTGTAAAGTGACAGTCCTGCACTACAGCCATGGCATTAAACTCTATCTCTGTCCTAGGGAAAGCAAAGTAGTAGTTTCCTAAAGTCCAAGAATCGAGATCTATGACCACCTGGAAACCAACCTTCACTAACTACTCCTTAATCCCTTAATGTTTTGCCTATTTTGCACCTTGCTGAGAGTTGGTCATTTTGCATCATCATGATAGTTGAAAGGTGCAAAAGGTAGGGCCTGACTTCTCACGACATTGCACAGTGCCAGAGCACTTGTCGGACCCCAGGGCTGACGTCGGCGGATCGGACCCACCTGTAAGTGTTGGGGGGAGATCTAATCCACATCGGAAGTCCCTTACACATCAGGGTCATGTGTGACCGCAGCCTATAATAGGTTAACACCCATGATCAGAAGAATCTCAGATTGCAGATGTTACAGACGGGTGCCAGCTGTAACATACAGCTGATAGCCACAGCTTCTGGCACTTACTCATGACTACAAGACTACAGGAAGAGCAAGGAAGTACTATTATGTCCTGCCTTAGGAAATTTTTACTGTTGATATTGAAACAGTATTAGCGATTTTTGCAATTATGCTTAAAGAAAATCTACCATGAAAAGCAAGAATGATAAACTAGGGGAACTTACTCATATATCCAGGCATTGTAAATGTTGTAATCTTCTTAAATGTTTTATCTATGATCGCCATCCTTCTAAAATTATGCCAATGTGCCAGGAGGGTTCTAGAGGGCTTCACAGGCTGTTTCGCTGATAGGAGCACTGTCCCCTTCTCATTGTGTGCTAAAACAGGGAGAAGTCAAGTGTTGAGGGAGTAGGGGGTGGGTGAGACATTGTGACTTCCTGTGAAGCCAAAGTACAAAGTAGTAATGCCCCCAAATCCCTTCTGGCTCATTAGCATAATTTAAAAAGTTTATTTCAGGAGGCCATGGATAACAAATGTAAGAAAATTACCACAGTCACAGTGCCTGGATCTATGATTAAGTGTCCCTGGCTTATCATCATGCATTTTGATGGTAGATTTCCTTTAAATTGACCTACTTAGAATTAGTGAAACACTAATGTTTTAAGGTGGGTATTTGCTTTGTGCTATATATTACTAGACATGGCTAATATGTAATGTAATATGTAATTGTACAATATTATAAAATAGTTTCTGATTTACTTATATCATTGTCTTTATATCCTACTTTCAGTGTTTTAGGTGAAAGACTCAATACAGATTGAAAAAACCTGCTATTATGCAATATCATTTGGAATTAATGCATTAAAATGTAAAACAAAGATGAGAATAAGTGCCACTGGGAATATTATGGAACATTTTTACTAATGAATGTGTTCATTAGAGATTTAAGAAAAAAGAAAGAAACTACTATGAATACAGACAGAACCCTTGTGAGATTTCAAGAAAAGCAAGGAGTCAAATAACATCAATGCTAGTTAGATGGAAGGATATTAAGTCCTTAATTTACATAATGTTTATTTCAACAAACAACTGCTGTCTTAAAGTTAATCTCAATAGCTAAAAATAGCCATGCTCCCTAGGAGTAAACTATTTGACTGGAAAATGTAAGTCACTGTGAGAGTCAGAAGTTAGCATTCTCTTTGTAAAAAAGCCAGTGTTAGACTTCATGTGTCATTTAAAAGGAAAATGTATTGTGTATCTCATCCCACAATCAATAAGCCTTGACATGGTGACATTAAGCTAATAAAAATGTAATAGCTTGCAAAAGAAACTAAAAACTACCTGTAGGGCGAAACTGGCTGCTACATGGCCCTCCTTCCTTCCTGCACCTTGCTGTGCACCCATACAACAAGTAACATCCACATGTAGTATGTACACATACTTGGGAGAAAATGCATAGTAAATTTTTCCATTTATTGTTTACGGATGTGTAAATTTTAGGGCTGAAGAATGTATTACTGACAAAATTAGACTACTCTAAATTTCCCCTCCATTTTGTTTTAGTTGCTATGACGCTCTCAAAGGGTTAACAATCTTTGTAAAAGCTGTTTTAATAGATTGAGGGGTGCAGTTTTAAAATTGGGTTAGCCATAGGGTGTTTATAACATCATATATTTCAAAACTCATTCAAAAAGCATAAATAAAATCTGGAAAATCATTATTCTATTGGTAAGTATGGTGATGTTGTAAAAAATATAAAGACATTTAAAAAACAATGAAAACATAAAGCAAAACATGAATGCAAAACATATGAACCAAAATTTACCACTAACATGGAGCACAATGGGGCACATTTACTTACCCGGTCCAGTCGCGATCCAGCTGTGGGTTCTCCGTCGCTGATTCGGGTCCGGTCGGGATTCACTAAGGTAGTTTACGCGATGTCCACCAGGTGTCGCTGATGCACTGAAGTCCGCTGCAGTTCACGGAAGTTCACTATCCTATGCTGGGTGCAGGTAAGCGCCTGTCAAGCGACACTTTTTTAAAAAAAATACAGCGTTTTTTCTGAATCCGTCGGGTTTCCCGACGGCTACACCCCCTGATTTCCTTCCCCTGGGGGTGTTTCCTTACCTGTTAAATGCCTTTCGTTTCCACACGTGTACACGCCACTATGACTAAGGATTAATTTCCGAAACGCGCCATTTATCTTTCCCCTCTCCATGTGCACATGGCTTTTTAATCGAGCGATTAAAAGTTAGGTTTTAACATGTCTTTTTCAAACATTTTTTGATACTTATATTTTTCACCCTCACTGGAGTACCTGCTTATTTTTCCTGCATTGCCTCGGAGCGGCCCGACTTCCTTACTCCGCGCGACCGGTGTGATACGACAGCCACTTCAATGTTTGGTGAGCTGAAAAAATAGCTTTTTTTCTCTTATGCTATTAAGCAGAAAGGGGATATATTTCAAATGGCCATGCCTTCTAAACAGATTTTAGGGGCCATAATCATGGGGAAGGGGAGATTCCCCTATCTTAAAAGTACCATATTTTATTACCATAGTTTGGTACAAGTTTTTTACATTTTACTGTTAATTAAAAACCTTAATGGAAAAATGACAAAAAAGTTTCTTTTCCACACTTATAGTTATTTGTTGACATAATTTGTCTTTGCCATCAACTTAAAGGCTTACATGTTGTGATAAAAGTTAAATATTTATAAGTAAAGCATTTTGCAATGGTATCATCAGAGAAAGGAATTAGGTATCTGAAAACCATAGTGTATTGGCTGCAGGATTCACCCCAACTGTAATTCCACAGCCATTCTGCAGCAATCAGGACTGAATTCCCCACAATGATCCACAACAATTAGATGACATGCTACAGATCATAATATGGGTTATATGGGATTATCAAAAGTCCAGTACACTGAACTATGATGCACTTAGTTGTTGGAAAGGCTATGCACTACATGTGGGGTTACTTTGAAGTTTAGATTTTTTTAAGGAAAAGTATTCTAGCAGAGAATGTAAAATCATTCTTCAAAAGTTTAAGGTTGGTCCACAAATTATCATTAACATGGATTTTTTTTTTTTATGATGGATCGAAGGTTTGTTTCAATCTCGATTTGAGCAAGAAAACTATGTCAGCAAACATATTTATAAACATCTTTGTGAAAAATGACAGTTGAGTTGCTGATACCAATCATCCAAGTTTTCAGGCAGATTTGGCCAGACACATAAAGGGATATTCCGGGAATATGAACGTCTGATACAAAATCCCATAATTCTATAAATAAATGAATGTAACAAAACTTAATGTCATTAGTCACAAAATTGAGCTTAAATAGTGTGATTTTATGATTCACAAAATTTTATGGCCTCTCTAAAGTTATGGCCTCTCTAAAGCAAGATGGCTGCCACTGGAAACTACAAGTCTCAAGATCCTTTAGTTCTCAGTAACTCCTCCTACCTCTTATTCTCTGCTCCCAGTGATGATCTAACAGGTTTTCTTGCTCTTTACCATAGTAATGATGTGTAACTGCCATCAACAAAACACTGGCCATACTGGATGCACTGCAACCAGCCGACTACAGCCAAACGTAGTGGTGATCACATGACCTGCCCAGGCAGGAGCAGGACATGTGATGTGGGCATGTGACCAGCGGCCATCTTCTGTCCTGTGTCTGCTCTGCAACAAACCGTGTGCAGGAAATTAACGGACTGATTAAAGGGCCAGTAGCATTGTAATTCTTCATTACAGTCTATGTCACCAACATTTTTCTGCTAACGGGAGCAAAATTTAAATAACAACTACTTACATATTAGCTTATATTTTAAGGACCCGTGTATATGAATTATGCCGATTCTTGGAATACTCCTTTAAAATAGCTTGGTAAATACTCCCTTTAATACTATGCTCCTGCTACTGTTCTGAAACTACAGTAGCAGCAGGGCTGCTGTAGACGCAAATCACTTTCGGCCTCTGTATACAAAAAGGAGTCGGCAGAGGTGGCTCTGCAGTAGAATAGGAGTGGGAAGAGAGATAAGTTTAAGTTATTTATTATTTTTAAAAACCCCTGCTATATATTTAAAAATACTTATTCCTGGACAGGCGCTGAATAAATGAGATGGGGCGGGTTCAGTGAGGTCAGTTATTTACCATGTTACAACTGTGCCACATTGTAATAAATGAGAAATTAAAAAAACATAATAGCCCAAAGCAAAACATACCAGAAAAGTAGCCAGCTGATGATAAATAAGGCCCTGAATAAATATTTTTCTAATGTTCATAAATGTAAGTTTTGTGAATTTTTAGATCAAGCAAGTAATTTTAAACTGAAGAAAATTACCTTAAAATTCAATAATTGTTCTTGGTTTAGCTTTTTTATTACAATTTGTAACTGAAACACTCACACATTTCAGGGTCATTTATTTATCTGTATTACGCAATGTACACGTTTTAAATTTAAAAAATACACTTTTATTACCTGTATATGTACTGCAAGAGATAAATGGATAAGATAAAAAAGATCATGTAAATGTATGATAATTGTAGGCTTTTTAATACTGAATGGGATATATTTCTTACATTTTATACACAATGACACATTGAAACAATAACTTCTGTTGTTGCAGTTGGATAATGACACAGTAAATGTGTTTTTCTTGCAATTTAAGTAATTTAATGCCAGTAATTAAATATGTTATAGATGCTCAGGTATCTTAATGGATGTATTTAAACTGCAGGGCTAAATTTAGTGATTGTTTCTTCTGTTGTTTTGCTTCTTATAGGTAAAGCATTTGAATTCTTGAATACTATAAATGGCTATGAGGTCAAGTTTCGAGGCATTGATTAAATATAAAGGGTTTATGTAGTTTAATGATTTCAATATTATTCTCTTATAAAACAACAATATAATTTATGTCCAGTTCCAGTATCCAGTATCAGTTCCAGTATCAGTATGGGGAAGAAAGGTGATTTGAGTGCCTTTGAACGTGGCTTGGTTGTTGGTGCCAGAAGGGCTGGTCTGAGTATTTCAGAAACTGCTGATCTACTGGGATTTTCACGCACAACCATCTCTAGGGTTTACAGAGAATGGTCCGAAAAAGAAAAAACATCCAGTGAGCGGCAGTTCTGTGGGCGGAAATACCTTGTTGATGCAAGAGGTCAAAGGAGAATGGGCAGACTGGTTCAAGCTGTTAGAAAGGCAACAGTGACTCAAATCGCCACCCGTTACAACCAAGGTAGGCAGAAGAGCATCTCTGAACGCACAGTACGTTGAAATTTGAGGCAGATGGGCTACAGCAGCAGAAGACCACACCGGGTGCCACTCCTTTCAGCTAAGAACAGGAAACTGAGGCTACATTTTACATAAGCTCATAGAAATTGGACAGTAGAAGATTGGAAAAACGTTGCCTGGTCTGATGAGTCTCGATTTCTGCTGCGACATTCGGATGGTAGGGTCAGAATTTGGCGTCAACAACATGAAAGCATGGATCCCTCCTGCCTTGTATCAACGGTTCAGGCTGGTGGTGGTGGTGTCATGGTGTGGGGAATATTTTCTTGGCACTCTTTGGGCCCCTTGGTACCAATTGAGCATCGTTGCAACGCCACAGCCTACCTGAGTATTGTTGCTGACCATGTCCATCCCTTTATGACCACAATGTACCCAACATCTGATGGCTACTTTCAGCAGGATAATGCGCCATGTCATAAAGCTGGAATCATCTCAGACTGGTTTCTTGAACATGACAATGAGTTCACTGTACTCAAATGGCCTCCACAGTCACCAGATCTCAATCCAATAGAGCATCTTTGGGATGTGGTGGAACAGGAGATTCGCATCATGGATGTGCAGCCGACAAATCTGCAGCAACTGTGTGATGCCATAATGTCAATATGGACCAAAATCTCTGAGGAATGCTTCCAGCACCTTGTTGAATCTATGCCACGAAGAATTTAGGCAGTTCTGAAGGCAAAAGGGGGTCCAACCCGTAACTAGCATGGTGTACCTAATAAAGTGGCCGGTGAGTGTATATTTTTAAGAAAAATAGCAAAAGCTCATTATTCCTCCTAATGGCTCTGATGCAGGAATCTTAATGTGAACAAAGCACAGAGGTAAATAGAAAAAAGCCATGCCGATTCAGGTAGATAAACTTGATAAATAGAAAAGTTTTTCCAGCACCCAATTCAAAGTTAAAAAATCATCTCTTTTATATGATTACTTCAATAACAACAGGCAATCCTATACAAAAACTTTTGTTGGTCTCAGGCCTAGGCCTTTTCTTTGTCTGATACACGTAGGTCTGTGATCAATAATAGCTTTTGTATCATGTAAGCTACATAACTAAAAAAATATGGCGGTTTAAGAAATCTTTGGCAAAATAGAGTTAGCATTACATAAACAACAAATATAACGTTATGCTTTATACTATATTGAGACAGGAACTACTGCTGCCTATAAAGTGTGTTGTTTCTTGTTATGGGAGGTGTGCTCATAACTTCCCTTTATACTTTATGTTTTACCTGATGTATGCTTGCTGTGTATTACCTCAGGTGACTAGCAGTAATTTAACACAATTAAATGCTTTAATGCCTTTTTTTATAATGTGTAAAATAGATTTAATGTGCTTTTTAAATCAATCTTAAGGCCACCAGACTTGTTTTATAGTGTGCTCTACTTTCATTTAATGATTTTTAATATTCTTTCTTCTTATTCACTGATTTGCCATAAAGTACACATGCAGGAGTCTTGTACTCATACAAGGCAAATTACCAAAAGATTATAAGATTTTGTGTTCTTTACCGTGGTTAATTTTCTCTTCTATGTTTAGTGTAGTTGGTAACAGCTGTGGAACTAAGACATTATCAGAGCATAACAAAATCTTAAGAAGGACAGTACAAAATGTACCACTTCTTGTATTTTTATTTTAAGAATATTTATTTTATTTTTGTTTAAATTGTGTGTTAATGTACTTATTGTTTAATAATTAGAATCTGGACTTAATTTCATGAATATATATAAATCAGTAACAGGATTAGGATTCATATACACATGGGTCAAACGTATTGTGTTTTTTAAATTAGAAAACACTGCAAAATAACTGGAGTTGACTGTTAACAGTGACATCGTACACTTCTTTTCTGTGACTTGTTATTGGGTTTGCCCAAGGTTACCCTTTAAAAAGATCCAGACTCTAGAGCTGGGAATTGTGGATAGTATGATGTGCATGTCACTCAAAGAATTAGTGCAGGAGAGTGACTCACTCATAAAAAGCATCATAACCATCATCACCTCCTTACGGTTCCCACCCAGCCATCTAACCAGCCTGTTAATGCAAGTCCTGTGCTTCCATATTGAATGTATGATTTTTGCTGACGTTTCTTCAGTAAAGTAAGTTCTAGTTTAACTCACTGCCTCATCTTCTCCATGTCCCTCCTGCATCACTACGCCACCACCAGTTGATCAAGGGCCTATTAAATACCATCAGGCCAGGGATCGTATAACAGAGAGCACTCCAGAGAAGCAACTTCTTACATCAACATAGTCATTAGCAATCAGTACCCAGGGGTTGTAGGAGAGAGTCCCCACTACCACAGTGACATGAGAAAATCCGAGCTGTGAGAGAAGTACCTAAAGCCACTAGCTTCCCTGTTACTACAACCACCAGCCTCTGCGTTGCTTTGCTATGCTACAAATTGGGTCACTTGATGGGGATTCACTTTTCAGTCTGTGTTGTATAAGTAATCAATTTAGACCTCAAAGGCCCAAAGTATTCTTTAATTCTGTAATATTTAGTTCTGTAATATTTCAAAGCAAAAATTATTGGACCGTGTAGTGTATTCAGTTCATGTAACAGCATAATGACTAGAGCCCTGATTGTGTATAGTATAACAAGCTTGATACAGCATATTGTTAAAAATTTTCATAGAATAATTGTGATTGTCTTTAATGAGAGTTACAACAATAAGAACCATTAGGGAAAGAAAACAATGATTTGGACAAAGGAAAAGATATTATGTAGATAAGGAATAGATAATATGTGATATTCAAGAGGGTGCATTTGTTTATTCATGGTTCTTACTGAAGTCCAAAACTTGTGAGTTTTTGCAATACATATCAGTTTTAAGGTGATCATTGCACATTACTTTTTTAAAGCACTTGCAGGATAAAATACTTTGTTTTTTCTCCTTGATAAATTCCTTGCAAATTGTATTTTCAATAATGGGAAACTTTTTGCTACACCTTTTCTTTAATTTTTTGTGCCTTTTCCTAGGGCATGTGCTCACTTGAGCCTTTTTATGCGCCTTAGACAGTATTTAGTTTTCTGCAGTGTTCGCTGAGTTATCAACTGTATCTACATAGGAAAGTTTCTGCTTCTTAAAACATTTGCACATCTTGGCGCATATATAAGGCTGTCCCTGACCAGGTGTAGAATTAGCATAGAGCTGATTAGTGAATTTGCAAGTTAATAAAAAAGTCACAAAAAGGCACAAAGACCAAATACCACATGAATCAATAAGGAATAATCGCTAAGATACATCTGACCAGGACAAAAGCCAAAAAAGAGACAGGCAGACAAAGCCAGATTTATGACACATGTGCCCCTTTGACTCTCTGTAATTGAAACCTACTGTAACACCTGAAATATGAAAAATAAGCCTTAAAAGACTTGCTATGTTCTCTTACAGTAATGTATGGCAACCTGTGCAGGATTACTACACTAGAAATTGTATAAAAATACTGGGGGAGATGTATTTTCCTCTTTAACCTGTATAACTTTTATAACTTAATTATTCGAAAAAAGGGTAATTCTAAAATATCTATGTTGTGAATATGTTCTCTATGTCCACAAGTTAAGGTGCACATTTATGATGTGGGGCATGTATCAGTTTAGGATTGTCTGCTTTTTTTCAGTTTTTTTGCTGCTCAGATATATCTTACTGTTTGACACAAAAAAAGAGGATATTCAACAATGTACTCTAAAATGCCCAAAATAGCTAGACAAAACTAAATTATACATTAAGTTGTATTGTTTCTGAACTGGGGCCACTCTCTCATGAAAATCTGCCTTGCAATAGCTCAATAGTACTCCTTAACTTCTTCTGTAAGGTGTGCCCACACTACAGCAAACTGATGCACAGTTGTACAACATTTTTAAGATTCATTTTCTCCTATTCTGTGAGATGTAAATAAATGTATTATTGACAACATTTTAAAATTACAAAATTCACTTCCATTTTGTTTTCATTCCTATGAAATCTTTAAAGCATTAATAAACTTCTGAATAGTTTGTGGGGTGCAATTTTTAAAAGGGATGATAATAATAAAACCATAATTAAAAACATAGGGGCAGATTTATCAAGCTGTCTGAAAGTCAGAATATTTCTAGTTGCTCATGGCAACCAATCGCAGCTCAGCTTTCATTTCATTAGTGCTCATGAATATTTTTAAGGGATGCTGTCATTGGTTCCCATGGGCAACTAGAAATATTCTGACTTTCAGACAGCTTGATAAATATGCCCCTTAATGTCAATAGAAATTAGAGACACGGTTAATGTGTAAGCCCCTAATTTGGGATGTAAGACTATCAGTATTTAAAGAAGAAATCATCACAATTTTCTTTAAAAATGCAACTAGGAAAACCAACGAAGAAGTAACATAAGTTACAATTTGTCATAAAAAACAATGTTAAAATAACTTGATTAAGGTAAAATATCATCACATTTGATATAAAAAGAATTAGATGTAAAGACTATGAGAAGTCAATGATAATACCTTTATTTATATAGCACACACAGATAATGCAGTGCTTCACAGAGTTTGCTAGATTAGTCCCTGTCCCCAATGGGGCTTACAATCTCATCAGCCTACCAGTATATTTTGGAGTCTGTGAGGAAACCTGAGGGTTCAGAGGAAACACAAACATGGAGAGAACATGCAAACCCTTTGCAGATGTTGACCCTGGGACTTGAAACACAGTCAATAAACCCAAGAGAAGTCAATAAACACATATGGCACCTAGTTTCTGAAGTTAAAAAAGTTTTTCATGCAAAAAGCAGTTCCAAAATACAGGCTCTTCTACATTCAGTCTAGTTGTGAGGCGTTGCTTACTGATCTGTTTAGAAGTCAATTAAACAAGTGCACCTATCCTCTGCTTCCTCTGTTTTCTCCTTCCATTCAACTTAGCTAGTATCTCAATAGATAATGGCAGGTGATTTTGAATTTTGGGGAAGGAAAGAAATAGCAGTGCTTAGAGGGCAAGACGTGGGAGTGTAGAAGGGTTGCAATTGAGCAGCAGGACTTAAGAGCATCTTGCACAAAGGCTTCAGCATGGAGAAAGAGAACGAGTTAACTATATGAATCATTCTGTGGATTTTCTTGAAAAAGGGACTGCATCAATGGGTAGAATGATTTAAATATTTTCTTTTGCCTATTGTATTAAAAGAAAAAGTTTAGCAAAGGTTCATATAGCCTATAGGACTCAAAAAGGACTCAAAACAGTTGTCTACTTAAATGGCTGTCTCAAGTAAATTGTGCCATACTCTCAGCATAATACCACCCTATCACAGCTCCCCAAATACAAATTAAATATTAGCTCATCACAGATTCTGAGTTGCACAAAACCACAGCCAGAAGCCAAGAGCAAACAATAAGCTAGCTGGTGAAGAAAGATCTCTCAATTCAAGCGCCTCAAAGGTTATTTTTTAAATAAATTTGTTCAATTCCGTTGGTTTAAAAATGCACACGGTCAAACATGGACTGTGGTGTCAGAGCAGGGGCCGAAGGAGTGAGCAGCTCTTGCAGGCAGCCTTTAGGTCCTCTGAAGGTTGATTGGTAGGGTTCTTCATTAACATCAGGGCTACATGAACACCGTCCAAGCTAAGGTTAGCAGAAACCATGTTACATTGTAACTGTGTTAAGATTATTTACACTGCATTGCCCATAAGCCCATAAACCCATAAATGTCATGCAAGGGTTGTAGTACAGCCTGGACTAAGCTTTATTGGGATATGGCCCCAGCTTTTTGGTCCACTATCTCCACCCACACACATCTGGGAGGTTAACATTCTCTGATGATTCCCAGCATTAGTGAGAAAAGTTTATGCATTCATTAAAGTTTTTCCAAGGTTTTATTAGTTGATTTATCAAAGCCTAGAAGCTGAGTCAAGGAATCCAAATGAGTTGGCACATTCAAATGCAAATATTACAGTGGAGGAAGATATGAAGGAAATCATATTGTTGCAAATTGACTAAATAAAAAAGGCAACAATCCTGTAAAAAAGTACATTGGGTTGATGTACCATACAGAAATAATAAGGGATAGATTTCCTATTTTATGCCAATCCATATATATGGAAATTGCTCCCATCCTGGAAAGATTATAATATTACACTCCAGATCAAATGGCCTTGGCAACATTAAGTGGGCATTTCCATATCTTTATTAGTGGCATCAGTAATAAGTAACTTACAAATTCAGATCCCCACTGCTAGCTTTCTTTCCTGTCATCTTCCAATGGAGAATATAGGGAGATCCCAAAAACACCTGAAAAATATGATTCATGAAGTGAAATGAAATTACCTGGTGTTGTGTCCTGCTCTAATTTAACTTGCACCTACTATTCTTAACTGGGACGTTCTACTGTTAAGTACAATCTACTGTGAGGTTTTTAGCAGTGCAAGGTTACTGTCGGGGTGGTAGCTATTTAGGGCTGTGGCTTGGAGATGAGGTAAAGGGTGTGATAGTTCACACGGCTGTGTAGGAACGTAATAGGGTTAATCACTGACATGAGGGTTTCATGAACAAAGAGCACAAAAGGACATAGGAGAAGATGTTGCCGAGAGCCACTGAAGGCGATTGTCAGCACTGTAAGCTACTAACTGGAGAGCTTCCGTCTCTTGGGGGGCAGTTCTCCTCGCCTTTTGTTACAATTATAGACCATAATTGGGGATGTGCATTACAAAAGAATCTTTGTAGATACAGTGGTGTTTAGAAATGTATACACTTTGAATGTGTTATTGCCTGACTAAAGATTTGTGTCCTTTTTATGTTAGTTTTAATAAGTAAAAGTAAAAGAAAAGTTTTAAGTCATAAGCTGTACTAAGTTTTAAGTCATAAGTTCTAGTTTACAGTCTAGCTCCAGCTGCATTTCTATCGAATGAAGATTGTTGGCAGACTACCTTTTTGTTTTAATCTCCTCCAAATAAAAAGATAATACATGTTGTTGTTTTTTTATTTATAAAAAAAAACTTTAATAGAATAATCATGCTACTTGATTATATTTTCCATATTGATTGTGAAATTAAAAAATATATAAAATATACATTTGAGGTAAAATTTGGCATATTTACATACACTAATTAGGTCACATCTGTGCAAAATTTTCACTATATATTGACCTATTTTCAGCTTTGGAATTTAACATTTTCATTTAATCTTTCTACATCTAGATTTAATAATTTATAAAAAAATGTATTCTATTTGGAAGTTATACTCAAAGAGAAATATTATTTTGAGCATTTTAAAGTATAGCTCTGTGTGGATATTTTCCTAAAGAGAACAGATCGTATGTTCCAGTACTATTAAAAAATATACATTTTATCTATTTTTTTTCTTACCAGGTAAGACATGGAGTCTCAGCTACAACAAATTTATAATGCCTATCTCCTCAGGAATGTTTGTCCATCTCAGGCTTAAAGGCTAGTGCAGCGGAATCTTCTATACGCCTATAGTTAAGATCGCTTCCAAAAAGAAACTTTCACATTAATGAAAATGTATCATTCTGATGCATCCTTTTAAAAGGCAAGTTGGTTGGTAGAAGATGGAACTAGAAACTAATAATTTAATATACGTCAAATTGTGACAAAATGCAAGCATTGATTGTACAAGAATGGACTGGATCCTGGATCAGTCAGGATTTGGTCCAGAAGTTGATTGAGAGCTGCCAGGGGCCACATCCAACCCCCCCCTGCCCATTGCACGCGACCCCCTGCCCATTGCACTCATATCTGCCATTCACGTCACCCCGCCTGCCACTCGTCGCCCATGCACAGACCAGACCCCCCCCTGCCCATTGCCCCAATCTTGCATTGCACGCAGCCGGCTGCCTTGACCCCGACAACGACACAACCTCCTTTCAAATACCGCCCCTTTAACAAGCAGACCCTGCTCCATTGCACAACCGACCCCCCGCTGCTCCGTTTCACATCCAGACTCTCTGCCCAGTTGCACATGCAGAAAAACCCCCTGCCCAGTTGCATAGCCAGACCGCCCCTTGCCCCTCCCGTTGCACAGCCCAGACCTCTGCCTCCCATGGCACAGCCAGACCCCCCTGGGCCTCGTGCACAGCCAGACCCGCCCTGCCTCGTTGACACCAGACTCCACGCCCCTTTGCACAGCCAGACCCCCTGCTCCATTGCACAACCAGACCCCCTGTTCAGTTGGATCTGGACTCTCTGCCCAGTGGCACAGCCAGATCCCCTGTCCTGTTGCACAGGCAGACCCTCTGTCCGGTTGCACAGTCAGACCCCCTGCCCAGTTGCACAGTCAGAACCCCCTGCCCATGTTGCACAACAGTGCCTACCTCCTGCCCAGTTGCACATCAGACCTCCTCCCGTCATTGCACGTCAGACGCCCCTGCCCACGTTGCACAGTTCACCCCCCTGCCAGCCTTTGCACAGCCACCCTGCGCTGCCTGCCCACCAATTGCACATCAGACCTCCTGCCCCATTGCACAGCCAGACCCCCTGCCCCAGTGCACAGCCAGACCCCCTTCCCAATTAGTACAGGCCAGACCCCCCTGCCTCGTTTCACACCAGACCCCCTGCCTCGTTGCACAGCAACTCCATGCCCCTTTACAAGCCAGACCACCCCCACCTCTCTGCATGCACACCAGACCCCCATGCCCGTTTGACTATCCAGACTCCCTGCCCAGTTTTCACATCCATACCCCCCTGTCCTCAGTTGCACAGCCCACTACCCCTGCCCCTTGCACCATCAGACCGTCTTCCACCATAGCACATCCAGTCCCCCTGCCCTTATCCGTTTCAACAGCCTACCCCCTTCCTCGTTGACGTCCAGACTCCATCCATGCACTCATAGCCACCTTCACCTCTTTCCTCCCCCGCATCACCTTCCCCCGTCTTCCTAATTGGATCTGGACCTCTCTGCCCAGTTGGCACCGCCAGATCACCCGTCCTGTCTGCACAGGCAGGACCCTCTGTCCGGTTCACAGTCAGACCCCCCCCTGGCCCCGCTACAAACCAGCCAACCCCCTGACCTTGCCAAGCCAGACCCCCCTCCTTTGCCAATCCATACCCCCTGTCCCCATTACTACATTCCAGACCCCTTGCCCCCATATGCACATCCAGACCCCCCCTTGCCCCTCTTGCCCTGTCACAGGCCATAAGACCCCTGCCCCAGTTTGCACAGTCCAGCAGACCGTCCCTGCCCAGTGCTGCACAGTCGACCTCCCTGCCCGTCACCGCTCCTGCCAGTTTTTCATCAACAGTACAACCCCCTGCCCATTTCACAGTTGGCTATTTTTTGACAGGGCCCACTGGCTCTTGCTATAGTACTTCATGCATTTAATTTTTCTGGAGGGCCACCTACCCGGTCCTCTGTTTGAAACAATTTTTGTGAGTGCCACATACAGGCACTCAATCTATTCCATTTTTCTGGAGGGCCACCTACCCGGTCCTCTGTTTTAAAAAATTTTTGGGACTGCCACATACAGGCACTCAATCTATTCCATTTTACTGCAGGGCCACCTACCTGCTCCTCTGGTTTGAACAATTTTTGGGACTGCCACATACAGGCACTCAATCTATTCCATTTTACTGCAGGGCCACCTACCTGCTCCTCTGGTTTGAACAATTTTTGGGACTGCCACATACAGGCACTCAATCTATTCCATTTTACTGCAGGGCCACCCGCCTGGCAGCGGAGCGCCAGCTCCATGCCAAGATCCAACTAACATAGTTTTAACTGCAGCACCTTTAATCTACTACTAGTTCACTGCCTCCATACATCGTCCCTTTATCAAACGAGCTGTGTCAGGCAGAATTTTGGGTTGTTTTCATGGCGTTTGGCCAAGCTTCCCTGTGCAGAGCCTTGGTCCCCTTGAAAAATGCTCGAGTCTCCCATTGACTTCAATGGGGTTCGTTATTCGAGACGAGCACTCGAGCATCGGGAAAAGTTCGTCTCGAATAACGAGTACCCGAGCATTTTAGTGTTCGCTCATCTCTAGTCAACACTGCAAATATTTACTTGCTGCATTAACTCATTCTAACTGTCAATAAAAGCTTTTGTTACTCATAATATGATTGCACTTGTATTTCTGTATGTGATTAAAACATCTGACAAACACACAACAGATCATGTGTAAATATAATATTTGTGTCTTTCTCAAAATTTTAAATCTACACCCCTTTGCAAAGCTGGTTAACCCCGTGAGAGCGTCATTGGATGTGAAATTTACTATGGTCTAATATTGTCAGTAATACATTCATTTAGTCCTAAAATTTATATTATGCAATTCCCCAAGTAAAGAGACAACCCACAATCAGATGTTAATTTTGTATGAGTGCACATCGGGATGCATAAGGGAAGGAGGGCCATGCAGTAGCCACTTTTGTCCTTTAGGATGTGGTGGTTTTTGTAATCTATAACATATTTGTTTTTCCTATAATTTGGCTATGTGAGGGCTTATTTTTTTGTGAGATGAAATGCACGTTTCAGTGATAGTATTTTGGTGTGGCTATGCACTAATTATGAAACTTTTTGTGAGGGGCAGGAGGAAAAACATCAATTCTGTAATTGATTGTTGACTATCTTTCTTTTTGAATTTCATCATAGAGTCCAATAAAATTGTAACCTTCATCACATGTGTCAGTATGATTGTGGCAATACCATATTTCTACATTGTTTCTTACACTTTACAAATTTTGTAGAATAAATATTTTTCATTGTCAAACAATTAAATAATCTTTATTTCTAACATTTAGATGTTTTGTGTTCACTTATGCTATGAATATTTTTTTTTTAAAGGTTAAACTTTATTAGAAAAAAGACAAATAACACATTTTACATTAAATAATCTTGTACAGCAAAATTACTTAAAACCACATGACAACATTATATATAAACTCCCTTCCCCCTCTCCTCCTTCCCTGTGCTGGTTCCTACTGCAGACTCAAAGAACATGCCAAAGAGAGTTTTGGGGCATTCCCCTCCCATCTATTCAGTTATCTTGGGTGATTTTCCACTTTTATTTCTTCGCACATCGGTTAAATACTCCATTGCTCCTAGACCATTTTCAGCTTATTTCCTCCTCTATACCGTCTCTCATATGCACATTCGTATCTTTTAATTTTTTCCACATAATTTAACCATTCCTTAACCCTAGGAGGTTTATCATCTTTCCAGTGTTTGACAATAATTAATCTAGCTATAAACATAAGTTTCACCACCAGATCTCTCTTCTTCCCAGTTCCTATTTCTTCGTCTGTGTACCCCAATAATCCAAGCATTGCTGTTCGTGATAGTCCTAACCCTAATTGCACCTTTATCTTATCGAGTACTTCGTTCCAATAATTCTCTATCTCAATGCATCCCCATAAAACATGAAATAAATCTGCGTTCTCCCTCCTACACCTAATACAACATGAGTCATTTTTTAACCCCATCTTAGACATTAGTGCTGGTGAATAATAGATCCTATACAAAATATTCAATTGTGTACACCTATGATTTAGGTTCACAGAACACCTACAGACATTCTTATATATTACTTTCCATTGTTCTTCGGTTATATCCCCCATCTCTTTAACCCATTTATCCTGACTAACATGCGTAACCCATTTATCCTGACTAACATGCGTAACATGCAAAACTTTATAATATTTCTAATAAAGTGATAAATTCTTGCTAAATTTTTTTTGTGCACTTCCCATGTGCCATAACATGCTCCAATTAGTGTTCTCCTCTATTATAAATATTTCTTGATTCTTTTCCCCCCTCAGCGCGTGTGATATTTGCCTATATCTAAATTGATCCTTATCCCTAAGGAGTCCTTGATTTATCCACCATTGAGATGGGGCCCATACCCCTTCCCTTCCAATCTTTGACACATACTTAATTCCTTTCATTATCCAGAACCTGTTGTCTTCTAATTTTTTCAATTCAGGCAAGTTGGCATTCCCCCATAGTGGTGTAAATTAAAAACTTCCTTTAACTCCCAATATTTTCCTAAATCCTGCCCAGCTATTAACCAAGAGTCTTTGTTAGCAGGGAGTGATACCTTCCCTTCATCAACTCCATCAAGGCCAGGAAGATTCCACTTCTCTTACTTTCCAAACTAAATTGAATCTGTGCTGCCAGAAAGTAGTGAAAAGGAAGGTATAGCTAAACCTCCCCTTTCCTTATCCTTCATTAGTACTTCTTGCTTAATACGGACCTTCTTTCTTCCCCATAACAATTTATTTATTATGGCCCTTATATATCCGAACCACTTTTTATCTAACCAGCAAGGATAATTGCTTATCACATAAAGGAGTTGGGGCAAAATAATGCTTTTCATCAATACTACTCTTTCTGATTTGGTTAAAGGGAGAGTTGCCCAAGTATTAGTTTTTAATTTAACTCCTTCCCGACATTTGACGTAATAGTACTGCATGGCGGGAGGTGCGTTCCCGCAAAATGCAGTACTATTACGTCAAGCTTCTGGCCTCGGCTCCTGAACGGCTATATATTATAGCTGACACCTACCTCTAACACCTGCGATCAGAGATTTCTCCGATCGCGGGTGTTAACCCGCGTGCAAGGGGCATTTGAGAAGAATTGGACCCCCCCCCCGCGGCGCTTACCGGGGGGTCCGCTGTTTCGATCGCAGCCCCAGGACTGCCGGTGCCCGGGGCTGCACGATCCTCCCTCCGTGAGCTGGGTCCTGCCAGAAGGCAGGACCCGGCTGTAACACACTGAGCATTACACTGAGCATTACACTGAGTGTTACATTACACAGTGTAATACATCTGTATTACACTGTGTAAGGTGAAGAATAGCTTGAACAAGTGATCAGTGGATCGCTTGTTCAAGCTTACCACTGACCACTGTGTTTTTTACACAGTTAAAAACATTTAATAAAAACATTTTTTAATAAAAAGAATTAATTAAATACAGTTAAAGTCCCCTAAACACAAACATCCCCTATACTCATGCAATACAGTGAAAAAAACACAAAATCGCCAAAAAACCCCACATATTTGGTATTGTCGCGTCCGTAACAATCCTTACAATAACTCAGAAACTTTATTGGGCCTGCTCGGTGAACTCCGTAAAAACAAAACCCGAAAAACTCGACAAAAATGTAAACTTTTCATAAAATCTCTTCACAAAAATGTTCGAAAAAGTGATCAAAAAAAAGTTATGTGCGCCAAAAAGGTATCAATTGAAAGGACAACTCAACACGTAAAAAATAAGCCCTAAACTAGCTCTGTCAACAAAAAAATATTAAAGTTATGTCTCCGAAAAGATGGCGATGCAAAAACAAATGAGATTTCTTCTATTTTTGTTTTTTTCCAGTAAAATTGTAAAAATAAATGAAAAACTATATAAATGAGGTATCACCGTAATCGTAGTCATCTGTAGAATAAAGATAATATAGTATTTTTACTATACACCGTACGAACCCCAAAAAATACAAAAAGAAAGGAAACCAAAATTGACAATTTTCTTTTCCACCCAGCTTAAGAGTTAATAAATCTCATCAATAAGCTAATGACCAACTAAAATGAAGTATTTGTCAAGTGCATCTCATGTCTCAAAAAATAAGCCCTTATTGTCCAATTGCCAAAAAAATAAAGGATTGTATAGCCAATAAAAAGTGACAATGCATAATCTGCTCAGCTTCCCTTTGATGCCCTGGCGTGTGCCCATACAGCAGGTTAACACCACATATGGGGTATTTTTATACACAGGAGAAATTGGGTATCAAATTTTGTGGAGCGTTTTGATATTTTATCAGCTGAGAATTTGTACATTTTTTGAAAAACACATTAATTTAGCCAAAAAAATGTACTTTCAAAATTGTATCTGATTTTGTTTTAACCCCTGTAAAACAATTAAAGGGTTAACAAACTTCATAAAAGTTGTTTTATGTACGTTGAGGGGCCTCTCAAAGTGATTTGAAACCTGAGCAGGTCCCTCAATAGCAGGATTTTGCGGTTTTTATGAAAATGTGAAAAATCGCACCTAACGTTCAAAGGCCCATAACATCCTACAGAAATGAGAGTATGCATAAAAAACCATGTCCACATAAAGTAGACATTCGGTTAATGTTAGTTATTAAATTTTTTTGCTGTTATGACTATGTGTGGAAAAAGTAGAACATTTTGAAGTTCGAAAATCGAGAATTTATCCAAATTTTCACCAAATATCTGATTTTCTCATAAATAATTGCAAAACATACCACCACAATTTGTCAACTAACATGAAGTACAATGTGTCACGAGAAAACAATTCTAAAATCACTTGGCTATATTAAAGCGTTTCAAAGTTATAACCATTTATAGTGACACAGGGCAGATTTGAAAAAATGGGCCGTGTCAGGAAGGTGAAAAGTGGCTTCGGCGTTAAGGGGTTAATTTTAGACAATAGCGGGGCCAGATTCAACCTGGCATAGTCCTCAATTTTTGGGCTAATTTGTAGTCCTAAATAATGAAATATGCGTATCATTTTTAATTCCATTAATTCCCGTCTCTCAGGCCAATATTCTTCCAGCGGCGTCATGCTCGACTTCTGCAGATTCATCTCAAACCCTGATATTTCACCAAATTCTCTAATCACTTTCAAGGCCATGGGGACTGATGTATCTGAGTCTTTCAAAACCAGAAGGATGTCATCTTCAAACAACATAATCTTATCTAGCCTGCCTCCATATCCCCCTCCAGCTATCTCTTTCATTGCCCTTATCCTTGCTGCCAAAGGTTCAATGAAGATTGCAAATAGCAATGTGGACAGGGGCACCCCTGTCTGGTGCCTCTTGTTAGAGGGAAAAAAGAAGAATAATCTCCATTAACTCTAATACAAGCTCTGGGTGCCTTATAGAATAACTTTACCCACTCCACAAATCTTGTTCCTAAACCAAATTTCCCCATCACTTGCCAGAGAAAGGGCCACTCCACGCTGTCGAAAGCCTTGGAGGCATCCAATGCCAGGATGGAGCGGGACTCCCCCTGCCTAGTTGCAGAGCCATAAATAAGCGTCTAATATTCGTTTTTATGTTACACCCCAAAATAAACCCACATTAGTCTTCATGAATGAGGACGGGAGCTAATTTCTTTAGGCGATTTGCCAACAAATTGGCCAACACCTTAGCATCTGCATTTGACAATGAAATGGGCCGATATGAGTCGGTGTCTAATGGGTCTTTATTTTTTTATGTATTAAAACTATGATTGCTTCATAGCATGACTCCGGAAGCTTCCCCACCACCTGTGCATTTCCCAAACTTTTACTATGACTGGGAGAAGTATATTACCAAATCTTTTATATATCTCCAATGGTAATCCATCTAATCCTGGGGAAATGTTGCCTTTCCATGAGGCTATAATCTCATCAAGCTCCAAAGCTGTTATTGGACCCGATAGGGCATTCCTTTCTTTTCTTCCTAACACTGGTAGATGTAATTTCCCTAAATATTCTTTAATCTCCTGTACCGCGGCCTCCAGATCTGAAGTATAAATATTTTTATAGAATTGTAAAAAAAATTCCTTTAAATCTTCTTCTTCTTTTGTTACAACTCCCCCAAAACCATCATTGATAGCTTTAATTCTAGTTAACTCCTGTTGTTTCTTGATCTTATATATCAACCCTTTCGAAGTTAGCCCACTTTCACAATGACCTTTTAGGTCTAGGAAAAATTGCTTTTGGAGTGCCTTATTGGCCAAATGCGTATTATACTCTTCCTGCGCCTTATTATAGCTTTCCAGAGTATTTTGGTTTCTACTTCTCTTTCTCTTTTTTTAACCTCCTCCGTCAACTCCTTTTCCCGTCTAACAAATTGTTTACGCATATAGATAATTTCTGTTATTCCTCAGTAGTTCAATAACTACTGGTGAATGGTCTGAGATAATGCGATTATCATACCATATTCTCACAGTGTCACCAATTGCTAACTCATTTACCAATGCTTGGTCTATTCTAGAAAAAGAATTATGGGTACGATTGTAACAAGAGTATGCAGGTACATCACCCTTCAGTTTCTGCCAAACATCTATAAGTCCCACTTCCTCGCAAAATCTGTATAGCCCCGTTTCCATCCGGCCCGCTTGAGTTGATATATTTTTACCTATGCAGTCTTTGGTGTTGGAAAGAACGGCATTGAAATCCCCCATAATCCATACCGGGCATTCTCCCACCTTGGATATGAATTGTACTAATTTCCGCAAAACATCATAGCAAAAAGGAGGTGGTAAATACAACCCTGCCACCACACATTTTTTTCCCTCCAGTATTCCACTTAAAAAGACATAGCGTCCCTCCTTATCACATGCAGAGTCCAGTAACTTAAATTCAATAGATCTATGTAGCAAACTGGACACTCCTCTCGCATAGGAAGAGAAAACCGAACTATACGACTAGCCCATTAAGTAATTAAGTACAAAGAGTCTTTTACAAGATGGGTCTCCACTCAAATAACAATAGCTGGTAATTGTTTTCCAATATAGTCAAAAATGATACAGCGTTTAGTGCAGTTTTTCATTCCTCTAATGTTCCAAGCTATTAACCCCGTGCCCATCGATCACCACACAACCTACCCAGGGTTCAGAATATACACCTTTAATAAGAATAACATTTAGCCAGCACAGGGAACCCCCCCCCTTCCCCACTCCTGTTCTATATACATACAGAACTCTACCTACTAGAGCCACCTCCCTCCCCTCACCCCGTCTATCTCCAAGTCAACCATATTTAGTCCAATCCTTTTTACAGTCCCTTAGAGTTCATCCATTCCGAAATTTGTTCTGGGAAATTGAAAAAATAAGACTGGCCCTGATATATGATTTTCAATTTCGCTGGGAAAATCAGGGAATATAGAATACCTTTATCCCTTAACCTCCTTTTTACCTCCATAAAGCTCTTCCTTTTTTGTAAGGTATCCCTAGAAAAGTCCGGATAGAGAGCATCTTTTGGACCTTCAATTGTTAATTCTTTTATCTCATGGGCTCTCCTTAGAATAGTATCCCGGTCCTTAGACAGGACCGTTTTACAGATAATTGTTCGTGGAGAATTCCCAGGAATATGCGGGGTACCTGGGAGCCTATGCGCACGTTCCACATCAAAGTTTGCGGATAACAAGCCATTCTTTCACAAAATTAACAGGATTGGCCCCCTCTACCTTCTCTGGAACCCCAATAATTCTTATATTGGACCTTCTAGAATGATCCTCCAACTCCAACTATTTTCCCCTTTAAATTTTCATTTTCTTGACTAAGGTTATTGGTTATTTTTTTAAAGGAGCCCATTTCTTTCTCCAGCGTAGTTTTCTGTCTATCCCTAACTTTATTCAGATCTTCTCTTAACAGTGACATATCATTTCTTAAGCTAGGATTTCCTTTAGCATTGGGTTATCTCCCCCTTCATCTGAGTCTTCTTCTATTTGTTCCTCACCCTCTAGCGGAGAATATCTAGACCCTTGAGATTTGTTTTTCATATCTTGGGTTTCATTTACTAAGTTCTTTTGCACGCTAGGGCCAGCCCGGGTTTTACCTGGGGGAGTTTTTAATAATTTATCCAGTTTGGCCAAATTCTCTCCCTTGCTACTGCCTTTTTCTTTAGGGGAACCCAGAGACTTTCTTGCCGCGTTTTTTGGGCCCATTTTACCCCCTCTCGTATCCCTCCTCCAGTCAACCATAACAGAATCAGATACAACAGTATAACAGGTACAATACAACAAGATACACTCAGTATATCATTAGCATTATTGCCTAAACAGCAAACTGGCCCCGCTGAGCCATAGCCAACAGTATGTTATGCAATACACAAATATATCAAATGTGCCCTAGCCACTGATAGTAGAAAATAATTCCCTTTAATCTTGAACCACTATAAGTCCAAACTCCCAACAAGTTCTACTTCAGTCATTATTTGACCTAGTCTTCCACTGACTTTCATCAAATTGGACTTCCACGGATCCATCCACAGTTCAACACGCTCCGTGATTGCTGCAGCTCCGGATAATAATGTAGCTCCAGGGTCGGCTTCTAGGCTAACCAGCGGCGCCGCAACTTGGATGCAGCACCCCGCAGTGTCGTAACACACCACAAGCGCTGCATCCCCTTGTGCCTCGGCCGCCGGTCGCTTCCACCTCTTACTCCCGGTATCGTCGCTGCTGCTCCTACTGCATCGGATGTTGGATCCTCAGTCCCCGCTCTCCACAGGCTCTGCCGTCCTCCGTACCTCCTCCACAGGCTGGATAAATGCAGCACAACAAAGAAAAAAAGGACAAAGGAAACTTAGATCAATCAGGGATATTTAACCTCAGCTCTGTACAATTGTCTGACGACCATATAACACTTTTGAATAAAGGTATGAAGTATGCGCCTGAGTCCAAAATGGACAAATTCCAAACATATATAGACATTAATAAGTATGTGAGAAGCATCAATTTGAAAAAAATACTTTATGAATAAAAATCCAATCAATGTAAATAATAATACTAGCTATACAGGATTAAGGAATAAATCTGATTTTATTCCACCACCTATGGGAAATAATGAGTGCATTGATACATTGTATTCCGTAAAGCTCCTTCAATAAAGGATATGTTAACCAATAGTTATATAAGGAACGAAAAAGATACATTTAATAATTCGGTAAACAATGTCTTTGTGCACTGTGGTAGGTTTAAGGCATGTAAGGAAACAAGATCGAACATTAGAACACAGGGAAACACTCCTAAGGTGAATGGATGTGAAATCACACTGAAAAGCAACATGGAGGGAGGGGGGGGGGGGATTTCAATACGCAGGAAAAATCATATTGGTTTTATTTTTTTTTTCAAGCCCCTGTCTCTAGGTACTCACCAAACAGCACTTCTAAGAACCTTTGTATAAGATCAAGGTTGTAGTAGGTTCTTATAAGTTTAGGATTAGGATGATGGCTGGGTGAGGGGAATGTAACAGGATGCGCAAGAAGCGCATGAGCGCATGGAGCTGGCGCTCGCTGCCAGGCGAGCTTCGCAATTCAGCCCGGTCTAGTAGGCTATCCCCAAACAGCAAATTATACGAACCTTTGTATTAAGATCAAGTGTAGTAGCGTTCTATAAGTAGGATATGCGGGGAGGGGAATGTAAAAAAAAAAAAAAAAAATCAGAATGCGCAAGAAGCGCTTGAAATAAATATCCTAAATGTTGTATAAAAGTTTGCCAGTGTTATTGGTTGTGGATAACAAAGGATCTAGCGTGGTGGCGACCAAAGTAACAAACTTTGAGTGGATCCATGAAAACAACACACAAATTTCGTGCCTGACACACCTCGTTGATAAGGGACGATGTATGACGGAGAGCTATATGGAAGATCGTTTGGAGGTGGAGCATGGGAACGTTGGGGTTCCATTATTGTAGTGCTGTTGTGCAGCCAAAAGTTTCACGGAGGGAGTAGTGGCCTCAAAACAGATGGTGCTGTATTGGAGTCAAAATTCGAGATAGTGGCTCAGAACAAAGAAAGCTATGTGGTCAAAAGTTTTAACCAGGAGTAGCCCGAATGCATGTGAGCTGTAGTGGCAGCCAAAAGTTCACCAAGCCGAGGTGGTCCAAATGTAAATGTTTTCAAACCAGAGGAGCAGGTAGGTGGCCTCCAGATAAAATGGAATAGATTGAGTGCCTGATATGTGCAGTCCAAAAATGTTTCAACAGAGGAGCAGGTAGGTGGCCCTCAGTATAAAAGGAATAGATTGAGTGCCTGTATGTGGCAGTCCAAAAATTTTCAAACCGAGGAGCAGGTAGGTGGCCCTCCAGTAAAATGAAATAGATTGAGTGCTGTATGTGGCAGTCCAAAAAAATGTTTCAAACCAGAGGAGCAGGTAGGTGCCCTCGTAGTAAAATGGAATAGATTGAGTGCCTGTATGTGGCACTCAAAAATTGTTTCAAAGAGGACCGGGTCAGGTGGCCCTCCAAAAAATAAATGCATTGAAGTACTATAGCAGAGCCAGTGGGCCCTGTCAAAAAATAGCCAGTTTTCCTGTTTACGTACAAAGAGGAGGAGAGGAGGAAAATGAGGAGGAGGAGGAGTGGATAATTATCAGGTTGAGGTGAGCTCCTTCACCTGGTGGAGATTGGAAATTGGAGAAATCCAGGCCTTTATTCATTTTATAAGCGTCAGCCTTGTCAGCGCTGTCAGTCGACAGGCGTGTTACGCTTATCGGTTGATGATGCCACCAGCTGCACTGAAAACCCGCTGGACAAGACAGCGGCAGGGCAGGCCAAGAACCTCCAAGCGTACAGCGCCAGTTGGGCCACATGTCCAGCTGTGAAACCCAGTAGGGGGAGCTGTTGTGATCATTTAGGACGATGGTATGGTCAGCTACGTCTCCCTCACATCTTTCTGAAAGATCAGCCCTACTCTGCCGAGACTGGGGCAAGGTGACAGTGTCTGCTGGGGGGTGACATAAAAGTGGCAAAGCCTTGTAAAGCGTACCCTTGCCAGTGCTGGACAAGGCCTGCTCGCCTACTTCCCTCGCTAATTGTCTCCCGCAGAACTACGCCACTCTGCCGCTAGCGCTGTCAGAAGGGAAATACTGTTTCAGCTTGTGCACCAGGGCCTGCTGGTATCATGCATTCTCACACTCCTTTCCTCCGCAGGGATGAGAGTGAAAGATTTGCTTGTACCGTGGTCCAGGAGAGTTGAAACACCAGTAATCGGTGCTGGAATAAATCTTTGAACGCGAGGGTCACGGGATAGGCAGCCTAGCATGAAATCTGCCATATGCGCCAGAGTACCAACGCTTCGTCGAAACGAGCGCAAGAATTCACTCCCCTCACTGGCCTGACTGTCCATTTCCTCCTCCTCCAACTCCTCCAACTCCTCTTCTTCTGCCCATACACGCTGAACAGTGAAGGACTCAACAATGGTCCCCTCTTGTGTCTCGCCAACATTCTCCTCCTCTTCCTCCTCATCCTCCTCCACCTCCACCTCCTCCGATATGCGCTGAGAAACAGACCTCAGGGTGCTTTGGCTATCAACAAGGGAATATTCTTCCCCCGTCTCTTGTGACGAGCGCAAAGCTTCCGACTTCATGCTGACCAGAGAGTTTTTCAACAGGCCAAGCAGCGGGATGGTGAGGCTGATGATGGCGGCATCGCCACTGACCATCTGTGTTGACTCCTCAAAGTTACTCAGCACCTGACAGATATCAGACATCCACGTCCACTCCTCATTGTAGACTTGAGGAAGCTGACTGACCTGACTACCAGTTCTGGTGGAAGTTGACATCTGGCAGTCTACAATCGCTCTGCGCTGCTGGTAAACTCTGGATAACATGGTTAATGTTGAATTCCACCTCGTGGGCACGTCGCACAACAGTCGGTGAGCGGGCAGTTGGAGGCGGCGCTGCGCTGCCCTGAGAGTGGCAGCATCTGGGCTGGACTTCCTGAAATGCGCACAGATGCGGCGCACCTTCGTGAGCAAATCAGACAGATTGGGGTATGTCACATGTGTCAGTCTGCCGAGTTGCAGAGCCGCCACCAGGTTACGGCCGTTGTCACACACAACCATTCCCGGCTTGAGGTTCAGCGGTGCCAGCCACAGATCAGTCTGCGCCGTGATGCCCTGTAATAGCTCTTGGGCGGTGTGCCTTTTGTCGCCTAGGCTCAGCAGTTTGAGCACCGCCTGCTGTCGCTTAGCGACGGCACTGCTGCTGTGCCTAGAGCTACCGACTGATGGCGCCGTGCCCACGGATGGTAGTTCGGAGGAGGAGGTGGAGGAGGGGTGGGAGGAGGAGGAGGCATAGTAGGCCTGAAACACCTGGACCGAGGTAGGCCCCGCAATCCTCGGCGTCGGCAGTATATGAGCAGCCCCAGGGTCAGACTCGGTCCCAGCCTCCACCAAGTTAACCCAATGTGCCGTCAGCGATATATAGTGGCCCTGCCCGGCAGCACTCGTCCACGTGTCCGTGGTCAGGTGGACCTTGTCAGAAACGGCGTTGGTCAGGGCACGGATGATGTTGTCTGACACGTGCTGGTGCAGGGCTGGGACGGCACATCGGGAAAAGTAGTGGCGGCTGGGGACCGAATACCGAGGGGCGGCCGCCGCCATGAGGTTGCGAAAGGCCTCGGTCTCTACTAGCCTATAGGGCAGCATCTCCAGGCTAAGCAATCTGGAGATGTGCACATTAAGGGCTTGGGCGTGCGGGTGGGTTGCACTATATTTGCGTTTCCGCTCCAGCGTCTGGGGTATGGAGAGCTGAACGCTGGTGGATGCTGTGGAGGATCGTGGAGGCGACGATGGGGTTTTTGTGCCAGGGTCCTGGGCAGGGGGCTGACTAGCAGCTGACACAGGGGAAGGAGCAGTGGTGTGCACGGCCGGAGGTGAACGGGCTTGTTGCCACTGAGTGGGGTGCCCTCAGTCTGCTCCCCCCTCGGACTTCCTGCCCTGACAACAACTTCCCCACTGTCTGACAACCGTGTCTCCTCATCGTCGGACACCTCTTTACACACTTCTTCCAGTACGTCAACAAGGTCATCATCACCCACAGACTGCGACTGGTGGAAAACCTGGGCATCGGAAAATTGCTCATCAGCAACCGGACAAGTGGTTTGTGACTGTGGGAAGGGTCCAGAAAACAGTTCCTCAGAGTTTGCCGGTTCAAATGGCAAATTTTGCTGGGAGGGGGCAGACTGGGGGGTCAAAAACATTTAAAGGGTAAATTCTTAAAAGAACCCCCTCCCGCGAAACATATAAAACACCAAGAAAATAAAGGAGGTTGAATCACCCTTAAACAAAATACCCTAAAGGAAAAACGATCAAAAATTGATAAGTAACAATAAATATAAAAGTATAAAAAAAATAATAAAAAGTATTAAAGTACAAGATGTGTAAGACCTTATAAATGATATGCAATCCATAATGCACTTAAATGCTCATTCACAAATTAATAAAATAAAGGTCTCTCCCCAGTAAAGCTATGTATTCCAGACATCCTTAGATGCATGGGACTCAGCTTTAACCCAAATATGTTCATTTCATTGTATGACAGGAAGCTGAACCCCTTAAACATTTCTGAAAATGATAGGGATGACTTAGTGAACGTGTAATAATTGTTTTATGCCAAAGCAGCATTAGGTACTATATTTTTTTAATATCCCTCTGGACAAGGAAATATTGTTAGGGTCTAGCAAGTTAAAATGTTGCCTTTGTCAGAATAAGTCTATGGGATGGAGCGGTGTAAAGTTGTAAACACAAATCTTTAACCAATCATGGCTCCATGCCAGCCAGTGATTTGTATATATTGTGAAAGACCATCAACATAGCTTATAAAATAAAATATATATTATTATATATAATATGGACTGATAGTTGATCATTATGCCCCCACTGGATATCATCCATACAGAAAAAAAAAACACTTTCTCCCTTTTATTGTGCTGTAGGCGCCATATAGCAGAAACACGATGTACTTGATGACTAATCTAGGATCTTTAAATTTATGAGCAGGTATATTTCATTTAACCCCACAGAAGTAAAAATGTGCTGGCAATTTCTATTAGTACATGGAGTTTTAAGGTTAAACTGTGAAAATTCCATATGTAAAATACACACTACGCAAGCCACAGACCTCCCATACTGCTGAACATCTGTCAGGCTGAGATCCATGCCATGTATGAGGAAGTTGACCAAAAAACCTCCTAAACAAGGCAGGCAACACTTCTAGTGACAATCTCACAGGAAAAGGAACTGATGTCTCAAGGCCATGGGAGAAGGTGTAGTTTGACTCCTAATGGAACGTGTGGTGAACGCTCTAATTAGAAGAATTGCTTCTTACAGACAGGTATAGAAAAGGCTTGTGAGTCACCTGTGATAAATTAGAGCTATTGCAGCATTGATTAGATGATTTATGCTTTGATCACTGCGGTAAAAGATGGGACATCCATGCTAATTTATTACCACGAGGTTAGACTGTTATTTATGTTGTGGGAGCTTTGTTCACACAATGACATTTTTTCGATTTCTTTCAGAGACAACAATCGCTTTATGAAATTCTGCAGATGGACTTTGAAATGGACATTGGCAGTGGATTGGCTGGCGCCCAGCAGTACGTGGCAGGTGGAATACCCAGAAGAAGACTCTGCCAGATGAACTTGTCATTTCAGAAATCTTTGTCAGCCATGCAGCGTTCACAGGAATTGTCCTATTGCTATGGTAAGATTATTAGCTGACTACTCAAATGTTGGAAATTGGGCACCATGGAGTCATAAAAACTGTGTTAATCATTGAAATAATTTACATACTAAAATAGGTAGTACATTTTTTACAGTGTGTGTGCATAAGCATTTATAGTCATCTTGCTGGTTGTGTCCTAAAATTAAAGCTCTCTAATGCTGCGAATATTTAAAGTAAACAAGACTTTCTACTGGCAATTGGTCTTGGGTCATCCGGAGCCCTGTCACACTGGGAGACATAACCACTTCTTCCTCTAGACTCGACGGCAATTTGTTTATGGTTCAATTCTTTATTAAAAGAACATAACAAACAACGAAAGCAAGAAGCCCACAAGAGGGGCAGGTTTTCGGGATGCAACCCATGTTGAGTTATGAAAAGAAGTAAGGATTTTTAGTAGGGCATCCAGCATGGCATTTGTTTAAAACCCCTTAGCGCTCGCGGCGTAGCTGTACGTGCAGCTTCCGACAGATTAGCGCTCAGCGCAGTAAGCTACTGCGCGGAGTACGATGGGTTCAGCGCTGCATAGCAGCCGAACCGGCATCGTTAGCGTGGGATTTCAGCGGTAATCTACCGCTGACATCCCCGGCTAACACCCGCAGTCGAAGGGCTCAGACGCGGTGTTTAACCGTTAAATGCCGCGGTCAACGCGACCGCGGCATTAACATGCCTTTGTGGGGTCTTTACCCCACGATCGGCCCCCGCACCATTTTCGGGGGGGCCGATCGTGTTTGGTCCGACGGCCCCCCCGCACCGTTTTCAGGGGGGGGGGGCGATCGCTGTTTTTTCAGATGATTGCTTGTTCATATCCCATGGTGGATCATGTAAAAAAATGTCAAAATAATGTTTTTCAATAAAAAATTACTTTATAATCATACAAATGCCCATAAGCCCCAAAAACATATAAAGAGACATATACGCTCAAAAAAGTCTAAATCATAACACAAACCCCACATATATAGTATCACCGCGTCCGTAACAATCCATAGAATAAAGTAAATAACTATTGAACCCATATGATGAACGCCGTAAAAAAAAAAACATCAAAAATCCGCCAAAAATTATGATTTTATAATTCGATTATTATCCCACTAAAAATGCAATAAAAAGTGATCAACAAAACATATGTACTCCAGAAGATTATTGTTGCAAAGAACAACATGTCCCGCAAAAAAACAAGCCATCAACAGCTCTGTATCCAAAAACGTAACAATGTATGCGCACTTGGAGACAGCGATGCAAAAATGATAGATGTTTCCCACATTAGGGTTTATCTGGCAAATTTAGTAAACATAAAAAAAAATATTCATGTATGGTTCCCCGTAATCGTATCGACCATAAATAAAGATAACAGGATTATTAGGATATACGGTGAAACACGAAAAAAAAAAAAAGTAAAAAACCAGTACAGAATTGTGCTTTTTCACTCATGACCTCAAAAAAGTTCCAAATTTTCAACAATAGGTGATACCAACCCAAAATGGAAAACACTGGAAAAAGCATCCGTCCCGCAGAAAAAATGCCGTCACTGCCAAATAAACGAAAACGAAAAGTTTAATAGCTTCAAAAGGGGGCAACCAGAAAAACTAAAATCCTGGCAGCTGCAGGGTGCTCCTTCCTTCTGCGCCTCGCTGGTGCCCATAACACAAGTAACGGCAGTGTGGGGGGTGCTTCCCAGGAGAAATGTAGAACAAAATTTTATGGTGAGTTTCTCTTTTTTATCTTGGAAATGTGTAATTTTAGGGTAAATGAACGTATAACCGACAAAATTTGACCATTAAATTTCACCGCCATTTTATTCAAATACTATGAAGATCTCAAGGGGTTAACAATCTTTGTAAATGCTGTTTCTATAGTTTGAGGGTGAAGATTTGAAACATGGGTTGGTTATATAGGGGGTTTTGTTGCTAAAATTGAATTTCAAACAGTATTTATCCCCAAATAGTCAATTCCGAAAATACGGAAAATCGATTCGATTTGTAGGCCGCTGACGGCAAAAATAAATTATCCAAACATTTCAAAATATGAAAATGTAAAGTAGACAAATGGGAAATGTTATTCTGCAGTTATTTAGGTGGTAAATCTCTGCCTGAAAACGCGGTGATTTGAATTTCGAAAATGGCAAATTTTTCTAAAAATCATCATTTTTTCTTTTTTTTGTAAATAAACGCAAAACTTATCAGCCAAAATTACCACTAAATGAAGTACAACATGTGGGGAAAAAAACAATCTCAGAATCGCTTTGAAGTTACAGCGTTCAAAAGTTATACCACAGAAGAGACACTGAGTCAAATTTCAAAAAAAAAGTGCGAGCCTTAACCTGCAACAGGTGGTCTTCCTTAAGGGGTTAAACATTCATCCTGTTTTTCTCAGTTTAAGCATGCACCATCAAATCTTACTCATAGATCCTGGCACTATGACTGGTAATCTTCTATATTTGCATTTTTGGGATTGGGTACTGTATGCCTTATTGTTCTGGCGAAGTGGGATTAGCACATAAATATTGTTATCCTCATGACCTTCTCTACACTACTGTGTACTATAGATTCTTTTGTGGATACTCATACCAGCGTAGCCTTTATTCACTTCATTTTGTTTAGTATGACTGTTTTCAGGGCTGAGTATATGTTCTGTATTAGGACAGTTTGTTGTTTTATAACCAGGTTACCTTTCTAGACAAAGGGTGCTGGATTAGGTGGAATAACCGTACCCACCATATTTGGTTTTGTATGTGTACTTTTGTACTTATTAAATGTTTTTATATGTCTCACATACTAGTGTTTGTCTTGTTGTATCTAATAAAGATTAATATTTTGCTATTGATTGTTTGCCCAATTTAGCAAACTTCTTGTTTCGGTTGTATGGATTTTTAGTGTTATGAAAAATTATAAAATTTTCCAATATACTGTCTTTTTTTAGAACTCTGCTTGCTGTCATTCTATATATAGCTTCTATTTTTACTCTGTGTGTAACACAGACTTGAAATCAGCAAACAAAAAAGTATTTGGACCTGCTGTCACGGGCAGGGATATTGGAATACACTTAGACTACCAACGCCACCACCGTGGTAGCGCAGAGAAAATGCCCCTATCCGGACAGGTAAGTAATTAAAACGTACTTTTAATGATACTGTGGGTAAGATAGTGGTAGTGATAATGTATAGTGATTACTCCATTGAGAGACAACACTTTAAAAAACACAGGTACCTATGGCTCGTTAAGTGGTCAATAGTGAGCTGCAGTGAACAATTGTAGGAAGCAGAAGGAGCGTAAATGGGAGAGAGATTGCTCTCCGCAATGTATATTGGAATACTGAGGGCGGCTAGAAAACTAAGTTGGCTAATTAAGTGCGATCTTGTGCAAAGGGTTATTGTATTAAACCCAATGCAGCAGGTTCAGAGTGGGGGATCAAATAAGATCCCTGGACAATTGAACAAAAATACGTCCCTCTCTATAGTGTTTCTATGCTCGCCCTCCAGTCGAATTTCAGGCGTAGAATCTAGCCGGACCCTATCAGTAAACCCGAACCTCACATAATCACTAAAGAGCATGAGTATATAGTGAAGAGCTAGGCATCCTGCTAGTTTAAAACAACAAAAGATTAGCCCCCCGACATGTTTCACCGGAGCACCGCTTCACTAGGGGTCGGGCAATAGTGAGTGTCGGTCGGTAGCGCCGAGTTTATAGGAGAGAGACCCTCCCACTTAGGGTATGATCCAATGAATGTGCGAGCTAGTGACCAGCCTCCAATGTTCATGTCCATACCTTGTGCTGTGTGTCAGTTAGGTCCAAATCAGCGCTTAGGACTATCAAGAGGATGTTACCGATTCCATTCATTACAGGCGCACATGTAAAATAATTCAGTGTGTATGCGCATGTCAAAGGACATCAGTGTGTGTCATGAAGGTACATCGTGATGGGCGCATGTACAGGATTAGCGCTCACACCAAGAAAGTAGTAGGGCGCATGTCAGGAAGACTTAGTGTTGCACTGAGATTGTCCATAAGTGCGCATGTCACAGGGACTTAGTGCTACACCAGGTGAGTCCATAAGTGCATAAGTGCGCAGTCACGGGACTTAGTGCTCACACCAGGTAAGTGGTGGCGGGCGATGTCAAAAAACTTAGTGTGTGCGCAGAGATTGTCATGTGTGTGCGCATGCAAGGGAACTTAGGGCTCACACCAGGTGTAAGTGTTAGCGGCGCATGTCAGAAGACTTAGTGTGTGTGCGCCGAGATTGTAAGATGCGCATGATAGGGGACTAGTACTTACACCAGGCAAGTAGGTGTCGGCACTTGCCTGGCTGCTTGATAGCGAAAAGGCCAAAGGTCTTAAAACGGACATTTATCGTAAGCCCACATCCACCAACAACCTTCTACAATGGCAAAGCTGGCACCCACAATCTCTCCAAATCAGGGATACCTACAGGACATATTTGAGAGCGCGCAGGAAGTCTCCGATGACATTCCTTTAAGAAAGAATGTGATAACCTTTACCAGAGGTTCAGGAGTCGAGGCTACCCGAAAAAATCCTTTATAGAGCGTATGCAGGGCTAAAAAAACTGACAGGGAAACACTGTTTCCAATAAGAATGGTGAACCATCTAAAGATTATCAGGTGCATAGGGACATTCGATTGCCTAGTGACAAATGATATAAGAGGATCATGTCACTTTTGGCCATTCTTACGGCGGATCCGACTTGAAAGAAAAACTGACGGATAGACCGAACATCACCTACCGTAGAGGCCCTAACTTACGAACTTTAGTGCATAGTCACTTCACTGGACACCTTGATTCTATCACCAAATTGAGAGACCGGGTCCCAGGTTCTTACCCTTGGGTACCTGCTCATTCTGAGGTTCATGCCTAAAACTAAAACATTCATCAACCCTGTGGACAATAAAGATTTACAGTCAGACGCTTTATGAACTGTAAGAGTACAGCCGTAGTCTATGTGCGCAGTGTCCCTGTCCTCGACTCTATGTAGGAAAACTATCCAACAACTCGTAGAAGAATATCCAGCCACTATTAGTGCAATCACAACAGGAAAGGTACCCCCATTCGAGACATTCAGATTCCATTCATGACGGAAAACCAGAAAACCCTACGCTTTTGGGCCATTGACCAAATACAAGTGGACCCCGACAAGGGAACATTGATCGTAGACTTCTACAATTGGAAGCTAGGTGGATACACCGCTTAAAGTCTTTGAGTCCCTCCGGCTCAACGAGGGTTTTACTTTACAGCCTATCTATAAAAAAGCATTACATACTTAAGCATCACTAATTACTTTTTACACTATCACTTTGGCCAAAAGGCCTCTATACTTCCAGATTCTCCTTATCTTGAGAGACACCCTCCCTGGGGATACCAGTCCACGGGCATATATGACAAGCCTATGTACAGCAATTTTTTTATAGATCTTAGTACCTCTGTCTGGTCAACTTTCATTAAGACTTATGTACAAAAAGGAACATTTGCCATCTTTCTTAGGTCTAATCATCAGCTTTCTTCTCTATTCCGACTGAGTCACATACCACCTGACCCTCTCATTACGTACAGCAGATTATATATGATAGGGCTTATGTAGCATGTAAGACCCTTATCTGCACTTCTATCTGTGTCTTACAAATATACACAAGAACTACTGAAGTGTTAGGCGTATGGTGACATCAGTTACTTTGCAGGCGCACGATAGTCTACAAACATGCGCATACATTTTGACTCATGCCTCTGACTCAGTGCCTTTTCGCTATCAGCAGCCAGGCAAGTGCCGACCTACTTGCCTGGTGTAAGTACTAAGTCCCCTATCATGCGCATTCATTTACAATCTCGGCGCACACACTAAGTCTTCTGACATGCGCCGCTAACACTTACCTGGTGTGAGCCTAAGTCCCTTGACATGCGCACACACTGACAATCTCTGCGCACACACTAAGTTTTTTGACATGCGCCGCCACCACTTAATGGTTGTGAGCACTAAGTCCCGTGAATGCGCACTTAGCACTTATGGACTCACCTGGTGTGAGCACTAAGTCCCGTGACATGCGCACTTAGGGACAATCTCAGTGCACACACTAAGTCTCCTGACATGCGCCGCTACTACTTCTTGGTTGTGAGCGCTAAGTCCTGTGACATGCGCACACACGATGTACTTTGCACACACCACTGAGTCCTTTGACATGCGCATACACACTGAATTATTTTACATTGTGCGCCTGTAATGAATGGAATCGTGTAATCCTCTGATAGTCCTAAGCAGCTGATTGGACCTAACTGACACACAGCACAAGGTATGGACCAATGAACATTTGGAGGCTGGTCACTAGCTCGCACATTCGATTGGATCATAACCCTAAAGTGGGAGGGTTCTCTCTACTATAAACTCGGCGCTACCGAGCCGCACGACACTCACTATTAGCCCGACCCCTGATGAGAGCCGGTGCTCCGGTGTTGAAACATGTGGGGGCTAATCTTTGTTGTTTAACTAGCAGGGATGCCTAGGTCTCACTATATACTCAGCTCTTTAGTGATTATGTAGGTTCGGGTTACTGATAGGGTCCGGCTAGATTCTACAGCGCTGAAATTCGACCGGAGGGCGAGCATAAAACCTATAGGAGAGGGACGTAGTTTTGTTCAGTATGTCCAGGGATCTTATTTGATCCCCCCACTACTGAACCTGCTGCATGGGTTTAAATACAATAACCCTTTGCCAAGGATCGCCCTTATTAGCCAACTTAGTTATTCTAGCCCTCAGTGATTCCATACCTATAACATGCGGAGAGCACCATCACTTCCCATACAGGCTCATTCTCTTCTACAAGTTCACTGCATGTTCCTCTCATAGTGACACCACTTAAGAGCCAAGGTACCTGGTGTTTTAAAGGTGTTTGTTCTCAAGTGTAGGAGTCAAATCCATTTATACTACACTTCTTACCCCAGTATATCTATTAAAAGTTACGTTTTATTATATTATTACCTGTCCGGATTGGGGCTATTTTTGATTTGCTTATGCCGTACAGGTGGCGTTGGTAGTCTAAGTGTAAACACACGACTTTTGATTATCACCTGGATTTTTGATTATGCATAAGCTCTACACTGTCCTCGACCTCAGCATGATTCTTTATGCCCCTGATGCCTTGTGAAATGTATGTTTACCCTCTGTCACCCTTGACCTGAACCACTCTAAGAATTTGTGACTTGACACAGCAACATACAAATCCCTGATACTAAGCTAACAGGGTAAAAAAACTGTTATGTTCACTAGATAATGGGGCACATTTTAACTTATTTCCAGCCTCCTGGTGTTTATTTCGGTCTTTCAGCGGGCAGGCTCTCATGACAGAGCGTTCGGGGATCTTTACCGGGATTCATTGAAGGTCCATGTGTCTCCACCGATGTCCAACCAGGTGGTTTGTGCTGATTCTTTTTTTGTCAGGAGAGCCAGTTGGGCCTTTATTAAAAAAGTGCAGGAGGTAATGGAAATTGATTCTGGTTGAGAAGTTGCTAAATAATTAGGAGTCCAGTCCAGTTTCTTACTTATCCTGGGGCATCCTGTGCATCAGAGTTAATATTAGCCAAACAATGCTGAACACCAACATTTTCATCTTTTTGCATGCCTTGCTCATCAGTTTTCTGGCATGCAAAGTATAAAAAATCAGCTGAAGCACAAATTCCAAATTACCCCACTTACTCACAGCAATTGAAACCCCTCCTTGTATCAAAGTGTGTATACAGAAGGTTGTCAATCATTGTGTGTACAGGGTGAGCAGGACTCTTACCTTCTCTTCCAGGAATTCTGACAGGTTTCAATCGTCTTTCTTCCTAGAACCAGTTTCAAGATCTTGATTTCTATACTTTTGTAATTAATTATTGATTTCTATACTTTTGTACTTTATTATTATATCAAACATGCAGTCAAATTGCAGTTGGTAGGAGTTAGAGGTTTTTTTTTCTGTCTTCAGTGAACTAGGTAAGCCCAATTTATTCCCTCTACTAATTTTATGAGAATCTCATTCATTTTTAAAATGAGTTCTCTAATGAATCACTTCAACATCTAAGAGCAAAATTTTCATAATACAGAATTGGTGATCTGAAAGCAAATTGCTGAAATGACAAGGTATTAAAGACCATAGGACCTGTGTTTTATGTTGGCAGTAGAGGAGTAGCTTTGAACATCTCACATTCCCTCTCTGGTTGCGATCAGAGGAGACTCATAAGGTTGCTAAAGCTTATGTATAGGGGGAATGTAGATAAATTCCCAGTGCACTGTTGCAATACACAGTACCTTACCAATATCTGTAAAGTTCCTTGGGTGACTGGAGGTAAGTAGTTTTATTATCCTTAGTCCCCTAGACAGGCATGCATTTATAAGAAATAATTAACATGTTCTGTAAATTGTGCACTTTCTGGTCAAAGCGACTCGTGAACTTTAGGTCATTGCTGGCAACATGGTATTAGAAGCTGTGAAAGATTCATACTTCTCTTCTGCCTTTTCATTCTGGGAGTAAATAATAATAATCAGCTTTGGACGATTTTCCTGCTAATGTCTTTTAATGATGCAGTGCGGCACTGTCTGTGCTTTCAAGACCTCAGACTTTGTGTAGTCTGATCCCACCTGAAGTCATTTTCTTCCTTTTTATCTGTTTATGTTAATAATTACTGGGGTCCAGTGAACACTTTACAGGAGAGACAGAGAGCAGAACTAGGTCATTATTGGCTTAAATGGAGATAAGAAGTTTTACTAGGTTTCTTTTTACATGCATATTAAGAATATAATAGCAATTTACTTTTTCTAAGGTTATAATATAAATTCACCTTTACTTCGGTTATCTGTTTATGGATAGGGAGTAACTGGATTTAACTAAACTAAGGAAAGTGTTGACATTTGCTTAAAGTAAGTGTACCTATCACACCATTGTGCAAAATTTGGGCTGCACCATGGAGACACCATCCTACTCTGATGAACAGGGGTACATTGTATAATTGTTTGTATTCTTACTTCTGTAGTGCTTATGTAGTGCTTACCCCAAAAGTCACAGCACTTTCCCCCAGTATTCACAGCACGTATCCCCAGTAGTCACAGTGCCTGCGCTCAGTGGTCACAGCTGTTACACCCAGTAGTTACAGCACTTTTCCCCAGTAGTTATAGCACTTGCCTCCAGTAGTCACAGTCCTTGCCCCGAGTAGTCACAGTGCCTTTCCCCCGTAGTTGCAGTGGCTGCCCCCAGTACTCACAGTCATTCCCCCTAGTAGACATAGTGCCCATTCACAGTAGTCACATTGCCTACCTCCAGCAGAGAATACAGCCTGCTGCCTAGGATCCTTGTGGTCACAGCCTATAAAAGTATACTGGATACTATTGAATATCTACACTTTTTAAAGAGTAGAAAAACATTTCAGAACCACAACTTTAGTTAGTAGTTTAAGTGTATATAAGAAACTGTAGAATATATCTTCAAAATAAAGTGCTTCTTTGTTCTATTACTTTGGTTCTTATCATCCTCACTCCATCCCTCCCCTAGTCACAAGCCTCTCACTCAGCCAAACCAGTTCCCTATGCTGTACTGAGGAGACCCACTCAGGTAGAAACAGCGCTGTCTACATTTGGGAGTAGGTGCCTTCAGGAATAGATATACTGGTTTGGTTTTAATCCTGCATCATGTCATAAGGCCTCTTGTAGGTCATGCTTGATGTCAAGGGAGCTGCCTCACAATGTAGCTAAAAGAGACATGGTTTTCCTTATCCCATCCTGGAAAACTTAGCATATTTTTCCTAAAAGACATTGAAGCATATTTCTTACCCTGATTCCCAAATACCATAATATTCAGTGACATACCATATATACTCAAGCACAAGCCAAGATAAAAACAAAAAAACAGAAAAATACACTTTTACACTTATAATAGTGTTTGATCCTTATCTGATCCCTATTGTTCCCTACAAAGTGCCACCCCTATCTGTTTTGTCCTGTGTCCTGGGGTTCCCGTTTCATCGACTTGTGTACCCACGTGGTCTTCCGTTTTTGCCCTGTCTGTCCCTTCTGAACCCAACGCACTTTTCATGCGCTGTGTTAGCGTTGTCTGCACTGACGCACTTTTCAGTGCGCCGTTGTGCGCGCTAGCGCGCTGCCACAGAATCTTTAGCAGTCTGATTAGCGGTAGTTAGTTGTCTAGGGCAAGCTAGGTGCATTTGTAGCGCCTTTGTGCGCGGTGCCACATAGGTTTTTTCTTAGCGCCGTAGGTGACCCGAGGCTATTTTGTGGTGCCATCTGTGCGGCTGTCCGTGTGGTGGCGTGTATATCTTTATTGTGTTGTGTGCGTATTGTGCGGCGTGTCCGTGTAGTGTTAGTGCGCATTATTTTTTTTGTGAGTATCTGCTGCGGCTTGTCCGTGTAGTTTAGTGCGCATATTTTTTTGTGGTGCCATCTGTGCGGCTTGTCCGTGTAGTTTGGTGTTGCACTACCTTTTTTTTTTGTGTGCTATCTGTGCGGCTTGTCCGTGTAGTTTAGTGCGCATTATGTTTTTTGTGAGCTATCTGTGCGGCTTGTCGTGTAGTTTAGTGCGCATTATTTTTGTGGTGCATCTGTACGGATGGTCGTGTGGTTTGGTGGAATGATTTTTTCTATTTTGTTGCTCTATCTGTGCGGCTTGTCGTGTAGTTAGGCACATTATTTTTTTGTTGTGTATCTGTGCGGTGTCCGTGTATGTTTGGTGTGCATTATATTTTTTGTTGTTTGTTGTGCCTCTAGCGGTTTATAGTGTAGTTGGTGCACATGTATCTAATTTTTCTAGTTCTATATTTTTTTGTGTGCATGTCTAGAAGACATACACCGTTTGTTGAGGCATATCACATGGCTTGCCTTCGACACCGAGTCAGCTAGTGGGATGATGGTTCCCTTTTAATTATCATCATCCTCCGCTCATTTCCAGGATCTGGAGGACCCCAAGAAGCGCCGTGGTCCAGGACTTCTGCAAGAAGTGCCTGGGACTTCTGCAGAGAGTGCCTGGGACTTCTGCAGGGGAGAAGTGCCTGGGCTTCTGCGGAGAAGTGCCTGGGGCGTCTGCAGGAGAAGTTGCCTGGGACTTATCTGCAGGAGAAGTTTCGGACTTCTCAGGAGAAGAGTACTGGGGCTTCCACTGACCCCACATGGGCCCCCAGATAATATACCTAGAGGTCCTGCTTTTTGGGCCATCCTGGAAGTTAACTTTTGACAACAACAGGGCTCAGAGCTGTGGACTTTTTTAAGTTTTTTTGATGTAGGAGCTGCTGAATATTATTATATTTCAGACAATCTTACGCTGCCACAACATATTGCCAAAACCCCACGTCCTTTATACAACCCTCAGGTGGACCCCTGTCACTGCAGCAGAGATGCACAAGTATTGGGGCATAATACTCCTTATGGGGAATAGTAAGAAGCCTTCAATCAGGGACTACTGGAGCACGACACATTACTTGTACCACCACCCCATGTTCGATGGAGCAAGATGGCAGGATGCGCTTTGAAGCCATCCCATAAGTTTTTGCACTACAGACAACACACAGTGACCACCCCCAGAGGTGACCCAGTATGATCGTTTATTTAAGGTCAGGCCCATATTAGATAGATTTATTGCCAAGTTTGCCGTCCCATACAACCTCGACACACTCCAAACATCGTGAAAGCTAGATAGAGGTCGTCCTAGCTAACGTACTATACTCTCAAGGTGAGTACTAGATTTTCGTTACTTAAGGTAGAGCAACTCCGCAGTACCTCCAACTAGAGGGCAAGGTATAAGGTGGTGTGAAGATAGATGGTAGATAGAGTATAAGGTGCGACGAAAGTTCATCAGGGTAACATACAAGTTCAGTGGTATATGAAGGGAAGGACCTCCACTTATTAGGCCCCCAGAACCAGAAGAATTGCCCCCCCTTCCTGGGTGTTACCGGGAAGATCAGAAGTGTGGATTTGTTGCACCACTGCGGACCGGGCTTACCACCTCTACCTGGACCATTTTATCAGCCAGCAACCACCCTTTCAAGTGCCTCACTTCCAGAAATACTGCGGCATTGCGGCAAGTTTGCAGAAATCAGGAAAGGTCTCCCTAAGTCGCTGCTGGGACAAAAACTTAAAAGGCACGAAGAGCAGGGCCTACTGCAGCACTCTGTTGGTGTTAAGTACAAAGGACCAAGAGAGAGGTCCTTGTATTAAACAATCATGAGCAGAGCACCACCCCTGTCCCAGTACGAGGGGGCCAGTACAGAAACCCCCAAGCCAGACTGTATTTTGTATTATACATAAAGCATGGGAGGGGTTTTGTTACTGTCTGACCAGGGCTTCAGGCTACAATGCCATGCGGAAGTCGAGGGTGTGTGGTACAAGAAGCTGGCCGTGCACATACGCAGATGGCATTGTATAATGCTTATGGCTGCATCGATATGCCGGCCCCAGAGGGGAAACTTTCCTGGAATTTCAAGAGGAGGTTATAAAGTACTTTCTTTTTGGAGACCAGGAAGGGGGGATGCTTGCAGCAATCTGGAAGTGAGGCCACATCACGTATGTACCAGGGCAGCACTTTCCAGGAGTAGTCCCCAAACAGCAGCAAGGGAAGGTCACAAAAGAGGTGCAGGGTGTGTGCTCCAAAGATGGCATTAGGAAGGACACCTATCATCACTGTGGACATGCAGAAAACCAGGGTTGTATGTATGAAAGATGCTTCCGAATTTATCATACATCCTGGATTTTTTTAGAGTACCCTGTTGTTACCTTGAGCACGGCTTATACCCATGCCGCATGCCGCACCTTCCCTTCTAGCCCTGCCATGTGCCCAGCTGGTAGATTACTGCCCCGTATGCTTTACCCGGGGAAAACAAAACATGCATCTGATTTTTAGGGGGTTTGTCTCCCATGGCAGCAGCCTGGGCAAAAATGACATAATGGATATTTTTACTATGCACTATCCATATGCACTTTTTCAGGGTCACCTGTGGGTTAAAAGGCTAACTATACCCTAGATTAATCATGGAGGGTGTCGTGTTCCAAAATAAGGGTCAGTTCTTAGGGGTTTCTACTGTACTGGCCCATATGGCATCTACAATCTTCATGATGCCAAAAGAAAAAAAAAAGTAAATTGTCTGTGCTCCAACAAGTTATTCACCTCTTTGAAGCCCTGCCGTGTCTCCATTCCTACAGATATTGCCTCCTATGGGGTATTGCCCTAACGGGGTAAACGCCAGAGAATTGTTGAGTGTTTTTTCCCAGTGCATGAGTTGGCAAAATACTTTTGTCACTTCAATGGCATATTGATAAATTGCAATACAATTGTTCTCTGCACTACTCACTTTGGTATACATTGAGCCAGACCTTACGGTTTAAAATGCTCATACAAGCCTACATACATGAGGACATAAAATGACTTTTTTGAGATAAAAACACAATTTTTACTCTGCACCATTACTTGCACTCAATTTTGGCCAGGTGTGTAGGTTAAAATGCTCATACAAGCCTTACATACATTCTTTTGAGGGGTACCCTTTCCAAAATAGGTTCACTACTTGGGGGTTTCTATGTGACTGTACTCGGGGGTACCCCCATTACCAATTAGTGAAAACGAAGCTGAAAAACCTTAAATGTGCTTTTTCTTCCTGGACCCCTGCAGTGTGCCCAGCCTGTAAATTATTGGCAACATGTGTGGTATTGCCGTACCGGGACAACCCGCCCAGCAGATTTTGGGGTGTTGTCTAAAGTGGCATGGGTTGGGCACAGGACATGAGGCACTAAATGACATTTGAGGAAAAAAACGAATTTTTACTCTGCACTATTATTACACTCAATTTGGCCAGCGGTTGGGGTTTAAAAAGCTCATACAAGCCTACATACATTCTTTGAGGGTGCCCTTTCCAAAATAGGTTCACAACTGGGGGGTTTCTGTGTTACTGGTACCTCGTGGGGTACCCCCCATTACAATATAGTGAACACGAAGCTTGAAAACCTAAATTGTGCTGCTTTTATTCCTGACCCCTGCCGTTGGCCCAGTCTGAAAATTATTGGCACATGTGTTGTAATGTGTACTCGGGACACCCCAGAATGATTTTGGGTGTTTGTTAAAGTGGCATGGTGTTGGCACAATAATGACGCTAAAAGACATTTTTGAGATAATAAAACGCAATTTATACTCTGCACCATTTACTTTGCATTTAATTTGACAGTGGTCGCGGGGTTGAAATGCTCACCACAACCACCGATAAATTCTTTGAGGGGTCTAGTTTCCAGTAAGTATCATTTATTGGGGTTTCTATGTGCAACCTGGCACCTCAAGGCCCTGCCAAATGACATGGCACTCCACATCCAAACATGTGAAAACGAGCTGGAAAATCAAATTCACTCCTTCGTTCTCATCCCTTCTGTGTGCCCAGTCTGTAAAATATTGGCACATGTGTGGTATTGCTGTACTCGGGACAGCCCGCAGAATGATTTTTGGGGTGTTTGTCTAAAGTGGATGGGTTTTTTTGGCACAAGTATATGAGGTACTAAAATGACATTTTTGAGATAAAAACGATTTTACTTGCCCATTTACTTTGCAGTTATTTTGACCAGCGTGTGGGTTAAATGCTCACACAACCACCGAAAATTCTTGAGGGGTCTAGTTCCGTCAATGGTATAATTTAGTGGGGTTTCATTGCACTGGCAACCTCACGGCCCTGCCACCATGACATGGGACACTCCAAATCCAAACATGGAAAACGGAGCTGTAAAATCAAAATTTCACTCCTTCCGTTCTCACCCTCTGGGGCCAGTCTTGTAAATTATTGGCCATGTTGGTATTGCTGTACTCAGGACAACCCGCAGAAGTTTTTGGGGTGTTTGTCTTAAAGTGGCATGGGTTGGGCAAGTATATGTGGCACTAAAAGACATTTTTGAGATAAACACAATTTTTACTCTGCACTATTTTACTTTGCATTCATTTTGACCAGCGTGTCGGGGGTTTAAAATGCTCACCACAACCACCGATAAAACTCTTTGAGGGGTCTATTTTCCGAAATGGTGACATTTGGGGGGTTTTCTATTGTACTTTTACTTCGAGGCCTTCAATTAACTGTGCACCACAAAATATTTGCAGCCAAATTGGGCCTCAAATTCCCAGTATCGCTAACTCTGTTCTGGACATCGCTGTGCGGGGAACCAGCGTCTGACATCACATGTCTGGTATTGCCGTACCGAAGAAGCAGGGCAAGAAATAGGAATATATATATTACCTCAAATTCTTCTGAATGTATCCGTTTTAGGGCAAATTGAAGATTGAAATCTTGAAATTTCAAATTTCCACTCCATTTTCATATGCTTCCCGGAAAATAATTAAAGGGTTAACAGACTTTTAAATGCTGATTGTGAAGGTTGAGATGTTAGGTCATAAAAAGTGTTACTTGTGGGGTATATAGTAATAAGCCTTTATAGGGCACTTCCAAACTGAATTGATCACAAAAAGTTCGCATTTTTCAAATTTCAAGAAAATCTGAGAAGTTGCTATAAAACTTGAAACCTTCTCAATCCATAAAATAATGGAAACGAAAACAAATTATGGATATAAAAAAAAGACCAATGGCAAAGGTTTCTATCAAAAAAAATTGTGGTATCACTTTGTCTAAAAATTATACATTTGAAACTTTGAAAATAGTCATTTTTTTTAAATTTTTCTAAATTTTGAATTTTTACCCCCCCAAAAAAGGAACGGATCACCGAAATGACACATTAACATAAACCATGTCTCACGAGAAAACAGTCTCAAAATCACAGAGTATCTTAAAGCGTTGAAAAGTTTTACCACAGGAAGAGACACTGTCAAATTTCAAAAAAAAGTTGCGAGCTTAACCTGCAAACAGGCTGCGTCCTTAAGGGTGTAAAGACCATAGGACCTGTGTGTATGTTGGCAGTAGGAGGAGTAGCTTTGAACATCTCACATTCCCTCTCTGGTTGCGATCAGAGGAGACTCATAAGGTTGCTAAAGCTATGTATAGGGGGAATGTAGATAATTCCAGTGCACTGTTGCAATACACAGTACCTTACCAATATCTGTAAAGTTCCTTGGGTGACTGGAGGTAAGTAGTTTTATTATCCTTAGTCCCCTAGACAGGCATGCATTATAAGAAATAATTAACATGTCTGTAAATTGTGCATTTCTGGTCAAAGCGACTCGTGAACTTTAGGTCATGGTGGCAACATGGTATTAGAAGCTGATGAAAGATTCATACTTCTCTTCTGCCTTTTTTCATTGGAGTAAATAATAATAATCAGCTTGGACGATTTTCCTGCTAATGTCTTTAATGATGCAGTGCGGCACGTTCTGTGCTTTCAAGACCTCAGACTTTGTTAGTCTGATCCCACCTGAAGTCATTTTTTCCTTTTTTTATGTTATGTTAATAATTACTGGGGTCCAGTGAACACTTTACAGAGAGGAGAGACAGAGAGCGAACTAGGTCATTATGGCTTAAATGGAGATAAGAAGTTTTACTAGGTTTCTTTTACATGCATATTAAGAATATAATAGCAATTTACTTTTTCTAAGGTTATAATATAAATTCACCTTTACTTCGGTTATCTGTTTTGGATAGGAGTAACGGATTTAACTAACTAAGGAAAGTGTTGACATTTGCTTAAAGTAAGTGTACTCTCACACCATTGTGCAAAATTTGGGCTGCACATGGAGACACCATCCTACTCTGATGAACAGGGTACATTGTATAATTGTTTGTATTCACTTTGTGTAGTGCTATGTAGTGCTTACCCCAAAAGTCACAGCACTTTCCCCCAGTATTCACAGCACGTATCCCCAGTAGTCACAGTGCCTGCGCTCAGTGGTCACAGCTGTTAACCCAGTGTTACAGCACTTTTCCCCAGTAGTTATAGCACTGCCTCAGTAGTCACAGTCCTTGCCCGAGTAGTCACAGTGCACATCCCCCCCGTAGTTGCAGTGGCTGCCCCCAGTACTCACAGTCATTCCCCCTAGTAGACATAGTGCCCATTCACAGTAGTCACTTGCCTACCTCCAGCAGAGATACAGCCCTGCTGCTAGGATCCTGTGGTCACAGCCTATAAAAGTTACTGGATATATGAATATCTACACTTTTAAAGAGTAGAAAAACATTAGAACCACAACTTTAGTAGTAGTTTAAGTGTATATAAGAAACTGTAGAATATATCTTCAAAATAAAGTGCTTCTTGTTCTATACTTTGGTTTTATCATCCTCACCCATCCCTCCCTAGTCACAAGCCTCTCACTCAGCCAAACCAGTTCCATGCTTATCGTAAGGGAGACCCACTCAGTAGAGAAACGCGCTGTCTACATTTGGAGATAGGGTGCCTTCAGGAATAGATATACTGGTTTGGTTTTAATCCTGCATCATGTCATAAGGCCTCTTGTAGGTCATGCTTGATGTCAAAATGGTGTAGTGTTTGAGCCGATTAATTAGGCGCTGGATACTTGGCCAATAATAAGTGCTCTTTTTATAAAATTTGGATAAAATAATAAATAATATTAGTATAGATTCAGACAACGCGTTCGCGCCTCGAACAGAGCGCTTCATCTGGTTCAGATGAACCAGATGAAGCGCTCTGTTCGAGCGCGAAACGCGCGCGAACGCGAAAGCACTGATTTTGGCCAATATCCAGCGCCTAATATCGCTCAAACACTCACCATACCTTGGTTTCTTACTGGGCACTGTCATCCACCTGGAAAACGGGACATGCCCCAACACTCCTAAGGTGAATGGATGTGAAATCACACTGAAAAGCAACATGAATTGTGATACAACCAATGTAGTGTACTTGATGGTTTGTCCGTGCAATAAAGGTTATGTAGGGAGAACAGGTCGCAAGTTAAAAACAAGAATTGCGGAACATTGCCGCAATATAAGAAAAGGGGTGAGTAGTCACAGTGTGTCTGCACATTTTAAGAAAGTACAAGATTCAAACCCGAACGGGATGCGTTTTTGGGCAATAGAGAAAATTAAAGTACATTGGCGAGGGGAACATATTAATATTAAGCTAAGTAGCAGGGAGGGATTCTGGATACACAAATTGGGAACACTTACACCAGGGGGGTTGAATATAGACTTCAAACTTAAATGTTTTTTAAAGGAAGGTTGACATTGTCCACTGACAAGATTGGAGATAATAGGGTTGTCAATGTTCTGTATGTTTCCATATTCTTCAGAGGTTTACATAGTGTTCTCTGCCCCTGTGTATTAGGGAGAGATGAAGGCACAATAGAATTAAACTATGGCAGTGCGGTGGAACTGTATTCTCAACCCCTGTACATTAGGGAGAGAGGAAACCCCAACAGGATTAGATGTGCTATCGTATGGGTACAATAAAATTTGGATATATATATCCTTCTAATTTTTGTAATGATAAAATATGATGCAAATAAAATAGGACGTCCTGTCGGATTGATACACAGGTATCAAGTCCCAAATTATAATTTGGAAATTTAGGCACTGTAGGTGTCGTAGACAAGTAAGACAATAGGTGTGTCGCCTGCAGGGCTGGGGATTGGATGGTGTGAATTCCCCACCGTAGATTAGGATTGGCTAGTATGAAAAATGGTGCATTGTGGTCTATGAATAAAATGAATAAAGTGGATAAACAATGTATGGTTGTTCATTGTTCATAAACAATGAATTGGTTTTATAAAGATTAATGTACAAAAAACTACAGTGAAATTAAATATGTATAGGAACGAACAAGTTGTGAATATATATTTATAAATGTTTCTCAATGTAAGTTGAACTATTAGAGTATTTGTTGGGTTTAAAGAGTAATTGGGACTGGACGCTAGCAATGCCCCAGAAGAAGCCAAACCGGGCGAAACCCAGGGTCAGGCGAGAACGTGCATCTGGCGTCCCATATTGGAGTTTTATATGTGCATTTTTATCGCTCTTTTGTGAGTATGTTTTTAACCTAAATAAATCCTGAATGTAAACTGTACTACGCTATCTGCGGGTGAATTTCTTCCAGCGATCTACCGCAACATATGTTGCATACGGAGGAGGTCACAAGAAAAACGCAGGAGTGTTAGTCTGAATAGCGGTATATTCTTATCGGAGGATTCAGGAATTTGTGCTGGAGGAGTGTGAACTGCTCTATTTTGTGAGTGACATATTGGAAGAGAAAGACACACGGAAGCAAGGGAATCGGGAGCTCCGGTCAGAACTTTCTATCTCTTATAACTCCTTGGACTCTACATCCGCGGGTTCCTCCCTATTTTTTGTTAATTATGGATTGCATAATTCCTCGCCCTCCTCTACCCATGCCCGTGCCATCGGAAGTCCCTGCTGTTGAGGAATTGGTACGGGATTTTAAGACCATTTGGAAACAGACTCGTCTTTCATTACTACAGGCTTCGGCTCGAACCAAGTCTCAGGCCGATAAAAGACGCAGACCTCCCCCTGTCTTCAATCCTGATGACAAAGTCTGGTTGTCCTGCAAGTATGTCCGACTTAAGATTCCTGGCTACAAGCTTGGTCCTCGTTTCCTGGGTCCCTTCGAGGTGCTGAATCGCATCAATGCTAGAGAAAGCTTGTTTATGCCATGTGCTGTTTCTGTGAATTCCCTTTGTGACCCTGGTTCTGCCTTTGACTTCACTCCTTTGCCGTCTGCCTTGACCTATTGCTACGTCTCTGACTCCGATCCTGTGCTGCCCGTCCTGATCGCCTGCCTGTCCCCGACTACGAGATTGTCTGCCGTTTCTGTACCTCGACCTTGGCTGCCACTGCGGACAAGTCACGCCTGTGGAACAACCTGGTGGTACCACGCCGCAGCAAGACCATCCTGCTTTGCAGCAGGCTCTGGTGAAAACTGGGTATCACTTAGACTCCGGTCCCAGGTTGTGGCTCGTGTCATCGTCCGCAGTGGTTCAGAGGATCCATCCACAACCTTGAAGCCTGACAATATGCCAATCTACCATTATTTTTTGCTCTATAAAAGGCATGAGGAGTGGATTGTAATTTTAATGTGATGAGCTTTCCAGCATAGTGAAAAACTTTCCAGCATAGTCTTAACTCCAAAGAATATGATCTGCAATTTGCTGATTAATACAATTTTCAGAGAGACTTTATTTTCTCTAAAGTTTAAATATCTTACATTCATTTCTCAGAGAGAATACTTTTCCAGGTTTTTCAGTTTTTTTGTTTTTCACTCCTCTCCATCCACAATCCTTTAATTGTGTCAAAACGGCAAAAACTTTAAAAAATGTTTATTTTACTATTGTTTCAACCCCTAAGTACTTGTAAAATATAATGCAATACAAGAGTTGGATATACTACCTCCAGAAGGCTGTACAAGACACTATAGAGTGACTAGCTTTGTTTTTACAGGCTCCTATCTGCCATGGCAATCAAATAACTTGACCACGCACCTAGTAGGCTCAATGCGGCAGTCTATAAGTTTTGTAAGTTAAGTTGGATTTTCTCTACTGTACTACGTGGATGTTTTATTTTCTTTTAAATATTAGTATTTATCTATAAATAAATGTATTTTACCCTGATGACTCTTATATTTGTATTAACGTTCAGAAACAATAGCAAAAAGATGTTACTTTTCAATTACACGTTATAAACTTAAGCTTTGTTTTTTAACAATATTCTGACTTAACAGAAGGCCATAGATATTTTTCCATTAAACCAAATGGTTTGGAAGTTCAATATATTATGAAATTTACAAAGAAACCTTTTTGATAAAAGTGGCCATCAATATTGCGCTGAGATCATGTTAGTGAGGTAAATTGATGTGAATCGATAGATTTGTTGCCGCTTGCCAGAAGTTCAGAAAACCATTAGTTTCTCTAAAGCTGGCACCTGCTTTGCACTGTAGTACAATGTCTACACTCTTAAAAGATTGATAGGCACCCTGTGTTCCCTGCTACTCAAATTGATGGAAACTGTTTTGGAAATGTTCCAATGTAAAGCAGTGAAGAAATGAAAATCACTTTCACTGTTTTCCTGTGATGGTTACTGTTAAAAGGCAATAATTAAACCACTTTGTTGATTGCTAGTATTAACTACAGTTGAGAAATTCTAGCCAAACAACATGTTAGTCAACACTTTACATAATCAGCCTTAGCATTAATGACAAAAGCTTTGTGTTTTAGTAATTCTAGAGATGAGCTAGCACTAAAATGCTCGAACTATTCCCGATGCTCGAGTGCTTGTCTCGAATAACGAACCCCATTGAAGTCAATAGGAGACTCGAGCATTTTTCAAGGGGACCAAGGGTCTGCACAGGGAAGCTTGGCCAAACACCTTGAAACCTCAGAAAATTATGGAAACACCACGGAAATGGACAGGAAACAGCAGGGGCAGCATGCATGGATGCCTCTGAGGCTGCTTAATCTCACCATTATACCAAAATTATGGGCAACAGCATTGTGATGACAGAGTGACCGAATGAGGCTAGATAGCATCTAAAACATCCAATAATTGACCCTGACACTATAGTAGACGGCATGCAGAGGCAGCGGCAGCAGCGGCAGGCTAGAGAGTGGCATGGCGACATACCACAAATGGACTCAGGCTTTGTTCATGTCCCACCCTGGGACAAAATAAAACAGTAAAAAAAAAGTAAAAAAAAAGTGCAACTAAAAAAAATTATTTAAAAAGAATAAAAGTCCACTTAAGTCCCGTCCCATGCAGTAATCATATAAAACATAAAAAAAGTGAAAATCACCAAAAAAACACAACATATTGGGTATCACAATGTCCGTAACAACCCGTCCAATAAAATAAAATGGTCACTGAACCCGAACGCCGTAAAAAAACACAAAAAAGTGATCAAAAAGTAAAATGTACCCCAACATGATACTAAGAAAAAGTACAGCTTGTCCCGCAAAAAATAAGCTCTAAACCAGCGCTGTAAACAAAAAAATATAAATGTTCTATCCATTGTTACATGGCGATACAAAAACAAGTAAATTTCTCACAAAATAAGTTCTATATTCTGCAAAACAAGTTAACCACAAAAAAGCCATATAAATGGGGTATCGCTGTAATCATGATAACCCATATATTTCCGATTTGCGCCGATTTTCCCTGAATTGCCCTGGGATTTTGGGGACGCGATCGGCGGCGGCATGCACGCGACGGAAATCCCGACGGATTCGGAAAAACTGCCGCATTTAAAAGGAAAAGTGTTGCTTGACACGCGCTTACCTGCACCCAGCGTAGGACAGTGAACTCCATCGGAATTCAGCGCAGCAGCGACACCTGGTGGACACAGGGCGCACTAAGGTCTCTCCCCAGTAAAGCTATGTATTCCGGACATCCTTAAGATGCATGGGACTTCAGCTTTAACCCAAATATGTTTCATTTCATGTATGACAGGAAGCTGAACCCCTTAAACATTTCTGAAATGATATGGATGACTTTAGTGAACGTGTAATAATTGTTTTATGCCAAAGCAGCATTAGGTACTAATATTTTTTTAATATCCCTCTGGGCAAGGAAATATTTGTTAGGCTCTAGCAAGTTTAAAATGTTGCCTTTGTCAGAATAAGTCTATGGGATGGAGCGTGTAAAGTTGTAAACACAAATCTTTAACCAATCATGGGCTCTATTGGCCAGCAGTGATTGTGTATATATATATAAAAGGACTACCGTAGTTGATCATTATGCCCCCACTGGATATCATCCATACAGAAAAAAAAAACACTTTCTCATTTTATTGTGCTGTAGGCCATATAGCAGAACACGATGTACTTGATGTACTAATCTAGGATTTTTAAATTTATGAGTAGGTATATTCATTTAACCCCACAGAAGTAAAAATGTGCTGGCAATTTCTATTAGTACATTGGAGTTTAAGGTTAAACTGTGAAATTTCCATATGTAAAATACACACTATGCAAGCCACAGACCTCCCATACTGCTGAACATCTGTCAGGCTGAGATCCATGCCATGTATGAGAGAAGTTGACACAAAACCTCCTAAACAAGGCAGGCAACACTTTCTAGTGACAATCTCACAGGAAAAGGAACTGATGTCTCAAGGCCATGGGAGAAGGTGTAGTTTGACTCCTAATAGGAACGTGTGGTGAACGCTCTAATTAGAAAGATTGCTTCTTACAGACAGGTATAGAAAAAAGGCTTGTGAGTCACCTGTGATAAATTAGAGCTATTGCAGCATTGATTAGATGATTTATGCTTTGATCACTGCGGTAAAGATGGGACATCCATGCTAATTTATTACCACGAGGTTAGACTGTTATTTATGTTTGTGGGAGCTTTGTTCACAGCAATGACATTTTTTCGATTTCTTTCAGAGACAACAATTCGCTTTATGAAATTCTGCAGATGGACTTTGAAATGGACATTGGCAGTGGATTGGCTGGCGCCCAGCAGATTACGTGGCAGGTGGAATACCCAGAAGAAGACTCTGCCAGTGAACTTGTCATTTCAGAAATCTTTGTCAGCCATGCAGCGTTCACAGGAATTGTTCCTATTGCTATGGTAAGATTATTAGCTGACTACTCAAATGTTGGAAATTGGGCACCATGGGAGTCCATAAAACTGTGCTTAATCATTGAAATAATTTACATACTATAAATAGGTAGTACATTTTTTACAGTGTGTGTGCATAAGCATTTATAGTCATCTTGCTGGTTGTGTCCTAAAATTAAAGCTCTCTAATGCTGCGAATATTTAAAGTAAACAAGACTTTCTACTGGCAATTGGTCTTTGGGTCATCCGGAGCCTGTTCACACTGGGAGACATAACCACTTCTTCCACTCTAGACTCTGACGGCAATTTGTTTATGGTTCAATTTCTTTATTAAAAGAACATAACAAACAACGAAGAAGCAGGAAGCCCACAAGAGGGGCAGGTTTTCGGGATGCAACCCCATGTTGAGTTATGAAAAAGAAGTAAGGATTTTTAAGTAGGCATCCAGCTATCCCTGCCGTGACAGCAGGTCCAAATACTTTTTTGTTTTGCTGATTCCCAAATCATAGGGGTGCTTCCTAACTCCCCTGTCTTGGACCACGGGCCACTGTTGCCCCCCTACCCGTCTCTTAGCTGACGGCCATTTGTATGTATGCACGAGGGCGGTTTCTATGCATAATCATTACTGTGGACGGATGTGTTTCTGTTCATTTCGTCTCCCACTGAGGTTTATATATATGTGCATCAACCTCTCTCATATTTTGCCTCGTGAAAGGGGGATCCTATCTTCTACAGACTAGTCTGTCACTGGGGATATGGCTGGTTTTCTTTCCCAACCGATAAGTCTTGACAACATTACACAACAGGCCGCACAGGTTTTCTCTACCCAGGACCTGCCTCTAAATAGTAGGGACATCCACCTAGCCTTCAGTGACTTAAATAAAACATATAAACAATATATAAGAGCAAGTTGGGAGGTTGTAAGTTTCGAAACCTATCTAAGTCAGAAATTGGTTTACAGAGGACTGAGGATTCAAATAACCCCTAACTCACATCAGGACGATCCTGACTTTCTGAGAGGTTGGCAGACCATCCTCACTGAAAGCTCGTTACGTATGATAGATTATCTGAATTCATATGAAAAGAAAAATTTACTTAAAGTTCAAGAGAAATTGCAAAAGGATATACAGGACATACAGACTTTTAGTCAACATCCTGAGTTCGTGACACTTGAAAATAAATTACAAAAACACATAGATACACTTGTTAAGGATATCAAGGAAAAGAAACATCAAAAATATCTACGTGACAGGAAAGATTTTGAGACAGGACAGATTTATCCTCCAAAAAATCTTCAGAAACGTAACAGAATTCACAACTCTAGACCTCTGTACACGGATATCTCGGAATCCGAGTTCTCCAGCACAGAGGAATCTGGACTGGGGCAGTCTAACCGACAGGGGGGCACCAAGCGGAAAAATTTCAAAAATCGGAAATCCCCCAGACATAAAAGGTCTACCAGTGATAACACCTCTAATCGAGCCGTGATATCGCAATGCGCAGAAAACTCCAATCCCTCTACCATGGGGTTACAATTACCCTCTTCCTCTTCCTCCCTACAATCACATATCTCACAGCCACCCAACGCTATAATATCACAACCACAGAATCTGGATCAAAGACGAATGCTGGAAACACCGCGCACACCTGCAACATTAGCCCAACCACCTGCTCACAATACACAGTCCTCCATCATCCCACACCTTACTACCACTTCTTTTCCATCCCCTTTTTTAGGGGTACAGATCCCGAGCATACCACTCAGGGATCGCGAGAAATGGGGATACAACACCAAATGATAGTTCCCCAGACACAAAACCCAATGCAGAATTTGGTCATTAACCTCTCATCTCAAACACTGTCACCACACATCCTCTCCCTACTACAAAAAGGTCTCACATTCACCCCTACACCCCTCTGTGACAAATTCTTATGGATTAAGGATATTAATTTATTTGCACGTAAATTGGCCCTACACAAATATCACAAGGAGGAAGAAACAGATAAAAAAAGACTAAAGATAAGGGAGACTCAGGCATTGGAAGCTCTGTTAGAGTTGGAAGAAGAAAATGAGATTGGTCCTCCCACCCTAAAACCCCCCCTGACGGACCTGAGACCAAGATCTAAGCACACTCCCCCCTTCTCAAAATATCATAATATCGAGACGTTTGTGAAACTAGTCTCTAATGACATTGAAAAGCTTAAAATGGACAAGACTCAATCTTACAGCAACCTCAACAATGAGGAAGTAAAAGCCTTAAAAGCTCTCCAGACTGATCAGGAGCTAACTGTGAAACCTTCTGACAAGGGAGGCAACACAGTAGTCATGGATACCACTGAATATGTTAAAATGGTTATGAGGCTGCTATCTGATAGATCCACTTATGTGGTCCTTCAAGCAGATCCAACATATGCTTATACTCGTGAGCTTGAAATACTTCTTTCCGAGGCAAAGAATGACAACCTTATCAACGATGATGAATTTAAGGTCCTTTTTAATAGACATCCCACAATATCCACTTTCTATGCACTACCCAAAGTGCATAAAGGACGCCTACCTATCCCAGGGAGACCCATTGTCTCCGGATGCGACGGGCTTACACAATCTTGTAGTATCTACATCGACAAAATGCTACAGCCCTTTGTGAGTGCCCTACCCTCCTTTCTACAGGATACTAGGGACACCATTAAGAAAATACAAGAGCTTCCCTTAACGTCCAATACCATGATAGCCAGTCTTGATGTTGAGTCACTATATAGCAACATAGAACATCAACTAGGACTCAAAGCGGTAGAGCACTTCTTAATCACCAAAGGCATACAGTTCCGGGCACATAACAAATTTCTACTTAAACTATTACATTTCGTCTTAACCCATAACTACTTTTTATTTAATGGGTCCTTCTACCACCAAGTTAGAGGGACGGCAATGGGGGCGACTTGCGCGCCCTCATATGCCAACCTCTTTCTTGGATGGTGGGAGGACACCATAGTCTTCTCTGAAGGCATGACCAATTACACACAGTATATATCTTACTGGGGAAGATATATAGACGACGTCCTGATATTGTGGGAAGGTGGCCACAATTTATTTTTGGACTTCGTCGACCGATTGAATGACAATCGCATTGGCATGCGGTTTACATCCGAAATTCATGATAGTCAGATCAATTTTTTGGATCTCACCATCATTCTGGATCCATCCAAAGGTCTCAAAACGGACATTTATCGTAAGCCCACATCCACCAACAACTTTCTACAATGGCAAAGCTGGCACCCACAATCTCTCAAATCAGGGATACCTACAGGACAATATTTGAGAGCGCGCAGGAACTGCTCCGATGACATCTCCTTTAAGAAAGAATGTGATAACCTTTACCAGAGGTTCAGGAGTCGAGGCTACCCGAAAAAATGCCTTTATAGAGCGTATGCTAGGGCTAAAAAAACTGACAGGGAAACACTGTTTTCCAATAAGAATGGTGAACCATCTAAACAGATTATCAGGTGCATAGGGACATTCGATGCCTATGCTGACACTATAAAGAGGATCATGTCACGTTATTGGCCAATTCTTACGGCGGATCCTGACTTGAAAGAAAAACTGACGGATAGACCGAACATCACCTACCGTAGAGGCCCTAACTTACGGAACTTTTTAGTGCATAGTCACTTTACTGGACACCTTGATTCTATCACCAAATTGAGAGACCGGGTCCCAGGTTCCTACCCTTGTGGTACCTGCTCATTCTGTAGGTTCATGCCTAAAACTAAAACATTCATCAACCCTGTGGACAATAAAGAATTTACAGTCAGACGCTTTATGAACTGTAAGAGTACAGCCGTAGTCTATGTGGCGCAGTGTCCCTGTCCTCGCCTCTATGTAGGAAAAACTATCCAACAACTCCGTAGAAGAATATCCAGCCATATTAGTGCAATCACAACAGGAAAGGATACCCCCATTTCGAGACATGTCAGATTCCATCATGACGGAAAACCAGAAACCCTACGCTTCTGGGCCATTGACCAAATACAAGTTGGACCCCGACAAGGGAACATTGATCGTAGACTTCTACAATTGGAAGCTAGGTGGATACACCGCTTAAAGTCTTTGAGTCCCTCCGGCCTCAACGAGGGTTTTACTTTTACAGCCTATCTATAAAAAAGCATACATACTTAAGCATCACTAATTACTTTTTATACTATCACTTTGGCCAAAAGGCCATCTATACTTCCAGATTCTCCCTATCTTGAGAGACACCCCTTCCCTGGGGATACCAGTCCACGGGCATATATGACAAGCCTCATGTACAGCAATTTTTTCTATAGATCCTAGTACCTCTGTCTGGTCATACTTTTCATTAAGACTTATGTACAAAAAGGAGCATTTGCCATCTTTCTTAGGTCTAATCATCAGCTTTCTTCTCTATTCCGACTGAGTCACATACCACCTGACCCTCTCATTACGTACAGCAGATTATATATGATAGGGCTTATGTAGCATGTAAGACCCTTATCTGCACTTCTATCTGTGTCTTACAAATATACACAAGAACTACTGAAGCAGTTAGGCGTATGGTGACATCAGTTACTTGGCAGGCGCACGATAGTCTACAAACATGCGCATACATTTTGACTCATGCCTCTGACTCAGTGCCTTTTCGCTATCAAGCAGCCAGGCAAGTGCCGACACTACTTGCCTGGTGTAAGTACTAAGTCCCCTATCATGCGCATTCATTTACAATCTCGGCGCACACACTAAGTCTTCTGACATGCGCCGCTAACACTTACCTGGTGTGAGCCCTAAGTCCTTTGACATGCGCACACACTGACAATCTCTGCGCACACACTAAGTTTTTTGACATGCGCCGCCACCACTTACCTGGTGTGAGCACTAAGTCCCGTGACATGCGCACTTATGCACTTATGGACTCACCTGGTGTGAGCACTAAGTCCCGTGACATGCGCACTTATGGACAATCTCAGTGCACACACTAAGTCTCCTGACATGCGCCGCTACTACTTTCCTGGTATGAGCGCTAAGTCCTGTGACATGCGCACTCACGATGTACCTTTGCACACACACTGAGTCCTTTGACATGCGCATACACACTGAATTATTTTACATGTGCGCCTGTAATGAATGGAATCGGTAAATCCTCTTGATAGTCCTAAGCAGCTGATTGGACCTAACTGACACACAGCACAAGGTATGGACCAATGAACATTTGGAGGCTGGTCACTAGCTCGCACATTCGATTGGATCATAACCCTAAAGTGGGAGGGTCTCTCTCCTTATAAACTCGGCGCTACCGAGCCGACACTCACTATTAGCCCGACCCCTGATGAAGCCGGTGCTCCGGTGAAACATGTCGGGGGGCTAATCTTTTGTTGTTTTAACTAGCAGGAATGCCTAGGCTCTTCACTATATACTTATGCTCTTTAGTGATTATGTAGGTTCGGGTTTACTGATAGGGTCCGGCTAGATTCTACGCCTGAAATTCGACTGGAGGGCGAGCATAGAAACACTATAGGAGAGGGACGTAGTTTTGTTCAGTATGTCCAGGGATCTTATTTGATCCCCCCACTACTGAACCTGCTGCACTGGGTTTAAATACAATAACCCTTTGCACAAGGATCGCACTTTATTAGCCAACTTAGTTATTCTAGCCGCCCTCAGCACTCCAATATACATTGCGGAGAGCACATACTCTCCCATTTACAGGCTCATTCTGCTTCCTACAATTGTTCACTGCAGCTCACTATTGACCACTTAAGAGCCATAGGTACCTGTGTTTTTAAAGTGTTGTCTCTCAAGTGGAGTAGTCAATAGACATTATACTACCACTTCTTACCCACAGTATCATTAAAAGTTACGTTTTATATTACTTACCTGTCCGGATATGGGCATTTTTCTGCGCTATAATGAGGTATGTTACAGGGAAAATGTATTGAACACATGAAGAAAAAAGGTATAACAAGCCATGAACACCAACTAAAAGCAATCATTAATAAGAAAGCAATCTTGTAATGAGAAGGTAATGAGCATACCCGAACTGCAAAGTTTGGCACCCACGAAGTAGACATTCAAGCTTTGGGTTCAATGTTTGGAAATTCATGGCAAGCTGGTTGATTGAGAGGGGGAGAGGGAGGGGACAGCAGAATGGCAGGATTAGGGATCTCTCTAAATCTTCTCTAAGTCCTGTGGTTAGCAGCTATTGAGACATATCTGTGTAATGCTGTATTTACACAGCCATATGGAGGATATATATATATATGGCCGACGTATATACGTCATATATACGTCCCCCATAGAAGGAAATGGGTGCAAAGCACAAGTGCGGCACCGTGGTGTTCCGTACACCGTGAAAAGAAAGGACATGTTCTTCTATGGAGAGGGTGGAGGTGAGCAACCTGTTCTGCTTTATGGTGGAGTGGACAGGTAACAGGAAATAAGAGATAGACCAGTGTTCACACTAGTACACAGAAAAGTGTAAAGCCAATAACAAACAAGTCTTAGACAGAGAAAGTGTGGTCACAGCAGGAGACACAGGACACTGAGGCATAAAAACATATAAAAGTGTTAAAGTATAATACTTTGTTACTTCAGATCTGTAATGGATTAATAACAGTTTTGCAATGGAAGCAATTCAATAACATGCTACCACAAATCCAAAACCTTTATGCAACGGAAGTCTAAAGCTACCAATTGCAACAAGAGATGGAGTCAGCTGCTCTGGAGGTGTCCAGGAACTACCTTTAAAGACTTACTCCTAGCAGCCTAAGTTACTGGTTCTACTAGTCCCATGGCACTTGTCATTCTACTTCTGCTTTTGCTATATTGCTACCCTTGCTGTGTTTTTTGACTACTCTTTGCCTTTTGTACCTTATTGCCGGTTAACCTGACTTTACTTGTGTCAGTTTTACTTTTGTCAGTTTGTGTCTTTGTGTTTATGAGTCACCTTTGTGCTGCATAGGTTTATAGTTTCACCAGATAGGCAAAGCCAGCTCATCAGCTAGACTTAGAAAATTGTAGTCAACTGTTAAGAGACACTTTTTGTTATCTGTTATTGCTGGAAATTAGTTTCAGTTACATTAAAAAAACGTTTGCTTTGCAAATGTATTTTCCAAGCCCCATTAGGACTATTTAGACAAGAATTTTAATTTTGGCAACAATCTTCTGCAAGTGAATTTACTCTTGCTGACCCCTTAAAATCAGCATTTTGCTATCACTGAAAATAAAAAATAGAACAGAATGTTGAGAACTGAATAATTTCATTTTAGTTTTCAATTTTAGCAGTTTAACAGTGAAAAATTTAAGCCAAAGTAGAGAGGAGTAATTAATCAAAGACAGAAAACATAAAGATCTGGTGTGAGCTAGACTTAGCTTATTGATTAGTAACAGAAAATAGCTTAACTCAGAGGCTATTTAAGAAAAGCATGATGTCCTTAGGGACAGTCTACACAATGATGAGACACAAAGCACACAAAGCAGGTTTAACCAAAAGTTTCACATTTCAGGTACATTATATCGCTAAGTCTCATGCACATGACCATATTATTATTCTTTAAAGTCTCTGGGTAGATATTACTAAAAACATTTAATGCAATAGGTATTATCATAGCTTTTGTTTATGTAATACTGTATATAATAATATAATCTAATAAAAAAATGTACTTGATAGAACATATTTTCTGCAGTCATTGAGGTGCAGGGTATGTAACTTCAGATAAGTGTTTTTTAAAAAATGGAAAAACAAGTAAAAAAAATACCAGAAATGTAAAACTGAAAAGCTGGCAGAATAGCTGGTGCTCCAGGGCAGGCTGGCAGAATAGCTGGTTCTCCAGGGCAGGGTGGCAGAATAGTTGGTGCTCCAAGGCAGGTTGGCAGAATAGCTGGTGCTCCAGGGCAGGGGGGCAGAATAGCTGGTGCTCCAGGACAGGCTGTTAGAATAGCTGGTGCTGCAGGGCAGGGTGGCAGAATAGTTGGTGCTCCAGGGCAGGCTGTCAGAATAGCTGGTGCTCCAGGGCAGGGGGGCAGAATAGCTGGTGCTCCAGGGCAGGCTGTTAGAATAGCTGGTGCTGCAGGGCAGGGTGGCAGAATAGTTGGTGCTCCAGGGCAAGCTGGAAGGATAGCTGGTGCTCCAGGGCAGGCTGGCAGGACAGCTGGTGCTCCAGGGCAGGCTGACAGGAAAGCTGGGTATAGGGTTCCAGGACCACTGGCTGGACAGCAGGATGCTATGTTCTAGCGTCACTGGCAGGATTGCAGACCCAAGGTTCCAGGGCAGCTGACAGGATTGCAGACTGCTGAGTTCCAGGACCGCTGGCAGGATTGCAGGCTGCTGGGTTCCAGGGTCACTGGCAAGATACTCAGACAAAGGGGTTCCTGAACTGGCAAGATATCCAGAACCAAAAAGCCCAAAACAGCAATACAGGTGAAATGATCTGCCCTAAAACACCAGACTCCCAGCCTTTTATTAGCCCCAGGTCATGCCACATCTTTCATCCAAAGATTTATGGTATCTATGGTAGCAAACCATGCATTGACTTGTGACTGTGGCAGATTGAAGGCGCAACAAAGCCATAGACCCTTATCACTACATCTCTCTTAAAACTTGTTTTTTTGTTTCCATGTTTTCCTCTTCTTTAAAATCCATACCTTTTTAATTTTCTATAAAGAGTGCTTTTTAAGGGCTTTATATCTGTATAACAATATTTACTTCCTATTGGTATATTCTTATACTGGAAAGCATAAATTCCTAATGCAGTGAAATTGAAAAGAAAAAGTTTTGTGCCCTACCAATGACACCTCCCCTTTATCCATTAGATTGTTTGAATATAGGAGTAGCAAATTTATATTGTTTTTCTTAAGTTTTAATAGGTTTTTATAAATGAAAGCCTTTTGTACGAAAAATCATTTATTTATTTTGCCATATTCTGACATTAATAAACTTTCTATACTTTGGTTTATGGAGTGTTAGGTGTCATTTTTGTGTCACATTTGTGGGGCTGTGTGACATTTTGATCACTTTTAATTTTAATTAAAAAAAAAAAGTGTCATTTCGGACATTTGGGCAATATTTTCCTTATACTATTTATCAGACCCACTAGGGTATTTTAACCCTAGCTTGTCTGATCGATCCCACCATATACTGCCATACTGCAGTATGGGGATTCTGCACATGGTCTGTTACAATGACATCTACAGAAAAGACAAGTCTTTGGCTTGAGATTGTCATGGCAATAACTTGTCATTTCATTGGCATTGCCAACAGCATGTAAATGGTTAACACCCACAATGGATGCCAGCACCAACTGCGGGTTTTAATGTTGGATGTTTGCTGCAATATGCACCAAACACCTAGACTTTATGAAGAGGGTAGTTTACGGCAAGGGGTTCATTTTTGTTTGTTTTTTGTAAATGCCTTCTACAAGTAATAACTTATTTATTTTTTGGTCCCTATAGCTGTGTGGGGTTTTCTGTTTTGTGATACAATTTTGGGTTTCATATGTCGTACTAATTAACTTTTATTGACTTTATGTACAGTACTTTTTTTTTTAAACTGTACATCTTTTTCTAATAAGCAATTCCTGCACTTAACATGAACATTAAATAACTTTCAAAAGAAACCACAAAGACAAATTTTTAGTAGTTATAGTAATTTTTAGTACTGTCATTTTTAAAATCTTTCTAAAATCATTTTAACTGTGTGAGGGCTTATTTTTTGTGTAAAGAGCTGTAGATTTCATTTGCATATTTTTGAGATCCATAAAGCTTCTTGGTTACTTTTAATATAAATGATCATGAGGTCATACATGCTGAACCCACGTTATCTAAATCAAATAATAACAATAGCATACTATGTCTTATACCAATGTAAACCACAACAATGGCTTTCATGTGGAGTTATACACTAGAAAATTCTGCCCCACACATATTGCCAGAGACAAACTGGCTTTGTAAATGGTCTTATCATTTGTTTCATTATGTTAAAGGGACTCTGTCACTATATTTTACTCCTTTTAACTATTAGCCCTTCAGGTAGGGTATGAAATGTCCTTTCTAGAACCCCCTCTTTTATGTTAAATCTTAGCATCCATAGCGACAATATGGAAAGGACAAATATGTGTGGGAATCACATTAAACTGAAGAAAATGTAAGTTGTGCCACTCAGCCACTTACATATTTAGGCCCCTTCCACACTCGCGTTGCAGATCATGTCAGAGTTTGATCAGGGTGCGATCAGGGTTTGGTCAGTGAAAAACTGACATTTTTCATCAGAGTTCAATTAGTTTTTGGTCAGAGTTTGTTCAGTGTCTCAGCTTTCAGTTTTCAATGCATTTTAAATGCAATTTCAATGTGTTTTTCACGCGCAGATAAGGTGCGTGAAAAGGACTCAGGACTGAGCTCTATCTTTCTATGGCAATCGATGTGTGAAAAACGCATTGCACTTGCATTGGACTTGCATGTGTCTCAGAGTGCAATGCATTTTTGATGCATCTCCATACACTTGTACGGTGCATTTTTAAACATGTGACTTGCAAAAGTAGAGCATGCTGAGATTTAAATGTGTGTTAAAAAAAAAAAACGTGTGCATGAAAAAAATGCAAGTCTGAAAAAGCCCATTGATTACAATGGGTCAGAGAACAATGCAAGTTCTGCACTTCAAAAGCGCACACAGAACACATGTGTGAAAAACGCAAATGTGGAGAAGACACAACATAATTAAAGAGTGCAGATACAAAGTACAAAAATCGAATACAATAGGAAATCATGAAATAACAACAATCTTTGTTAAAATAGAGAAAGTGAAACACACCTAAAGTAATGTAATAGACAAAAGAGAGAATCATATAATAGTCCTTCCCAAAAATTGACCTAGGCTAGAAATAGATTAAAGTCTTTACAATGTATATGAAAAGTGGCAATTGATAAGGAAAAGGAGAAGGGTGGAAAAGTGTCTTCTATAAACACTGCAAGTGTATGCTTTAAAATCAATGCCAGAAAAAAGCACAGTATGGAACAATGCATCAGTGAATAATGGCACACATGTGAATAAAGGATACAAAGATCTAAGTAGTGGGAACAATGATCATGTCGACCTGAGCAGACCCCATGTGTATCACCACATGTGTGTTGCTTCCTCAGGCAATAATAGGTAAGTGTTAGGCCCCTTTTACACTTGCGTTTTTCACATGCATGTTCTGCGTGTGCTTTTGACGTGCAGATCTTGCATTGCACTCTGATCCATTGTAATCATCAGGCTTTTTCAGACTTGCATTCTTTTTCATGCACACATACACATTTTCTTTAATGCGCCTATAAATCTCAGCATGCTCCACTTTTGCAAGTCACAAAAGTGAAAAATTAATCATACAAGTCTATGGACATGCATCAAAAAGGCATTGCACTCTGAGACACATTCAAGTCCAATGCAAGTGCAATGTGTTTTTCACGACTAGTATGTGTGCGTGGAAAAGAATGCATGTCTGGAAAAAAAACATTGGATCATGCAAAAACATAAATCAAGTTTTATTAGTACATGACAGACAATTCACAACGCTAGTTAAAAGCATTTAAAATACATAATATACAGATCAGAACATTGTACAGTGACCAGGTATTGGTGCACTGTAACTGCCCACTAAGTAGTGATGTTAAACCTCCCAATTGATTCTCAGCCTGGCCATAACAGTAAATTAAAAAAAGGTACCAAGAATGCTAAATGCACAGAAAGAGGTCCACAGAGGTCCACAAGGCTGAGGGTTTCCCACTCATGTAGTAATTCCGGGCCTAAAAGGTGTTAATCAAATGGTAAACATGACAAAATATCAAAAAGAGAGTAAAAATATAATCACAATGTTACCACCAAAGAACCGGCATACAGTGGAGGAGGTTAGTCAGAACAGAGGCAACGGGCTCCCCATGCGTTTTGTCGCCAAAAGGGCGCCTTCCTCAGGGGTTTAGAGCCCTAAACAAGCGTGTCTCACCTTATATACAGTCCCCATGTAGTTTGCCAACCAGACGGCGTCTTACCGGATCAAAGGCGCATGACCGGAAGTTGGCCACGTATACCGGAAGTAGCCTAAATGCATAGCGCATGCGCATCCCCGGCCGGGGTAAAGATGATTGGATGTGGCCTTAGCAACGGCAAGGTATACAGGATGATCTGAGTACAGAGAGATATGTAATTATGGCGCCATATAGAATAATATGTCAAAAAAGGGGGTCTAATACAGGTGGCAAATGAAAGACGAGGACTGAAAAAGGATACGTTCAACACTATTGGTACTAAAATGCATATCGAACCATTTTGTAGTACTCTTGCTGAGATCGTTATCTGTCATAGTGAACTTGTCATATAATAATATGGACATCAATAGCAAAGGATATATCCATGACAATGCTTAGTAAATTCATGCTATTATAAATTTAATATCAATCATAGATCATCAATCGTATGAACCAAAGACTGAGAATCACACTCACCCCAGTCAAATTGTCGGGAGTTGAGATATATTGGCTGTAACATTACCACGTACAGGGAACTACAGGCAAAAATCAGAGTATGGAAAAATAATTTACATAGCAAGAGGAATCTCAAACACTTGATGTTATACAGGCGAACAAAGTGGTTGGAGGTCGGAAACTCAGACAGACCAAGACAGGGCAGAACAGTTAATGTTAATGAAAAAAAAAACATTGATTACAATGGGCCAGAGTGCAATTCAAGTTCTGCATGTCAAAAGCACACACAGAACACACGTGTGAAAAATGCAAGTGTGAAAGGGGCCTTAGTTCAGGTTTAAAATCATATGGCCTAGGGGATTGGGAAGGTGTTAGGCCCCTTTCACACTTGCGTTCAAAAGCATTTGCAGAACATGCGCTTGAAAAACGCATGTGTGAAAGGAGCCTGAGACACATGCAAGTCCCATGCAAGTGCAATGCGTTTTTCACTGATCAATTGCCATAGAAAAGATAGTCCTGATTCCTTTTCACGTGCTTTATCTGCACGTGAAAAACACAATGAAATTGCATTTAAAATGCATTGAAAATGTGCATGAAAAAATGAGACACTGAACAAACTCTGACTGAAACCTGATTGAACTCTGATGAAAAATGTTAGTTTTACACTGACCAAACCCTGATCGCACCCTGATCGGACTCTGAGGTGATCTGCAACGCAAGTGTTGAAGGGGCCTTAGGTGTTCTTACTATTCCTGACTCACAGCTGATTCCTAGGTAAATGTCATAATCAGTGTAGCCTTAGGCCCCTTCAACACTTGCGTTGCAGATCACATCAGGGAACGATCAGGGTTTGGTCAATGAAAAATTATGAATTAGATTACTCACCGGTAATTCTATTTCCGTTAGTCCACCATGACGGCCCCACCTGGAGGATGCCCCTTGACCTCTGCAGGGACAGGAAGAAGAGAGGTTAAATGCTCCCCCCCTCGCATCCTCCCGCCAGTGATTACAAAATAACCATGGTGAGGAAGATACAACCAGATTTATTAGTATGTTTGCGCCACATACAATTCTTATCTGAAAAGCAAAAATCCAGAAATGAGAATTTCCAACTGGGTGGGAATATATAGGCCGCCATGGTGGACTAACAGAAATAGCATTACCGGTGAGTAATCTAATTCATAATTTCTGCTTCGTCCCCCATGACGGCCCCACCTGGAGACTTACAAAATGAGTAAGCTTTTAGGGAGGGATTACCGCCTGTAACACCTTGCAAGTCCGGTCTGTAATGTTTAGAGAACGTAGTAGATGAAGACCAGGTTGCAGCCCTGCAAATCTGATCCAATGATGCTCCTCTTCTTTCCGCCCAGGATGTGGACGTAGCCCTGGTCGAGTGTGCTCGGATTCCTGGTGGTATTGGCATTTTCTGTAGGTCATAGCATGAAGCGATCGCCAGTTTCAGCCATCTTGCGATAGTTGCTTTAGACGCCTTCCTCCCCTTGTTTTTCCCCTGAAATTGGATAAAAAGGTTAGAGTCAATACGCCAGGGCTCAGTGGTTTGTAAGTACTTTATGACTGAACGTCTTACATCCAAAGAATTCCATTCTTGTTCTCTCGCCGAAGAAGGATTTTCACAGAAGGAGGGCAGGATAATCTCTTGATTCTTGTGGAAGTCAGAAACCACCTTGGGAACAAAATTTGGATCCAACATCAGTACAATTCTATCGTCTAGAATTTTCATGTAGGGTTCCATAATTGATATAGCCTGAAGTTTACCTATCCTTCTGGCAGAAGTGATGGCTATCAGGAATACCGTCTTAAGCGTTAGGTTTCTTATACTGGAGGAGTCAATAGGTTCGAATGGTTCTTTCACTAAGGCACTTAAACTAGAGTTAAGTCCCATGCTGACGATTTCTTAACAGTCTGGGGCTTCAATCTAGAAGTTGCTTTAATAAATCTTTTGCCCCACCTGTGTTATATGAGGGGTTGGTCGAAGAAAGCACTGAGCGCCGACACCTGGACCTTCAGGGTGCTGGTAGACAACCCCAGCTCTAAACCCCTCTGGAGAAACTCGAAGCACTTGTAAAACATTAGGGTTAGACTGGGAAGGTGGACTGTCCTTACAGAAGGAACATAACCTCTTCCATATTTTATGGTAGATTGCAAACGTGACTGGTTTCCTACTTGCCTTCATGGTCTTAATAACCTCAGACGAAAGTCCCTGAGATCTTAGGTAGCTGGATTCAGGATCCAGGCAAACAGCTGTAACCTTCCCGGATTCGGATGATGGATTGGACCCTGATGCAGTAAGTCCCTTGACAACGGAAGAATTACTGGGTCCTGCGTCGACATCCTTCTCAGGAGTGGATATCAGCTTTTCTTCGGCCAGTTTGGGCAAATGAAAATAGTCCTGGTGTTTTCCTGGAATATCTTTCCCAGGACCCTGGCGATCAGGGGAATAGGGGGGAAGGCGTCATCTCTTAAGTCTATAGTGCACATTAATGCATTTTTGTGATAATGTGTGTGGCTGATCTTACCAACTCCATCCTGAATTTTCGGTAGATGAAAAACTCGTTGAGACCTCTCAGGTTGATAATCAGCCGGTTTGTGCCGTTCGGTTTCTTCACCAAAAAAAGAGAAGAGTAGAAACCAGATTTTTCCTGATCTTGTGGAACAGGTACAATAACACCAGAAGATAATAGGGAAGATACTTCTTGCCATATTAGGCTGTGGGATGTAAGTGACATAGATAAAGAAGGTGGCATGTATTTTGTAGGAGGAAGTTTGCAGAACTCGATATTATAACCGTGTAGTAATATATCTAAGGCCCAGGGATTTGAAGTGATCTCTGTCCATTTTTCTCTGAACCTTAGCAATCTTCCCCCTACCATGGCATCATTGTTTTTTGTTTCTATTAGGGTCTGTTGGGGTGGAGAACAGAAACCCTCTTCCTTTACCTCCTCTCGGGTAGCTCCAGCGTCCCCGTTTCCCTTTGTCCTTGTATGAATCCTTCTGACTTTTGAAGTCCCGAAAGGGCTATTTCTTGGGCGTCGATCTTTCGGGAAAACCCTTCTTTTTATCTGATGCTCTCTCAAGTATAGCATCCAGTTCTGGCCCAAATACGAACTCCCCTGAGAAAGGGAGGCTGCACAATTTCGCTTTTGAACGGATGTCCCCATTCCACTGTTTCAGCCATAGTGCCCTTCTTGTGGAATTAGTTAGTGCCCCCTCTTTAGAGGAGAAACGGATTCCCTCAGCCGCAGAATCTGCTAGGAAAGCTGTTGCTGATTTCAGCAGTGGAAAATTCTCCAGGATCGTTGACCTTGGTGTTCCTTCCTTGATGTGGGAGTCCAGTTCGTTCAACCAGTACAGCAGGTTCCTTGCTACTGATGTGGAAGCCAGATTTGTCTTCAAGTTGAGCATGGACGTTTCCCAGGCCTTCCTTAATAGAGAGTCCGATTTCCTATCAATTGGGTCCTTTAGTTGTGCCGCGTCCTCGAAAGGGAGGTCAGTTTTCTTCACGATTTTTGTGACTTGCACATCTATTTTTGGGCAAGTGTCCCACACTTTGGACTCCTCAGGTTCGAACATAAGCCTCTTCTTGAAGTTTTTGGATACAATGATTCTCTTCTCTGGTTCTCGCCATTCCTCCGAAACCAGCTCCTTTAAGGTGTCATTCAAAGGAAATACCCTCTGACGCTTTGCCTTCAGGCCGCAAAATAATTTCTCATCCTTAGAACTGGGAGGAAGGACCTCCTCAATCTCCAGGGTCTGTCTTATTGCCCTCAGGAGACCATCAAGTTCCTCAAACTGAAACAGATAACGAGTATCCTCTGCTTTTTGTGAGTCCGTTGGATCATCACCTTCTATAAACGAGCATGAAGGAGTTTCAGAATCGTTCCCCTCCTCAGATAGAGAAGAATCTGGTTCTACTCTAGGTTTCTTACTCGGTGGGGGCCTGGATGTAGCAGCGGCCACTGATGAACTTATTTTCTCCTCAATAAACCCCTTCAATTCATCTCTCATAACATTTTTTCCTCTCTCATAAAATTGTCAATGCATGACTTGCAAATCGGGTTTTTTGTAGTCAGACATAGAGTGAGAGCACATGTTACATTTCTTAAGTCTACTTTTTTCGGGTTTTTCAGACTTGCTTGTCTTATCCCCTTTATCCTCCTTGCCTTTACCCCTAGACCCCTGGTCTTTCTGCTGAAAGGCAAGTGGAGGATAATAAATGACCCGATACCTTTACATACAGTATCCAATCATGGCGGTTAACCGTTTTTGAAATTGCGAGGTGTTTTAACGCGGACCGACACAGCAGAATTTAACATGCCTTCCGGGGTATACCACACACTATCGCCCCCCACACCGTTTCGGGGGGGGGGGGGGGTGGTGGGGGGGGGGTGACGCTGCTTATCGGCACCTCGGGGTCGATGGGAACCCAGAGAAGCCGAAGGCAGTGCATTTTAGATGGGTCTGTGATGTCATTTAAAGGCATCTGCATAGGCTGGCACAATGACTTGTACCCTGCAAGACATCAGTATGCAGGTATTATCATGAAAAAGCATTCAGATGATTGCTTGTCATTAAATCCCATGTGGCTCAAGTACAAATGTAAAAAAATGTTTTTCAATAAAAAAATAACTAAGCCCCACAAACATATTAATAGACATATAACGCTTCAAAAAAGTCTAGCTCATAACACAAAACCCCACAATAAAAAGTATCACCACGTCTGCAACCATCCATAGAATAAAACTCCATGACTATGAACTCATAGATGAAAAGCGTTTAAAAAAAAAAAGTAAAAACCCGCCAAAAATTATGATTTTGACCTATTATATCCCACTAAAAATGCAAGAAAAAGTGATCAACAAAACATATGTACTCCAGAATGATTACTGGGGCAAAGAGCAACCTGTCCCGCAAAAAACACGACATCACCAGCTCTGTAGCCAAAAACGAACAATGTTATGCCAAGTTGGCAAATTTAGTATAACATAAGACAAAAATAGTCATGTTGGTATCCCCGGAATCGTATCGACCCATAGAATAAAGATAACAGGATATTAGGACGAACAGCACGGTGTGATTGGAAAAACAAAAAAAAAAAGTAAAAAATCCAGCTACAGAACTTGATGCCTTTTTCTACTCATGACCTCAAAAAAAGTTCCTAACTTTTCAAAATAGGTGATCCAGACCCCTAAATGGTACACTGAAAAAGCATCTCATCGCGCAAAAAAAATGGCACATCACAGGCCCAAAAACAAAAAGCTAAAATATTTATAGCCTTCAAAATGGAAGCAATGAGAAAAACTAAAATCTGGCAGTGAAGGGGCTCTTCCCTTCTGCGCCTCGCTGTGCCCCCATACCACAGAAATGTCACATGTGGGGGGTAGCTGGCAATCAGGAGAAGAAATTGTAGAACAAATTTTATGGTGGGTTTTTCTTTTATCTTTGTAAATGTGTAAATTTTAGGGCTAAATTGAACTATAACGACAAAAATTTGGACATTCTACAATTTCACCGCATTTGATGTCAATTTACTATGAAGATCTCAAGGGGTTAAAAAACAATCTTTGTAATGCTGTTTCTGATAGTTTGAGGGGTTGCAGCTTGAAAATGGGTGTTATATAGGGGTTTTTTTAATGCTAAATATGTAAAATTTAATTTCAAACAGTATTTATCACCAAAATAGTCAAATATGAAAAGAACAGGAAAATCACTATTAGATTTGTAGGCGCGTTGACGCAAAATAAATATCAAACATTGTTCAAAAACTTATTGAATGACAATGTAAAGGTAGACGAATGGGAAATGTTCTTCGGCAAGTATTTAGGTGGTAATCGATCTGCTGGAAAACGCGGTGATTTTGAATATCGAAAGGCAAATTTTCTAAAATTCTACTTTTTCGTTTTTTGTAATAAAACGCAAAAAAACTTATCAGCCAAAATTTACCACTTAAATATGAAGTACCAACATGTGGGAAAAAACAATCTTCCAACTCGCTTTTGATAAGTAACAGTGTTCAAAGTTATAACCATATAAAGAGACGCAGTCAGCATCCAAAAAATGAGACTGAGCATTAAAAGCTGTAAACTGGCTGCGTCCCTTAAGGGTTAATAGGCTGCAAGAACAATAATGAGAGGCATGAAAGTGTGCATCGGGTGGAGATTCCAAAAAGTCAGAAAAACTCATGGTTGACTGTTTCTATAGGGTTTGTTGTTAAAGAAAATCTACCATGAAAACAAGAGTGATAAACCAGGGGCACTTACTCATAGATTAGATCTAATGAGGTAATTTGCTAATGAGATTGAAAAGCTATATAGCCCTCTTTCGATTGACTTACACCTCCCATGGCAACGTTCGAGCACTGTGAATTGTGCAGTTCTGTATTCACAGCACAGGCTGAGGAAGCAGTACCTACCTCTCTCTTATTCATTCATGGGATAAGGACTGTTGCTGTGAGCTTGCTGATGAACTAGCCCCAAAATTATGATATTGCTTTGGTGAGTAGTATGTATATCATTAAAACATCACAGCTTCTGTTGTATTGCATATTGATTAGCTTGAATTACCCCTTTATTGTTTCATGTAAAAAGGTTTTTAGTATTTCAGAGGTGATAAAGGCATCTCAATCTCACATCCATGTATTATATATATTTATTTATCTATCTTCTAACCATATAATCACTTTGGTACCACGTAATTACGCTTATGATTTAACCCATTTTACAATTACTGCTTAGAATTTGTTTGATTTTATGTTTCCCTTTGTAAAATATATGTTCTTTCGATGACTAAGATGGAAATATAAAAGGACATCAATTAACTTTCATATTCCCTTCATTTGAAAAGTGCACTTCGGAATATTTTTGTTCTTTGGTATCATTTGCATTTAATTGAAGGTATGTAAAGAAAGAAGAATTTTTCACTTCCTTGGATTTTATATTATTGAATGACTAATTTTAGTCTTCTTTTGACAATCATGCACTTTATCTGTGCAGCCTATGGTACCATATGAGCTGGATGTCAATGTTAAAGGGTATCTAACACCAGGATGAAGGCAGTATGAAATGAGCCTGAGGGCCCCAGACACAAAGGTGTTACTGGAACCTTTAGCCCTTCAGGCTTCATTTGCCTCAGTACTTCCTCCTGGGTAGATGTCCTTTAAAGATTTTTTTATACTATATGTGGATTTTCAATTGGTTCTTACAAAATGTATTCATGGCACATTTCTGGCCAAAAACTCCTTCTTTATGCTCCCCATAAGGTGTGGGTACAAAGATGAAGCGCAGAGCAGTTAGGCCACCCTGCATAAACACCTCACAAGCACTTCAGCCTCATTAAATCTTTCTTAAATTTGTAAAGTCAAGTGAAGGATAGGTGTATGTGTAATATTGCCATATTAATAGAGCCAGGTAGGCTACATTCACAACATGTATGGGGGGACGTATATACGTCCGACATATATATGGACGTTACGTCCCCCCTCACTTCTATGGGATCACGGGCACCTAAGGGAGACGGTACGGTGCAGCACTGTGTGGCGCCATACCGCTCCGTAGGGCTGTAGCAAGATAGGACATGTCCTACCTTTCTATGTGATACGGCGCGCGGCGCGCTGTTATGCCTTATGGAGAAGGGTGGGGTGAGCTGCACTCATCCCCACCTCTCCGCAGGCCGATTGTATGCCCACGTCGGTCGGCAGCATACCTCGTCTGAATCTCGCTTAGTTTGTATATGTAGATCACGGTTGACAGATACTTTAAATACAGTTGGAGGAATGTAGGAGCAGAATCCTATGGTTGACAAGTGAAGTAACTGTTTTATGAAATGGACACAAAAACGAAATAAACACTAAAATGGCGCACAATTTATGCAAATACAATTCAACAAAAGTACAGAAAATAAACATCTTCTAAATGGAATTTACCCTAGCAAGGTTTGGTCATGGACTTGCTATATCAACTGGTTTTAAAATTCACAATTCACATGTTTTCTACTCTGGATATAGCTTTTGATCAATGGCAGGGAATGAAGTCTATTTTAATGTATCATTAATAATTTTAGTTACAGGCTTCTACTGAATTGGGTACTGCAAGACATGAGTCAATAAACACATAGAATAGAACAATTGTCTATTCATTTTAACTTTGAAATGCCCATTCAAAAGTCTTGATCATGAAGATATTGAAAGGAGACATGTGACCTACTGACCTACAGTTTAAATGTGGACCATGAAAAATTCTGAGATTTATTTATGGTTATCAAACAGTAATCTAGTAAAGCACTCTGGGAGAAATATTAGACAGACAAATTAAACAACAGATGGACAGTGAAGACGCATGCTCAAGGACTCCTTTTCAGTCAGTCCTCCTGACAATATCTGATATTCACTAGGTTCCATTTAAAAGTATCTATTAAAAAGACGAGCCATTCTTTTTCTGCCAAGCTGTCAACTTAAAACCCAGAAGATCGCATTGTGATTGAAAGTGTGATTGCAGCTTACTTCCATATTTAATTGAGTCAATAGCAATAGCAGTAAAGTAGCTTTACATTCTGTAAAATGTAAAATAAAGGCAGAACCTTATTTCAATATGAAGACATTGAGTATGTTATGTCATATGCACTTCTTTTTTTTCACAAAAAAAGTCCTTTGTGTGTTACATGTCCATTTTCACCTTATAATCCACTTAAGAAACAAAATAATGTTTTGAAAATAAGAGATTACTTTACTGGATCGAAATCTTTTTAATATTGGCCATTGTGGCACATTACTTTATGGGATTACATCGGTCCCTAATCTGCATAAAGAAGCAATGTGATGTACAGAAACATTGTAGTATGAAGTAAAAATATTATGACACATTCAAGTTTCATAGGATTACTGGTACACATCTGCTCCGAATTAATTTAAGCTGTCATACAAGTCACAGGAAATGTGACCCCAATCTGTGGTGGAGTTTAGCATTACAAGCTGAAACCAGTGCGTTATCTTTTAACAAAGTAGTAACATATTTTTTATTATAGGAATATTTTATAAGAAATGCATCTCAAGGTGGAGATTCTCAAGATCAATGGGATACACGACGTAAAGTGAATAGGCAGTAAACAGAGAATCAAAATCATTTGTACAGATTCAGGTTAAGAAAGCTGAGCTCGGGTTAGTTGACAGGTAGTCGTTAGAACAGTTTTATCTCAATCAGTTTTGATGAAATTTTCCAATGTGTCTGGCCAATTTGGAACACTTGACCTTATATGATGGTAAAACATAATGTTAGGTAACGTGGAATGTATAAGCATATGACTGCTGGAGAGGCACGACAAAAATAAGTCCAAACCTTTGATAAGATACAGTAAATGCAGCCATAATAGATGAATGAAACACAAATGCATTTCATGTACATGGGCTTCCCAAAGCGTGTTACCAAAGGCAACTACATTTATAAAGGGACTTGTCATCCGATTTTTCCCCTCTAGACTGCTAGCCCCTCAACCAAACGTTAAATGTTAGCTTCCCTCTTTGGGCATCTCGCCGGATTACCTGTAGGGAAAAACTCCTCCAAGTTATGTGTAAATAATCATGAAGAATATATTATTCCTAAGTTGAGTCAACTTTTTTAGAAACGCAGGGGTGTTCTAAGGCCCCTTCCACACTTGCGTTTTTCACGGCGAGTTTGACGTGCTGTTGACATGCAGCCTTGCATTGCATTGAATTCAATGGGCTTTTGCATTTTTTTTCATGCCACACTCTCAGTTTTTGTTAACCATCTCGCATGGTCTACTTTGCAAGTCACGCGCTATGAAAAACGCATATACAAGTCTATGGAGAAGATGCATCAAAAACGCATTGCACCCTGAGACACAGCAGTCCAATACAAGTGCAATGCATTTTACCACATCAATTGCTATCAAAAAGATAGAGTCCATCAGTCTTTTCACGCTATCCCTGGCGGGCTGGGGGCTCGGTCGGCTCAGGCCCTCCCTGTCGCTTGCGTCCGGTAGTTTTCCCTGGCCGACGCAGAGCGATCTTAGGTGGAGCGCGCGCGGCCGAAAAGACTACATTTTCCAGCGTACCTCGAGGGTCGGATGACGACTTCTGGCCGCAACCGAATGGGAGGCGATTCACGGACCGTAATGGCACTCCTGGGAAGGTAGCACGGCGTGGCCTCTCCAGAAGGGGGGAGGGCTCCCCATTAAGGTATTTAAGGCCAGCTGGAGCGGCTGGGTGTCACGTGATCTCAGTCTAAGATCTGTTGGTGATGCTGTGTAATTGTTTCTGGGAATCCTTCCGTGTGTGCTTCCCCGGCTATGTGAGGGGAGGAGGCAGAGTCCCGACTTCCTGAATCCCCCGGGTTCTGTAAGTGGGAGTCACTGTGCAGGAGTGGCTTATAATTCTTAAGTCTACTTTTTTCGGGTTTTTCAGACTTGCTTGTCTTATCCCCTTTATCCTCCTTGCCTTTACCCCTAGACCCCTGGTCTTTCTGCTGAAAGGCAAGTGGAGGATAATAAATGACCCGATACCTTTACATACAGTATAAGCCCAATCCTGCACAAGTGACCCCACTTACAGAACCCGGGGGATTCAGGAAAGTCGGGACTGCCTCATCAGCCATCACAGAGCCGGGGAAGCACAACACAGGAAGGATTCCCACAGAAAACAATTACACAGCATCACACACAGATCTTAGACCTGAGATCAGCGTGACCAGCCCGCTCCAGCTGCCTTAAATACCTTAATGGGGAGCCCATCCCCCTTCTGGAGAGGCCACGCCGTGCTACCGTTCCCAGGAGTGCCTTACGGTCCTGTGATACGCTACCTTCGGTTGCGGCCAGAAGTCGTCATCCGACCTCGAGGGACGCCTGGAAATGTAGTCTTTTCGGCCGCGCGCGCTCACCTAAGATCGCGGAGCGGCGGCCAGGGGAAAACGGACCGGACAGCAGCGACAGGGAGGGCCGGAGCCGACCGAGCGCCCCAGCCCGCCAGGGATTAGCGTGAAAAGGACTTAGGATTGAGCTCTATCTTTTTGATGGCAATTGATGTGTGTAAAATGCATTGCACTTGTATTGGACTTGCATGTGTCTCAGGGTGCAATGCGTTTTTGATGCATCTCCATAGACTTGTATAGTGCGTTTTTCATGCGCGTGACTTGCAAAAGTAGAGCATGCCGAGATACCGGACAGCAGCGACAGGGAGGGCCGGAGCCGACCGAGCGCCCCAGTCCGCCGGGGATTAGCCAGACGGTTTACCCGCAAGTAAAAAATATTCGGCCCCCCCCCTGGAGGAGAGAGGGCACCTCTCTTGTCCTGCCTCTGCAGGGACAGGAAGAACACTGGCGGGAGGATGCGAGGGGGGGAGCATTTACCCTCTCTTCTTCCTGTCCCTGCAGAGGTCAAGGGGCATCCTCCAGGTGGGGCCATCATGGGGGAAGAAGCGGAAATTGACATTTTTCTTCAGAGTTGAATCAGTTTTCAGTCAGAGTTTGTTCAGTGTCTCAGTTTTTCACACGCATTTTCAATGCCATTTCAATGCGTTTTTCACGAGCAGATAATGGGCGTGAAAAGGACTTAGGATTGAGCTCTATCTTTTTGATGGCAATTGATGTGTGAAAAATGCATTGCACTTGTATTGGACTTGCATGTGTCTCAGAGTGCAATGCGTTTTTGATGCATCTCCATAGACTTGTATAGTGCATGTAGTAGAGCATGCATGTAGTAGAGCATGCCGAGATGTGTTAAAAAAAATGAGGGTGTGTGCATGAAAAAAAATGCAAGTCTGAAAAAGCCCATTGATTACAATGGGTGATGTCAAAAGCACGTGCAGAACTTGCGCGTGAAAAACGCAAGTGTGGAAGGGGCCTTGGGAACCCCCTGCAGTTTCTAAAGTTGACTCAACTTAGGAATAATATGATTCTTCTATGATTATTCACACATAACTTGGAGGAAGTTTTCTACAGGTAAACAGGCGAGATTTCCACAAGAGGGAATTCTAAAACGTTTAACATTTTGTGTGAGGGGCTAGCAGTCTAGAGGGGAAAAATCGGATGACAGAGTCCCTTTAATAAATGTAGTTGCCTTTGGTAACACTCTTTGGGTAAGCCATGTACATGAAATGCATTTTGTGTTTCATCTTATTATGGCTGCATTTACTGTATATTATCAAAGGTTTGGACTTATTTTGTCTTGCTCTCCAGCAGTCATATGCTTATACATTACACGTTACCTAACATTATGTTTACCAGCATATAAGGTCAAGTGTTCCAAATTGGTCAGGACACATTGGAGAAAATTTATCAAAACTGATTGAGAGTAAAACTGTTCTAACGACTCATGGCAACCAACCAGAGCTCAGCTTTCTATAAAATGAAATCTGTACAAATGATTTGTGATTCTCTGTATTACATGCTATGCACGTTTACAGTCAGGGTATCCCATTGATCTTGAGAATCTCCAGCCTTGAGATGCATTATCTGGATAAAATATTCCTATAAGAAAAAAATATTTTACTACATTGTTAAAAATATAATGCAATGTTTCAGCTTGTAATGCTAAACTCCACAACATATTGTGGTCACAATTTCTTTAGCTTGTATGACAGGCGTAAATTAATTCTGGAGCAGATGTTTGTACAAGTAATCCTATGAACTTGAATGTGTCATAATATTTTACTTCATACTACAATGTGTTCTGTACATCACATTGCTTCTTGATGCAGGATTACAGATGTAATCCAATAAAGTATGTGCCACAGATGGCCAATATTTAAAAAGATTTCGATCCAGTAAAGTATCTCTTATTTTCAAAACATTATTTTGTTTCTAAGGTGGATATAAGTGAAAATGACATGTAACACACAAAGGACTTTTTTTGTGAGAAAAAAAGAAGTGCAGTATGACATAACATATCTCAATGTCTTCAATATTTAAATAAGGTTCTGCCTTTATTTTACATTTTTAACAGAATGTGAAAGCTACTTTACTAGCTGATTGCTATTGAAACTCAAATTATATGGAAGGAAGCTGCAATCACACTTTCAAATGCTGATCTTCTGGGTTTTTAAGATTGACAGCTTGGCAGAAAAAAAGAATGGCTCTTCTTTTTAATAGATACTGTAAATGGAACACTAGTGAATATCAGATATTGTCAGGAGGCTGGCTGAAAAGGAGTCCTTGAGCATGCTTCTTCATGTCCATCTGTTGTTTTAATTTGTCTGTCTAATAATTCCCAGAGTGCTTTACTAGATTGACTGTTTGAATAAACATAAATAAATCTCAGAATTTTTCATGGTACACATTTAAACTGTAGGTTCAGTAGGTTCACATGTACTCATTTAAATATCTTTCATGATCAAGACTTTTGAATGAGCATTTCAAAGTTAAAATGGAATAGACAATTGTATCTATTCTTATGTGTTTATTGACCATGTATTGCAGTACCCATATTCAGTAGAAGCCTGTAAATAAATTATTAATATACATGTAAAAGAGACACAGTTAAAACACAGTTGATATAGCAAGTCATTACACCTTGCTAGGGTAAATTCACATTTAGAAGATGTTTATTTTCTGTACTTTTGTTGAATTGTATTGCATAAATTGTGCGCCATTTTAGTGTTTTATTCGGTTGTGTCCATTTCATAAAACAGTTGCTTCACTGTCAACCATAGTATTCTTCTCCTACAAATTCCAACTGTATTTAGAAGTAGTCTGTCACCGTGATCTACATATACAAACTAAGGCTAGATTCAGACGATGTATGCCTGCCGTACCGTACGGTGGGCATACATCGGCACTGCGGAGAGGAGTAGGGGATGAGTGCAGCTCACCCCCACCCTTCTCCATAGGCATATACAGCGCGCGCGCCGTATCACATAGAAAGGTAGGACATGTCCTATCTTTCTACAGGCTACGGAGCGGTATGGCGCCACACATGTGCTGCACCGTACCGCTCCCGTATGGTGCCGTGAGCCCATAGAAGTGTATGGGGGACGTATACTGTCCATATATATTTCAGACGTATATACGTCCCCCATACATGTGTGTGAATGTAGCCTTACTGCTCTATTATGTATGGCAATATGTACACATAACACCTATACCTCTGCGTTTATTGCCAAGCTTCTTCTTCCATGTCAGAACTTCACTTTACTTTACATATTTTAAGAAATATGTTAATGAGGCTGAAGTGCTTGGTGGAGGTGTTTAGCAGGGCGCCTAACTGCTCTGGCTCTTCATCTTTTTTAACCCACAACCTTAAGGGGAAGAATGAAAGAAGGTGTTTGGTGATGAAAATGTTGCAGGAGGCGTTGCAGGAGGCATTGCTAGTATTGTGAAGCTGTGAGGTATCCTGAAAGTGAGGCTTTGATTAATTGGAACGCATCCAAAGTAAGGGTAGAAACACAAATTATTACAGTTCTAAATGATTCATCTCATCTTTTCTCCTTCCTTCCTTAAAAAGTAAAGAAAATATTTAAATTATGTATGCATGTGGAGGGGCCAGAAATGTGCCATCAATACATGTTGTAAGGAACCCAATTAGAAAATCCACATATATATAAAAAAATATTTAAAGGACATCTACCACCAGGATGAAAGACTGGAGGCAAATGAGGTTCCATTAACACCTATGGTGTCTGGGGCCCCTCAGGCTCATTTGCATACTGTCCTTCATCCTGGTGGTAGATACCCTTTAAACATTTGGACATTCCAGCTCATATGGTTACCATAGCTTGCACAGATAAAGTGCAATGATGTGTCAAAAGAAGACTAAAATATAGTCATTCAATGAATATAAAAATCAAGGAATTGAAAAATTCTTCTGTTCTTTAAATACCTTCAAATTAAATGCAAATGAATACCAAAGAACAAAAATATTCCTAAAGTGAACTTTTCAAAATGAAAGGGAAATATGAAAAGTTAATTGAGGTCATTTTATTTCCATCTTAGTCATCGAAAAAGAACAATATATTTTAAAAGGTGAAAACATAAAATCAAACAAATTCTAAGCAGTAATTGTAAAATGCATTAAAATCATAAGCGTGAGGACGTGGAAGCAAAGTGATTTATATGGTTAGAAAGATAGATAAATATATATATATATATATATATATATATATATATATATATATATACATGGATGTGAGATTGAGATGCCTTTATCAACCTCTGAAATACTAAAACCCTTTTTACATGAAACAATAAAGGGGTAGAAATCAGAGCTAATCAATAATGCAATACAGAAAGCTGTTGATGTTTTAAGGATATACATACTAGCTCACCAGAGCAATATTCATAATTTTGCTAGCAGTCAGCAAGCTCACAGACAACAGGTCCTTAGCCATGAACTGAGAAGAGAGAGGGAGGTACTGGCTTCCTCAGCACTTGTGCTGTGAAATACAACTGCACAATGCACAAGTGCAGAACAAGCAGGGGGAAGGGTGTAAAGTCAAATCGAAGAGGGGCTAGTATAGCCTTTCAATCTCATTAGCAAAATTTACCTCATTCAGATCTAGATCTATGAGTAAGTGCCCCTGGTTTATCACGCTTGATTTTCATGGTAGATTTTCTTTAACAACAAACCTATAGAAACATTCAAACATGGAGTGTTATCTGACTTTTTTGGAATATCTCCACACTATGCACACTTCATGCCTCTCATTTGTTCAGTTTGCAGCCCTATTAACCCCTTAAGGACGCAGCCATTTTACAGCTTAAGGCTCAGTCCCATTTTTTGGATTCTGACCTGCGTCTCTTTATATGGTTATAACTTTTGAACACTGTTACTTATCAAAGCGATTCTGAGATTGTTTTTCCCCACATATTGTACTTCATTTTAGTGGTAAATTTTGGCTGATAAGTTTTGCGTTTATTTACAAAAAAAGGAAAAAAATGAATTTTCGAAATTCAAAATCACCGCGTTTTCAGGCAGATAGATTTACCACCTAAATAACTTGCAGAATAACATTTCCCATTTGTCTACTTTACATTTTCATAATTTTTGAAATGTTTGGATAATTTATTTTGACGTCACGCGGCCTACAAATCGAATAGCGATTTTCCGTATTTTCAGAATTGACTATTTTGGGGATAAATACTGTTTGAAATTAAATTTTACATATTTAGCATCAAAAACCCTCTATATAACCAACCCATTTTCAAATCTGCACCCCACAAACTATCAGAAACAGCATTTACAAAGATTGTTAACCCCTTGAGATCTTCATAGTAATTGAATCAAAATGGCGGTGAAATTTAGAATGGTCACATTTTGTCGGTTATATGTTCATTTAGCCCTAAAATTTACACATTTCCAAAAGATAAAAAGAGAAAACCCACCATAAAATTTGTTCTACAATTTCTTCTGAGTGCAGCGACCCCCCACATGTGGACATTACTTGTGTTATGGGGGCCCAGCGAGGCGCAGAAGGGAAGAGCCCCTTCACTGCCAGATTTTAGTTTTTCTCATTGCTTCCATTTGAAGGCTATAAATTTTAGCTTTTTGTTATTTGGGCCTGTGATGGGCATTTTTTTTTGCGCGATGAGATGCTTTTTCAGTGGTTACCATTTGGGGTTGGTATCACCTATTGTTGAAAATTAGGAACTTTTTTTGAGTCATGAGTAGAAAACATCAATTCTGTAGCTGGATTTTTTACTTTTTTTTTTTGTTTTTCCAATCACACCGTATATCCTAATAATCCTGTTATCTTTATTCTATGGGTCGATACGATTACGGGGATACCAGACATGAATATTTTTTCTTATGTTATACTAAATTTGCCAACATTGGCATAACATTGTTACGTTTTTGGCTACAGAGCTGGTTGATGGCTTGTTTTTTGCGGGACAGGTTGCTCTTTGCACCAGTATCATTCTGGAGTACATATGTTTTGTTGATCACTTTTTATTGCATTTTTAGTGGGATATAATAGGTAAAAATCATAATTTTTGGCGGGTTTTTAACTTTTTTTTTTACGGCGTTCATCATATGAGTTCAATAGTCATTTAGTTTTATTCTATGGATTGTTGCAGACGTGGTGATACTTTATATGTGGGGTTTGTGTTATGATCTAGACTTTTTTGAGCGTTATATGTCTCTTTATATGTTTTGGGGCTTAAGTTATTTTTTTATTGAAAAACATTTTTTTTACATTTTTTACTTGATCCACCATGGGATATGAACAAGCAATCATCTGATTGCTTTTTCATGATAATACTCTGCAATACTGATGTATTGCAGGGTACAAGCAGTGCCAGCCTATGCAGATGCCTTTAAGATGACATCACAGACGCCATCTTAAATGCACTGCCTTCAGGCTTCTCTGGGGTCCCGATCGGACCCCAGAGGTGCCATAGCAGCGATCACCCCCCCCCCCCGAAAACGGTGTGGGGGGCGATAGTGGGGTAAAGACCCCCGGAAGGCATGTTAAATGCTGCGGTCGCGTTAAACCGCGGCATTTAACGGGTTAAACGCCCATGATTGGAGTCCACTCCGACCGCGGGTGTTAGCCGGGGATTACAGCGGTAGATTACCGTTGAAATCATGCGGCTAACGATGCTGGTTCGGCTGCTGTGCAGCGCTGAACCGGCATCGTCTCTGCGCAGTAGCTGTATTGCGCTGAGCGCTATTCGCGGGACTCAGCGCAGTGCAACTACAGCGCAGAGCGCTAAGGGGTTAAGGCTTCCATGCACATTAGATAAAAATTATCCAAATATACCATTTTTGATAATTTAATGTTTATTGGACCTCATGACAGATATATGGATATATGGATTGGAAAGTTAAAATTCAACTGCCTGATGCTGACATTAATGTTTAGTACTTCAGCCTTCAAGCTTCAGTCTCTCATCTAACTGTGGAGGAATTGGCCTTTATTCCCCATCTTGTGAAAATTGTTTGTACAAGTTGCTTGCAATTTTTCACATGACATCACGTGTAGCACAGCCCAAGTATATGTGAGCCGAATGCATAAAAGACAAAGTTAAACCAAAACATAAGAAAAAGAGTGCATCCAAAAGGCTCATGGGGTAATGCAAAATCAAATATCAAATTTTATTAGTACAAGACAGACAATCAACAGCACTCTTAAAAACATTTAAAATACATAATGTACATACCAAAACAATGTACAGTGATCTGGTGTAGGTACATCGTAACTGCCCACTGTCAATCACTAAGCAGTGATATTATACCTCCCAGGAAATTCTCAGCCTGATCATAACACATGAATAAAGTGCCACAAGTGCTACATGCATAAGAAAATCAACAGTACTTTATGTCTACAAAGCTAGAGAATACCCACTGTCGTGGCATGAATAAGTCTGAAAGGTGCCAATTCAATGGTAAACGTGACAATAGTCAAGGGGATAAAATGAAAAAATGACGAGTTACCACAGAAAGACCTGCATACAGTGGAAGGAGGTAAGTCAGGACAGAGGCAATGGGCTCCCCACGCGTTTCGTTGCCAAAAGGGCAACTTCCTCAGGGGTATAGAGCCCTAAACGAACGTGTCTCACCTTATATACAGTCCGTATGTGGATTGCCAATTTACTGGCGCCTTGCGGCGCATGACCGGAAGTTGATCGGCATAAACCGGAAGTAGCTCAAGTAACTTGCGCATGCGCATCCCCGGCTGGGGTACAAGTGTTTGAGTGTTGCCTTAGCAACAAATGAGTATGCGGAACGGTAAAAATGTAGAACGATACATAATATGCGGCGCTATACAAAAATAAGGTGTAAAGAGACACAGCGGATATAAATCAGTTGGCGAAAATCCAGGACTGCAGAAAAGGTGATTTTGACACTTTTGGTACTGAGGTATATCATAAATTATTAACGGTATTTATGCTGCAGTTATTGTTTGTCATGGAGCACTTGTCATGAAAAAATATGGATATAGAAAGTACAAGGTGAGTCGATAACAGTGCTTAATAGATACAAATTATGATCAATTATGGTAGCGATCGTAAGTAATAAAACATATGAACCCATTGTACTCACCTGTGCACACCCCGCATTCAGTCATGAGTAAGGAATCTTTCCGAAACGCGTAGACGTGCTTATCTGTGGCTGTGCGTTTTTTTTTCCCTCTGTTCATTTACTGGCCGTGTTTTTAAAGAAAAGGGTGAAGGATTGACCATCATGAGCTGCTGCTACAAATTATCTATGTTTTCAGGAAAATTTTACCAAATTATAACCAGATTTATTCTTCAATATGCCCATTTGTCAAACATCATATGGAAATATGAAGCTTAATAGAGACCATATATTATGCAAGAACTACACAGAACAACATCTATAATCAAGGTGAATACTTTTTGGTACCTTTTCAGGTTTTATTATAGCATAATATTTTAGATGCAAACACCCAATGCAAGAAGTATAGAACAGCTAGAACATAAAAAAAGGTGTGCTGTAATGCACGTGGCTAAAACTATAGAGAGCCTTTAATAGAACAGATTCCAAAGAAAACTATGGGATCCTTTTTGGCACCAGTTTCCCATTGGCAATTCTCTACAATGCTGGAAGAAAACAGATACCACAGCCTTACATTTGTAAATGAACCATTACCTGCAAGGATAACGCTCTGTGCTCTAGGCTTAAACTGAATTAACAACATGTTGTTTTATTCATTACCCTAATTGTGAATGAAGTTTAGCAATGTATGATGCAATCTAAGCTTTGTGGGATAAGTCAAGTTAGTTAAAACAGTAGCAGAGAGAAAATATACATTAAAATATACATTCATCTCTCTTCTAGAAATAGGCATCTGTCTGTTTTTTTGGAGGGGGATTAGTTTGATTTATATTGGAAGGTGATAAATCTGGCTTCTGAGTTTAAAAAGTTGCACAATAAAGGCAAAAATGTGCAATTTGTTCTCATATTTAGAGAATTTTTCTTGTGAGCTCTGTACTGTACCTAATGAATAATAAAAAATAACCTGAATAAATCAGTAAAAGCTTTTTCAACACTTATCTGGACTCGCATTGTGTCCCCTCACACCTCTCAGCCACCTTTTTTAAATTGCACATTTTTTGAATTACCAATATGTCTCAGAGCAGCATTTAGTAATAAACCACCATTTTCTGGTATTTATCCAACCTAGAACGTATTATTTTCTAGATAGCCACTATCTTGAATTTTATTGAAGAAATTCAACAGTAAACACCTTTCATTGGTTTGATCATTCTCTTTTTAAACAATATATCTCCTTGAGTGTATCAGAGTTATACAAGTAGCTGCAACTTGTATGTCCGTTTGTGACGTTAACATGCACACGTGATACTCGTAACAATTAAAAAAGATGCGGGTCCACAAGTCCCAACCTAGAACCTAAACATAGAACATAAAAAAGGTATCTGCCAAATCAAACGGAATAGGTACCCGATAAGTAAAAGTGCCCCCGATAAGGTTAATATTTTTTATGACGCCAAATACCTAATTAAGCGTTTATTTGCAAATAAACGCTTAATTAGGTATTTGGACGTCATTAAAAAATATTAACTTATCGGGGGCACTTTTACTTAACGGTCCATTCACGTTTATTTGGCAGATACTTTTTTATGTTTATGTTAGGTTCTAGGTTGGGACTTGTGGACCGCATCTTTTTTCAACTTTTCTACGATATCACTGTGATATTTATACTGTCAAAATGGACATAAAGTTGCAGCATAATTGTAAAACTTGATAAAATAAAGGAGATATATGTTTAAAAAGAGAATGATCCAACAATGAAAGGTTTATTACTGTTGAACATTTTCTTCAATAAAATCTCAAGCTAGCTTGGCTATCTAGAAAATTAATAAGTTCTAGGTTGGATAAATACCAGAAAATGGTGGTTTATTACTAAATGCTGCTCTGAGACATATTGGTAATTCAAAAAATGTGCAATTTAAAAAAGGTGGCTGAGAGGTGTGAGGGGACACAATGCGAGTCCAGATAAGTGTTGAAAAAGCTTTTACTGATTTATTCAACGCGAATTTAGGTTTCATTTGGAGTCATTAAAAATATAATTATCGGGGGCACTTTTAGTTACCGGTCCTATTGCGCGTATTTGTGCAGAATACTTTTTTATGTTCATGTTTAGGCTTCTAGGTTGGACTTGATGGACCTGCATCTTTTTTCAAACTTGTATACGAATCACTGTGGATATTAACTGTCAAAATGGACATTAAAGTTGCAGCATAATTGTAAAACTTGATAAAATAAAGGAGATATATTGTTTATTTAAAAAGAGAATGATTCCAACAATTGAAAGTGTTTTACTGTTGAACATTTTCTTCATAAAATCTCAAGCTAGTTGGCCTTACTAGAAACCTTACATAAGTTCTAGGTCTTGGGATAAAATAACAGAAAATTAAGTTTTTATTCCTAAAATGCTATGTCTCTGTGCCATGACACTTACTTGTATAAGTCTTAATAAAATAATGTGCAATTTTAAATAAAATGTGTGCTCTGTTAGAGTGTGTGAGTGGGCACAGTACATGCTAAGCTCCAAATCAGTTGAAAAAGCCAATTTTCATCCTCTTGACTTTTTATTCAGTGTTATATATTACTGTTTCATTGTCTGATGTTAAAATACATGTCACTTTCTATCTCAGAGGTTGGATAGAAAATTGTAAAATACTATGAAAATCTCAAACTTTGAAAAACGCATTTCTTTTAAACTAGCTATGTAATTTAAATCCTGGAACTTGCATTCATTTAATTATACTGCATCACTTTGCAGATTTTGGATGGGGTTGTCACATTGGATGTACAGTAGAACATGCGTGACATACAGGTAAAACCAGTTTACTTTACAGCCAATTTTTTTATTGCTCTAAAACATACAAAAGGAAAAGAGCAGCATTAAATAAAATGTTCTATTGTTTTGTATCACCAAACTATGGGTGGAATTTACAAAGTTTGTACAATAGCTTTCTAAAAAGCAAGCTGTGAAATAGTTGCTCCCTTACTCCACCCAGAAAACACCACAAGTTATAGTGCACAATTCTCTGGTGGCAGGTAAGTAGTCGGATATATCAGGATGCCAAAACCTCTAGATATTTCTGGCATGGCGAAGGGTGGGGTTTGCATAAGTGACTTGATAACAAAAAGAAGCGACCATAAACTATGTGATGCAAAGGGTAAATATTAACAAAAAAAGTTTTCTGGAGCTTCATCCAATGTTACTCTCTTTATAGCTAAGGTTAGCTACAGATATATGAATGGCCAGTATGATTTGAGAATAACACTCACAGGGTTATATGTAGTTGTTAAAAGGAATGTGGATTGTGCTACATAGCGCTTTTCGACAAGAACAATATATGTTTTTAAGCCTTTCATGTAAATATGTGAAATGTGTTGTCACAATGATTTTAAGGTTTTATGTAAAGAGCTTCCTTTCAGATTGTAACTGATCACAAAATTTAACTGTTAGGCACGCTTTCACATTACGTTGCAGATCACAGTCAGAGTTGATCGGTGTGCCAATCAGGGTTTGTCAGTGAAAACATTTTCATCAGGTCAAGCAGTGTTCAGTCGGAGTTTTGATTCAGTGTCTCGTTCCCCATGGCAGTTTTGGTGTTTCAATGCATTTCAAAGCATGTTAAGGGAAAATAACGCACATGAAAAAGATCAGGACACTGTTTCTATCTTTCTATGGCAATGTTGATTAGTGAAAATGCAGTGAACTTGCATGTACTGTACGTGTCTCAAAGTGGCCATGCGGCATGTGATAGCAAAAAGTAAATAAAGACATGCTGAGATTTAACCCCTTATCACCGACACTAGTGTTACAGCTCAATGACCAGACTCGATTTTTCAAATCTTACTGTCTCATGATAATGGTATATAACTAGAGATGAGCGACATACTTCCGAGCTTGAGCTCGTATGTAGACTTAGCGTACTCGAAACTGCTCGTTGCTCGGAGAGTTATTCGCCCTGCTCGAGAAAATGGCAGCTCCCGCCGTTTTGCTTGTGGCGGCCAGAAACAGAGCCATCACAAGCCAGGAGACTTGCACTCACCAGATGACGTGGTACCCCACACGTCGATAGCAGTGTTGGCTTGGCAGATCAGGTTGACCCTGGGATAGACTAGCCGATGCCCGCGCTTGCTCGGATATTCTCTGTCTGGATGCGCTAGTGGAGAGCGTGCTGCTGGCAGGAAAGCGTTGGGGTATATATAGCGTTACTGATTAGGCAGGGAGTGATGTCTACAACAACCCAACAGCCCTCTTTGGGCTACAATAACGTTCTCCTTTTTTTTTTTATTTGCTCTGGGCGGGCTGCTAGGCACTAGTAACGTGTGACAAAAGCTTAGTACCATATTGTGGAGGAATTAGCAGGGGACTTGTACCGTTGTGTTTAGCTCTTAGGGACACACATATCCACCTCAAACCCAAAGTGGAGGGAAAATTATTAGGGTTTGATGTCAATTAGGCACAGTCTGGCAGTTTCTTTTCTATTACATTGTATTTTTTCATAATCAGCGTCTCTCATCTGGCTAGTAGTGTGCTTTCATATGGGTAGAAAATAGCCATAGGGAATCCAACAGGCTACTTACGTCTACAATAGCGTTATAGATATTTGATTTCTGTTGATCGGCTGGGGCGTAGTTGTTGCAGTGCATCTACTGCCAAATGTGTGAGCAATTTGAGTGCGGAACTTGCAGACCACTGTGGTTTTGCGCGTTAGTGAGCACATATCCATCAGCAAGACGAAGTGGGGAAATTTATTAGGGCCCGGGTGTATTTCAATTAGGCACAGTATGCCATTTCCTTTTTATTTTACTTTATTTTTTTTTCAAATCACCCCTGCGTCATCTCATTCTGGAATAGAGTGTGTTTCTACTTGGCTGAAACATGAGCATAGGAGAATCCAAAGGCCTTACTTACGTCTACAATAGCGTTTACATATATTGATTTCTGGTGACTGCTGGTGGCTGTGTAGGTGTTGCAGTGCATCTACTAGCAACTAGTGTGGCAATTTGGAGGTGAGACTTGCGACCATGTGTTTTGCGACTAGTGTACGCACATAGATCATCGCAAAGACGAAGTGGGCAAATTTATTAGGGACCGGGGTTGTATGTCAATTAGGCACAGTCTGCCATTTCCTTTTTATTTGCGTTTATTTTTTCCTAACTCAGCGTCACTTCATCTGATAGAGTGTGCTTCATACTTGGCAGAAAATAGCCATAGGAAGAATCCAAAAGGCTTACTACGTCTACAATAGCGTTACATTATATGTGATTTAGGTTTGATCTGCTGGGGCTGTAGTTGTTGCAGGCATCTACTAGCAAATGTGAGCCATTGGAGAGTGAGACTTGCGCACTGTGTTTTGAAGCGTAGTGACGCACATATCCATCGCACAAGACCGAAGGGGGAAAATTATTAGGGCCGGGGTTGTATTTAATTGGCACAGGTCTGACATTTCCTGTTTTATTTACGTTATTTGTTTATAACTCAGCGTCCATCTATTCTGGGCTAGTAGGTGCTTTCTACTTGGCTAGAAATTAAAGCCATAGGAGAATCCAAAAGGCTACTTACGTCTACAAATAGCGTGAAAATATTGATTCTGGGGATCTGCTGGTGGATTTGTAGTTGTTGAGTGCAGTTACTAGCAATGTGAGCAATTTGGAGTGAGACTTGCGACCACTGTGTTTTTGCGCGTGTGACGAACAATCCATCGCAAAGACCGAAGTGGGAAAGAATTTTAGGGCCCGGGTGTTGTATTTCAATTAGGCCACAGTCGCCATGTCTTTTTTATTTTTAGTTTATTTTTTTCATTAATCAGCGTCATCTCATTCTGGCATAGTAGTGTGCTTCATACCTTGGCTAGAAAATAGCCATAGGAGAATCCAAAAGGCTACTACGTCTTACAATATGCGTTACATATATTGATTCTGGTGATTGCTGGTGGTGTAGTTGTTGCAGTGCATATACTAGCAAATTGTGAGCCAATTTAGAGTGAGGGGACTTGCGACCACTGTGTTTGCGCTTAGTGACGCCACATTCCATCGCAAAGGACGAAGGTGGGAAAATTTTATTAGGGCCCGGGTTGTATTCAATTAGGCCAGTCTGCAATTTCTTTTTATTTACGTTATCTTTTTTCATAACTCAGCGTCATCTATCTGGCATAGTAGTGTGCTTCTACTGGGTAGAAAATAGCATAGGGAGAATACAAAGGCTTACTTACGTTATCAATAGAGTACATATATTTGATTTCTGTTGATCTGCTGGTGGCTGTAGTGGTTGCAGTGATCTACTAGCAAAATTGTGAGCAATTTGAGTAGTGAGATATGCGACCACTGGTTTTGCGCTTTAGTGACGCACATATCCATCGCAAAGACGAATGGGAAATTTATTAGGGCCGGGTTGTATTTAATTAGGCACAAGTCTGCCATTTCCTTTTTTATTTTACGTTATATTTTTAAACAGAGTCATCTATCTGGATAGTAGTGTGCTTTCATACTTGGCTAGAAAATAGACATAGGAGAACCAAAAAGGCTACTTACGTCTCAATAGCGTTAAATATTTGATTTCGGTTGATCTGCGGGGGACGTGTAGTTGTTGCAGTGCATCATACTAGCAAATTGTAGCAATTTGGAGTGAGACATTGCGACCACTGTGTTTGCGCGTAGTGACGACATTCTCGCAAAGACCGAGTGGAAAATTTATTAGGGCCCCCGGGTTGTATTTCAATTCAGGCACAGTCGCCATTTCCTTTTATTTTAGTTTATTTTTTCATAACTCAGCGTCATCTCATCTGGCATAGTAGTGTGCTTTCATACTGCTAGAAAATAGCCATAGGAGAATCCAAAAGGCTGACTTAACGTCTCAATGCGTTCCATATATTTGATTTTGGGTTGATCTGCTGGTGGCTTGTAGTTGTTGCAGTGCATCTATAGCAAAATTGGTGAGCAATTTGAGAGTGAGACTTGCGACCACTGTGTTTTGCGCTTTAGTGACGCACATACCATCGCAAAGACCGAAGGGGAAAATTTATAGGGCCGCGGCGGTTGTATGTTCAATTAGGCACAGTCTGCCTTTCCTTTTTTATTTACGTTTATTTTTTTCATAAACTCAGCGTCATCTCATCTGGTCTAGTAGGGTGCTTTCATACTGGCTAGAACATGCAATAGGAGGGAACCAAAAGGCTTACTTACGCTACAATAGCTGTTACATATATTTGATTTCTGGTGATCTGCGGTGGCTGTAGTTGTTGCAGGTGCATCTATAGCAAATGTGAGCAATTTGGCAGTGAGACTTGCGACCACTGATGTGTTGCGCTAGTGACGCAAACAAAAAAAAAATATCATCGCACAAGACCGAAGTGGGAGGAAAATTATTAGGGCCGCGGGTTTTGTAATTTCAATAGGCAACAGTCTGCCCTTTCCTTTTTATTGTACGTTATTTTTTTCATAACTCAGCAGCTCATCCATCTGGCATAAGTGTGATGCTTTCATACTTGGCTAGACAATGAGCCATAGGAGAATCAAAAGGTTACTGTAACGTCTTTACAATAGCGTTACATATATTGATTTTGGTTGATCTGCTGGTGGCTGATAGTTGTTGCAGTGCTTCTACTAGCAAATGTGAGCAATTTGGAGTGAGACTTGCGACCATGTGTTTGCGCCTTATGACGCACATACCTCGCCCAAAGACCGAAGTGGGAAAATGTTATAGGGCCCGGGGTTTGTATTTCAATTAGGACACAGTCTGCCATCTTTTTATTTTACGTTTATTTTTTCATAACTCAGCGTTCAATCTCATTGGCATAGCAGTGTGCTTTTATACTTGGTCTAGAAAATAGCATATAGCAATAGGATAGCATTGTTTGGTTTTAAAAACTTAAAAAACACACAAATAAAAAAAAACAAAAACAAAAAAACGTTTAAAAAAAAATTAAAGTTATAACTCTCATTTTCAAAAGGTTAACCCGAGGGCTAGCGGGTAGAGGACGAGGGGGCGGCCGTGGGCGTCAACTATGCAGGGGTCAGAGGCCGTGGGTCTGGGCGGGGTGAGACACCAACCTGCTGAGATGAAGGAGCAGGGGAACGCAGCGCCAGAGCTCTACACTCCCTAGGTCATGTCGAAGTTTACTGGGACTCGTGGTTAGAGCACTGTTCGAGGCCAGAACAGTTGCGAAAGGTGATGTCGTGGATTGACCGACAATGCTTCGAGCAATTGTCCACAGTCGTCTTCCACGAGTGCACCAGTCACCGAAATGGCATCCCCAGATCTGACACCTCAGCTCTCCCCCCAGTCTGCCCCTCCAGCAAAATTTGCCATGAATTGAACCGGCAACTTGAGAGACTGTTTTCTGGACCCTTCCACAGTCCAAACCATTGTCCTGCAGCTGCTGGCATTTTTCCGATGCCCAGGTTTTCCACCAGTCGCAGTTGTGGGTGATGATGCACCTTCTTGACGTAGTGGAAAGAAGTGTGTAAAGGAGGTGTACGACGATGATGAGACACGGTTGTCAGACAGTGGCGGAAAGTTGTGTCAGGGCAGGAGTCCGAGGGGGGAGCAGACTGAGGGATCGGAGGATGATTGAGGTGACAGCCCCAAGCTGGGTGAGAGGCCGGGTGAACACAGGCTTCTGTAGACGGAGGAGAGTCCTCGACCCGAACAAGGTTGGAAGGGCAGTGGTGGGGCGCCAGACGGAGAGGCAGGGCCAGAGCTGGTGCATCACGCGCCAAATGTGTCCAACTGTGAAGCTCTCGTTGGCGAGGGCTCCTGGGCGAGGGTAGATTTCAGAAGGTCTGGAGGTGTCTTAAGGAAACACGGATGACCGACGGGACTGTGGTGTGCAAATTTGCCAAACAGGATCAGCAAGGGGTTCCACCACTAATAGCTAACTACCACCAGTATGCGCAGGCATATGATGCCTAAACACCCCACTCATGGCAAACAAGGCGCGTTCACCTCGGGCGTGCACAACCACTGCTCCTTCCCTGTGTCAGCTGAATAGGTCAGCCCCCTGGCCCAGGACATGCCACAACAAAACCCATCGTCGCCTCCACGATCATCCACAGCATCCACAGCGTTCGAGCTGCACATTACCCCAGAACGCTGGATGAGCGGAAGCAAAATAGTGCAACCACCCACAGGCCCAAGCCTTAATGTGGCAATCTCAAGATTGAAGCTGGGAGATGCTTGACCTATAGGCTAGTAGAGACACGAGGCCTTTCGAGCCTCATGGCGGCGGCCGCCCTCGCGCTCCCCCGTATTCGGTCCCCAGCCGCCACACTTTTCCCGATGTTGCGTCCCAGCCGCACAAGAGTGTCAGAGAAATAATCGTTGCCCTGACCAAACGACCGTTTCTGACAAGGTCCACCTGACCACGGACACGTGGACAGGTGCGGCCGGGCAGGCCAACTATATATCGCCTGACGGCACATTGCGTTAACTTGGTGGAGGCTGGGAACGAGTTGACCCATGCGGCTGGTCAATACTGCCGACGCCGGGATTGCGGGGCCTACCTCGGTCCAGGCTGTTCAGGCCTACTATGCCTCCTCCTCCTCCCACCCCTCCTACACCTCTCCTCCGAACGACATCCGTGGGCGCCATCATGGAAAAAAAAACCCCCCAAAAAACAAAAAACAAAAATTAAAACAAAAAAAATTCGCTAGCTCTAGGCACAGCAGCAGTGCCGTCGCTAAGCGAAGCAGGCGGTGCTTGAAACTGTGAGCCTAGGCGAAAAGGCACACCGCCCAAGAACTATTACAGGGATCACGGCGCAGACTGATCTGGGCTGGCACGCTGAACTTGGAAAGCCAGGCATGGTTTGTGTGTGACAGGCGTAACCTGTGGGGCGGTTGCAATCGGACAGACTGGACACATGTGCACATGCTGGCCCATGTGTTAAATACTGATATTCAGGTTTCCTCCAAAGACATACCCCAATCGTTGATTTGTCTACGAAGGTGCGCCGCATCTGTGCGCATTTCAGAAGTCCAGCCAGATGCTGCCACCTCAGGGCAGCGCGGCGCAGCCTCAATGCCCGCTCACGACTTTGTTGTGAGACGTTGCCCACGAGTGGAATCAACACTGACCATGTTATCCAGCGTTTAACAGCAGAGCCGAGCGAGTAGACTGCAGATGTCAACTTCCACCAGAACTGTAGTCAGGTCAGTAGGCTTCCTCAAGTTACATGAGGAGTGGGACGTGGAGGTCTGATATCTGTCAGGTGCTGAGTAACTTGAGAGTCAACACAGATGGTCAGTGGCGGATTGCCGCCATATGCGCACACCATCCGATGCTTGGCCTGTTGAAAAATCTCTGTCAGCAATGAAGTCGGAAGCTTTGCGCTCCTCACAAGAGCGGGGGAAGAAGATTCCCTTGGATGAGCCAAAGCACCCTTAGTCTGTTTCTCAGCGCATATCGGAGAGAGGGAGGAGGATGAGGAGGAAGAGAGAGAGAATGTTGGCGAGACACAAGAGGGACATTGCTCAGACCTTAACATGTTCAGAGTGGTATGGGCCGAAGAAGAGGAGTTGGAGGAGGAGGAGATGGACAGTCAGGCCAGGGAGGGGAGTGAAATTCTTGAGAGTTGGGACTCTGCGCATATGGCAGATTTCATGCTAGGCTGCCTATCCCGTGACCTCTGCGTTCAACAGAATTATTCCAGCACCGATTACTGGGTGTTCACTCTCCTGGACCCAGGTACAGCAAATATCTGCACTTCTCATCACTGGAGAAGGAAAGAGGTGAGAGAATGCCATGAATACCAGCGCCATGGGGCACACGCTGAAACAGTAATTTCCCTTCTGACAGCAGCTCGAGGCAGAGTGCCGTAGTTCTGGGACAAGTGCGAGGGAGGGTAGGCGAGCAGGCAGGCTTGTCCAGCACTGGCAAGGGTACGCTTTACAAGGCTTTTGCCAGCTTTTGTCACCCAGCAAGACACTGTACACCGTCCCCAGTTCGGCAGAGTAGGGCTGATCTTTACAGAAAGAGGTGAGGGAGTACCGAGCTGCCCACCATCGTCCTAATGAACCAAGCTCACCTACCAACTAACTGGGTTTTCAAGCGGGTGGGACATGTGGCACAAGAATGCGCTGTATGCCTTGGAGGTCTTGCCACTGCCTGCCGCTGCGTCTGTCCCGAGCGGGTTTTCAGTTGCAGCTGCGTGGCATCAATCCACGAATAAGCGGACACGCCTGTCGAACTGGAAGCGCTGACAGGCTGACGCTTTCAAAATGAATAAACGGCCGGATTTCATCATTAAAATTTACAATCTCACACAGGTGAAGGAAGCTCAAACCTGAATAATTTATCCCACTCCTCCTCCTCCTCATTTTCCTCCTTCTCTCCTCTTGTACAGTAAAGCAGAGGAAAGGAACTCTTTTTGACAGGGCCCCTGGCTCTAGCTATAGACTTATGATGTAATTTTCTGGAGGGCCCACCGACCGGTCCTTCATTTGGGAGTTAATAATCATAATTCTGACACTATGCTATGGGAATGGATGCCCTCCAACAATATTCATTGTCAGGCCTACTCTCATGTTTAACTTTGGACTCCTAGGCACTAAATCCTTTCTGGAGGGCACCACCTACCTGCTCTCTGGTTTGACCAATTTTTGGAGCACTAAAGCAACAACTATAATTGAGACGCCCCACTCCCCCCAAAATTTTCTCCTTATATCTATTCCACCTTCGTCCTTCCTCACTGATCTCTCCCCGGCCACCTTTCTACCCCCTCGACCCTCTCCTTCCTTTCTGTTTGAAATCTCTTCCCTCCTTGACCCACCCATACCCTCACCTCATTCCCTTTCTGACCTGGCACCACCTCATCCTCTGCTGAACTTTTGACTCATCGAGGCACTCAATCTTTCCATCCTTTCGTGTCTGAGGCCACCTACCTGCTCCTTAGTGGTTGAAAACTTTTTTGGAGCCCAACATACAGAACGCAAATCTATTCCATTTTTGGAGGGCCACCTACCTGCCACTCTGGTTTGAAAAACTTTTTTGGACTGCCCATACAGGCAAATATCCAATTGAATTGTCCCATAGCAGCCTCCACACGTGTTCTCATGGCTACCTCAAAAGCGTTCTATAGCTGCCTCCATACATACGTCCCTTTATCAAACGAGGTGTGTAGGCCGAAATTGCGAGTTGTTTTCAGTGGATTCCACATCAAAGTTGTAACCTGTACGCCACCCATGATGTGTGATCCACATAAACACTGGCAAACTTGTTACCATTTAGGAGATTTATTCGCGCTGTCTGAGCATCTGTGTTACATCCCCTCACCCGCCATATCCAAACTTAGTAAGAACGTTACTACACTTGATTTAACTAACAAAAGTTCTTAGAACGGCTGTTTGGGGAGAGCCTAGAGGACAGGGGCTTGGACTTGGCGAAGCATCGCCTGCAGCGCGGGAGCGCCAGCTCCATGCGCATCATGCGCGTTTGCAGCATCTGTTTTACTCATTACCCTCACCGCATATCCCAACATTATCAGAAACGCTAACTAACTGATCTTCATACAAAAGGTTCTTAGAAGTGCTGTTTGGGGGAGTGGCCTAGAGACAGGGTTGGATTGGAGAAAGCTCGGCTGGCAGCGGAGCGCCAGCTCCATGCGCATATGCGCTCTTGCCATTGTTATACATTCCCCTCACCGCCCATATCCCAAATTATAAGGAACGCTACTACACTTGACGTATACAAAGGTATTCTTAGGAGTGCTGTCTTGGGAGTTAGTAGCCTAGAAGACAGGGCTTGATTGGCGAAAGCAGCCCTGGAAGCGGGCGCGCCAGCCCATGAGCATCATGCGCTCTTGCGCATCTGTTTACCTTCCCTCACCGACATTATCCAAAGTATAAGAACGCTACTACACTTGAATCTTATCAAAAGGTATTAGAAGTGTGTTGGGGGAGTAGCTAGAGCGACGGGGCTGGTTGGCGAAAGCTCGCCTTGGCAGCGGAGCGCCAGCTCCAGCGCATAATGCGCTTCTGCGCATCTGTTTACATTCCTTCACCCGCATATCCCAAACTATAAGAACGTATACACTAAACTGGTGCAGGCTGGGACCGAGTCTGACCTGGGTGGTCATATACTGCCGACGCAGAGGATTGCGGGTGCCCTACTCGGTCCAGGTCTAAAAAAGGCCCTATATTACCTCTTCCTTCCTCCCACCCTCTCCACCCATCCACCTCCTCCTCCTCTCCGAATACCATCCGTGGGGCATGAGCGCCACGGTTAGTCGGTTAGTTAGGCACAGCAGCAGTGCCGTCGCTAAGCGACAAAGCAGGCGGTGCTCAAACAATGGCGAGCCTAGGCATAAAAGGCACACGCCCAAGAGCTATTACAGGGCATTCCCACATCAAAACTTGTTAACTTGGCGGCCCACCACTGCTGTGTAATCACAAATATACTGGCAATTTATCATTTACGGATATTATTTCAGCAGGTTCTGGCAATCTGTTTACATTCCCCTCCCCGCCATATCCAAACTTTAAGAACGCTATACACTTGGACTTATACCCAAAGGTTCTTAGAAGTGCTGTTGGGGAGTAGCTAGAGACACGGGGCTGGATTGGCGAAAAGCGTGCCTGGCAGCGGCAGCGCAGCTCCAGCCAGGCCAAACTAACATAGTTTAACTGCAGCCACTTTAATCTACTACTAGTTCACTGCCTCAATACATGGTCCCCTTATCAAACGAAGCTGTGTTCAGGCAGGATTTGGATGTTTTCATGGTCCATGTTAACTTTGTCGCCACCCTGCGGTAATCCACAAAAATTACTGGCAAACTTTTATCATGTTACTCCATTCGTTCTCTCATTCCGAATTATTGAGCGCGTCTGCTCACCTCCTTTGGTTCCTTTGGTTCCCATGGTTGAAGCCTGAGTCCATTTAGGATGTTGCATGACACTCTCTAGCCTGCCGTGCTGCCGCTGCGCTGCCTCTGCATGCCATCCCACTTAGTAGGTCGTCAATGATGGAGGTTGTAGATGCTATCTAGCCTCATTCGGTCATCTGTCATGGCCATGCTGTTTGCTTAAGTTTGTGCATAATGGTGCGATTAAGCAGCTCAGAGCATCCATGCATGCTTGCCCCTGCTTTCCGTCCATTTCCGTGGTGTTTCCATCCTATTTCATGAAGGTTCCCAGGGAGTTTGGCCAAGCTTACCTGTGCAGAGCCTTGGTCACCTTGAAAACATGGCCGAGTCTCCCATTGACTCATGGGGCTCGTTACTCGAAACGAGCACTCGATCGGCGAAAAGTTCGTCTCGAATAACGAGTACCGAGCATGTTAGTTGCTCGCTCATCTATAGTTATACTTTGGAACGTTTAACTAGATCCCTGATTTTGAGAATGTTTCTCGTGGACCATGTACTAATTTGTTTTGCGTTTCGTTCTGAAAAAAAGTGAAAATTGCCAAAAAGTTGTAAAAATTCATTCATTTTCCAAGTTGAAGTTCTGGTTTCACAGACACGATGTAAAACTACCAAAAAATGTGATAATTAAATTACAGAATATATGCTTTATGTTGGATGATATTTTATGTTGATCAGTTTCTAGGATGTTATGAGGCGCAGAACTTTAGTTGCGTTTTTCTTATTTTCTGAATGAAAATTGCCCCAAAACTCACATTTGAGGGACAAATCAGCTTTCAGTGACATTTGTAAGGCCTAAATAATAGTAAACACCCATAAATTATCAACTATAGAACGTTTACCACCTCAACATATGTAAAAACAGAGTTCTATTAGTCTATATCACCCTTGGGAACGTGTTCACAGGCGTTAAAAAATTATGGACTTGCCATTTAGAAGAAAAACTACAGAATTTTTTGGGAAAAATACATTCCATTTAGGCCAAAAACTGACATTTTCAGATAAATAAATGATGAAATGCACTACAACGATTGATGCCCAATTCCTCCCAAGTTTACTGATACCCCATAGTAGGTGGTGGTAAACATTCTGTACGGCGCGACGGCCATGTATAGAATGAATGGAGGTGGCCATTCACAGCAGATTTGTATTGTCAATAGTACGGACCTATACATTTAATTGTTTTTGGGTAATGCGAACATATGAGGGCTTATTATTTGCGTGGGTGAGTTACAATGTATAGATAATTTATATTGGGAGTCTAAAGCGTTATTCATGAGATTTAGTAATATCAAGGGGGACACCAACCAAAATCATCCATTTTTATTTGGATTGTTAGATTTTCCCCCCACGCTCACCGTAACGTAAAAAATAATATTTTATCTTGATTCTGGTGGTTCACATACGATTGCGGTGATACCTCATTTATATACGTTTTTCTTATTTTTGCTCAATTTTCCTGAGCAAAACCAATATGGAGAAATCGCATTGTTTTACCAATTGACAATTTTCAGGGCCATAACTCTGTATTTTTCTGTGTCGATCTGGTTTGCGGGCTTATTTTTTGGGAAAAACAGTTGTTATTTTCAGTCGTATCATTAATAGGGAACGTAACTTTTTTTGATCACTTTTAGATAGAACATTTTTGTGATGGTGTTTGATGAAAAATATGTAATAATGGAAGTTTTTCGCGTTTTTTTTTTACGTAGTCACCAAGCGAGGGTTCAATATTGATTTAGATTTTTTTACAGATTAAAACGACGCGGTGTGATACAAAAATGTACGTGTTTTTGTGTTTTATTTACTTATTTGCATTTTAGTGTTGATGGGGAGATTATGGGACTGTATTTATTTATTTTTTTAATTCTATTATAAAAAGATTATTTTTTTTTTTACTTTTGAATTTTACTACTCAAAAGCCATACTCAAAACTCGATTGTGCCACCAAACAACAAAGGCACATCAGAGCTTCCTTATTGGTGCTGAATGGTTGCTTGACAGCTGAGAGGACAATTATACTCAATACTGACATTCCGCATTTTCACAATAACAGAAGAGCACAAATATATCCCAATACCGTATACTCGAAGTATAAGCCTGGACCCAGTATAAGCGAGGCCCTAATTTTAACAACAAAAAACCCGGGTGGAAAACCTATATTTTGTTTAGTCGAGTATAAGCCGAGTTGGGTTTTCAGCCACATATTTTTGTGCTGAAAAAACTAGGCTTATATCGAGTAATATAGGTAACTGCAAGGACGTCAATCCATCCATACCACCATGAACCTTAGTGTTTTGGGTTTGAAAAATAATAAAAAATTATGTTAATACAATTTTAAAAAATAATCAAAAAGACCATGAAATACGACCAGAGATTAGAGATACCTGTTCAAAAGTACAAAAGCACATACAAACAAATGGTCAAGTTACAGTCTGAAGTTATGGCGGGCAATGGTACTAGGCAAAATCAAGAATAAGTAGAGGGTCTACGATAGCAGCACACAATTGTAAATGGGGAAACAAGCCATCATCCATACATGAGGATCATCCGATTAGAGTTTTTAAAAAAAATTTGGATTATGACTGTACTTTTCAAACATATCTCCTCCATTGCTATATTATTTATTTTTTAATTGCCTCTGTGAATTAGCTTTTGCCAAAATCTCTAACCTGTATAACTCAATGGCAATAGCTGACTATAGATCTTGAGACAGTGATATCGGCCTCTGCAGTTTATGCTTATCTTAACTAAGTTGATGGTTGATGTCCAGTAAGTAGCAGTATGCAAAATATAAATTGTCTTTGCAAGAGAAGACAATCTTCACTTTAAATAATCATGACTGATTAAAATCCAGTTGATATTGAATTGTATTATCAAATGATTATAACACATTAGGGGATATTTTGTATTGGCAAGATAAAAGAAATTTAAAATTAAAGCAACATAATGTGATTATGTAAATGTGAAAGGGGAAGTTGACACATAAGGGTTTTAAATTCATTTAAAGGACTATTTAGTTATTCGCAATGTTTAAATTATTCTGTTATTGGGCTTTCATTTTAGTCAAATGGACATTAAAAATGTGTGCAATTTTGTGCTTCAGATAACTACGTGGACTTGGTGACTGACATGACAATACATAAAGGCCTAAGGTTCTATGGAAAAGCTTAATGATTAGACATATACAAATATTGTGTATGGTTCACAATAAAGTGTATGTAAGTACAGTCTGCTGTATCGTTATATAATGCTTGGACTGCTTGTATTGTTACTCTACATTGTGTGAGAACAGATTTTCTTTCTGTGTACTCATTTATTCTAAGGGCCCAATAAATGTTTAAAGCAGATAGAGTTAGGTGTGTTAGTTGGATTAACTGAACCATGATCATCAATAAACATCAGTGCGTTCTTTAGGTTGTGTTTCATGGAGTTGAATTTTATGTAAGTCAGAACTGGCATTTTATAATTGTAACTCCAGAGACAGAATTTTTTTTGTCTCTGGAAATGGATTTTCTAAATTTTATGCTGTGATGAGACCATCGGATAACCAATAATAAATCTTCATGACAGACACAGTACAGATGATAATTCCGCCGTGGGACTAAATTAAAGCATGCCAGGAGATTTCACCAGAGGTCACAGTGGGCAGCGAGGTTTGGTCTTTTACTAGGGGTCATCTGTAGTGGGTGCCCTGAAATCGGGGCCACCTGTATTTTATGGTACAATTTTTAGTTTATTGACTCCCGCTCAGCACTTGAGATGGTTATCTGCCTGAGTTCATCGTCTGGTTGTTCCCTCTGCTTATGCAAGTATCTCAGGGCTTGATGTATAAAAGTGTTACAACTCAGCTTAATTATTGACATCTTTTTCTATACCAAATTTTCCATCACTGCTTTATTTTCTTAGACAGAGCTTTGTGTAATTTGATCCCAGTTCTGACGTCATTAACTACAAACTTGTTAATGGTTCAGGTGCACCAACTGTATATTAATAGTGGATGTCAGGGCCCTAAAGCCCTGAAACCATTTGCTCTTTACCAAAACCAGACAGAATTTATTGAAGCTAGCAATCGGCACTGATAGTCCATTGTGTGGGCAGTTAGAGGTGACCCGTCGAGAAGACAAAAGTGGTCATAACTGTGGTATATACACCTCTGATTCTTATCATTTCTATACAAAATAAATACTGGATAGAGGTAATTTGATCACATCGACTCCAGTAGTGAGAGGTACTGTCTGTCTAGACCCAGTAAAACCAGTTTGACTGTGCGCAAATATGACTGTATATATTGGTTGTAGAATGTGTTAGATTTTAGAGGATTATGATTTATTGGAATGCGGTTCTTTTAATCCCAACTGCAAAAGCTTTCATACCATCTATATTCTGAAATATATTTAACAGATGGTTCTTCATCTGTAGGTAACCGATACAATCTTCAATAAAAAGGTGCCAATATTATCTTTACTTTTATACCATGCATCGTTGGAACATCTTTGTATTACATGTGTCCAAGACTGCAGATAGTCTGATACTCGTGGTGTGCAAATGCCATCATTATGCGAGCGCACAAATTTTTCTTATATATTAGCAGCGACAAGAATCCCAAAATGCACGCCAAGATGAGTTGAGACAAAGTGCGCCAGGAAAGCTTTCCAAATGCAATGGCACCAGACTAAAACTATACAGGCAGGGGTAAAAGAAAATGTAAGAAAAAAAAATAAAAATAAATATTCTGAACACAAGTAGTAATTAATATCACCCTATATAAACATCCAGTTACCCTTAAACACAACATCTGATATATCAAACTTTGTTTACAAAGTGCCAAACACTATTTAATGTTCTGTTTGGGGGAAATGCTTTATTACTAAACTTTTTAATGTGTTTTAGACTGCTAAGCCTAAAAGTGTTTAGACGTTAGAAGTAAAACATTCTAGCAATAAAATACAAAATTCAATGTTTCTCCTGAAAAATAATGCATATCACATCTACAAAAATAAAAAAGTAGAGCCAATAGAAAAACTGTTTCAAATGTGCACAATTGAAATCTGATCCTAAAGAAAGATTAACCCTGGACATAACTAGTAAAAACATCTGGTGCAGCCCCGCTTCATTGTGACGAGAATACCGTGTCAGCACTTCATTGGAGATTCTGCCAAAATGTAGGTTAGTTATTAAACAAGTTTTTATTCAAATTTTCCATTTTACATATTACAACGAGGTTTAAGCCCGTTACAATATCTCCATTTAGTTATTTCCATCCAGGGTGATCTTTAAATAAAGTACAGACTGTACACATTTTTTCATACATATAGTACCATTCTTTGCCTAACACTGACTTCATTACACAATTGGGTTCTCTGGCAAAGATTACTTACGGTCCATTGACGATCCAGCGGCGCGTTCTCTGCGATGGATTCGCGTCGGCGGGGATTCATTAAGGTAGTTCCTCCGCCGTCCACCAGGTGGCGCATGCTGCGCATGAAAAAGTATCAGGACGCACATGGCGTTACCGAGCCGGGAGGAGGAAGGTACGTGCAGGCTCGCCGGACAGGATTTTACTTTTTAAATGTGGGAGGGTTTTTCCGAATCCTCGGGTGTTTGCGTTTGGCCACCGCACCCGCCCGATTTCCAGTTGCGTGCATGCCGGCCGGATGCGCACAATTCCATAGTCGTGCAGGAAAATCCGGGGAAATCGAGGGCGCGCAAATAATCGGAAATATTCGGTAGTAACACCTCGGGGAAAAACGCGAATCGGGCCTAGTAAAGACACACCAATATCTCTGGTTTACTCAGATTTTTTCTAGTGGCTCTGAATCAAAATGTGTCAGAAAGGATTTCCGCTTAACCGTTCCAAAAATAGTGATACATAACAAAAAAAAAACAAGAGCCAAAGGGCATGCGTGAAATTCATCCTCCTTCCAACAGATTACGAAAACGTAGGCCTAGGCCCCTTTACCTACAAGTCATGTAGGATAACTTCAAGAGTTGTCTTTGGCCAGTCCTATATCATGCAATTACCTACCCAGGTTATGGTAATTTTGTACAACGGATCCCACAGAGCTGTGAACCCTACATCAGGGCTATCAGTCTTCATAAAAAACTATTTCTCAGCTAAAATTCTGAACGAAGGGCTGATGGGGGCATATTGGGTTTCCATCCTCGGGCAATACGCCAGCTTAGCTGTAAAAAGATATTGACCAATCCATTCATATTGCAAAAATCCCTACCAGACTTTCTAGCCATTTAGAAATGGATGGCAGTGGATTTGGGTACCAAATGTTCCACACAATCATATGTAGTCCTAACAGATTTAAACCACTTGCTTTGTGTGATTAAACACTTGGCCAGATGAGCAGATATTTCTAACTCGATTTTTTAGTTTCTTTCAACCAAGGTTTAACCTGGCTCTCTAACCTACGTTGTTTAAGGATTGAAGTTTTCCCCCACAATAATTCACTAAAGTCTGTATGCCTTGTACAAAACTATGGAGAACTGGCCAATCTGGGGTTAAGAAACTTAAGAGCTTTAAAACCCTTTTTAATAAGAAGAAGTAGTGAACCGCAGAGTGGGCTAGTTTTCCACACTCTATTGATGTTGTATTGTCAAAGTGGAATGGTGAGGAGTGGACAACTTCCCAAGACCACGTGTGTTATAAAAGAGTGTGAAAGTGAAATGTCCCCTTAGGCATTTTTACTCTAGTTGGCCATGAAGATACTGGTGACTCACCACACACTTTTGCACTGTTGTATTGCTATCTTTTATAATACAAGTGAAGATGCTGGACTCTCATCCCTCCCATGACTGGGATTGTAAGATTTTGCGAACCAATAGGTTTACGCCCTATTCCATATGAAGTGCGACATTCTATGTGAATTGTCTGCTTGGGGATCGAGTTCTACCATTGCATCTGAATGAGAACAACATTTTGGCAAAAGCTTCGTTATAAAGGATTGATACTCCTAGCCATGAGTGCTCTCTGGCTCAAAAATTATTTTTTGTATATTTATTGAAGTTGTACAAGAAAGGGTGATGAATGACATTTTTGGACCATTTTGCGTATAGGGGATACATATTTGGATCACAGATACGGTTATATTTCCCTTTCCCATCTAAATGGGAAAGAGTTACCCCTCTGTTCGATACATCGAGAAGATTACGCATCACTTCATAAAACTGCCGAATAGTATGTGTATTGTCCGATTGACATGAAAAGTATCACTTATTTTTAGGGCATCTCATTCGTTGTCATTAAGACGAGGAATCATGAAGATGTAGTGATTGGACCCCAGTTGCCATTGTTGGCCAAGAACAATTTATTCCAGCATTGAACTGTAAAGCTGATGGCCGAACCTTGACGTGTGGAAATGCTCGCATCCATACACACATGGATATGTGAATCGCTTTTATGCATCCACGATGATGAGCAAAGTGCATTATAGATCAGCTCAATAGCGCAAAGAGGCACATTTCCACGCCTTTCATCGGCCATCCTTGTAAACCCTGCTATGGTTTTGATATTATCGGTAAACTAGAAGGGTTCAATTATCAGTTTGACAAAGATTGGTGACAATAATGATTGGGCTGACACCTGAGGGTTGCCATCCTGTGATGGCAAGGAAAAATGTGGCCTCATACATCATGGAATGGTATCATTTAATGCCTTAAGGCTGTACCTATAAGGTGGAATAGGATTTACTAGTTGTTTCCAAAGCCAAGGCGCCTCTGGGACCATGATGTTGGCCAGTTGTGATAATGGATTTTATTGCCAGAATGGATCTGTCAGGATGCTTACTGGCTGCCTCGAGAGTGGGAGGTGAGTTTCAAGGCACGTTCGTGAGATGCTCAAGTGCTGATGGTTGAGGCTCCAATGGGCCGGAAAATTACGTTCTAAGTAAACATGTGCATAGTAGGGTGTGTTCTACGAGGTGGTTCGCCTCGTCCCCTCGTCCCCTTCACCCTCCTTCGGATTTTATCTCACTCCGTCCAACCTTAAAGATTCTGTCACCGCTCTTTCTTCCTAAGCTATTTGTTTCCCGCTCCCGACTTATATGTTCCCTCGCTCTGCCTCCACCTCTTGTGCTACGTCTCCGACCGTCCCGCTTTTACTCTGTACCCTTCCATTCTTCCCCTGCTCCCGCTCTCGCCCCACCTCCCCGGGCGTTTCACCCTCCTACGCCCCCCCTCCCCCGTCCCCGCTCCCCGCACACCTTTCTTCTTCCCTCCCCTCCAAATATTGCCCCCTGCGACCTTCTCATCACATAAGGCCTGTTTATAACGTTATAGCCTCCCGGAGTGGGATTTCCTCACCCCCCCCTTCCTTTCCACCTCGCCCCTGGCGTCATGTTTTGGCTTTTTTCATGTTCTTTCTTTTCCTTCCTTCCCTCTCTTTGTCTTCCCTCCCTCCGTTTCTTTCTTCAGGCCCCCTTCGGTCTCCCCTCTCAGCTTCCCCCTTGTCTCCGGTCCTCCCCCTCTCCCGTCCGTCGGGATCGCCGCCCTTTGTTTTCCTCCTTCAGCTTCTACGTTTCATCACCTATGCACTCCCCCCTGCCTTCTCGTGGGTGGAGTTTGACCGTCCTTCTTTTTAATTATCCAAAGCTCGTTACTTCTAGCTTGTTCTTTAACTGTCAGTCTAATAGTGTTTGGGGTTGTCCTTCTCCCCCCATGGGGTGGTTTGTCCGAATCAAAAATTGTAATTTTTTGAACTTATTTCTGGGGGGGTTTTCATGTCTGGAGGCCATCAAACTGCTTGATTATTGTTATGTGGAGTAGATAAGATGGCTTTGTACCCACTGTAAGCTGTTTATTATATTGAGGATAAGAGGGCTACTTCAAGGAGCGTCTGGCTCTATCAAAGCTAGTTAAGTGTGCTGATTAGAAGATGAGAGAGCACTAAAAATGCTTGGGTTGCTCGTTATTCGAGATGAAACTTTTCCCGATGCTCGAGTGCTCGTGTCGACATAACGGAGCCCCATTGAAGTCAAGGGAGACTCGAGCATTTTCAGAGGGGACCAAGGTCTCTGCACAAGGAAGCTTGGCCCAAAACACCTGGGAAACCTCAGAAATGATGGAAACACCACCGGAAGTGGACAGAGAAAAGCAGGGGCAGCATGCTGGATGTCTCGTGAGGCGCTTAATGTACATTATGCCAAATTATGGGCAACAGCATGGCCATGGCCAGAGTAACCGAATGAGGCTAGATAGATCTTAACACACATGCAATAATTCGGACACCTGACTCTATCGGGACGGCAGCAGAGGCAGTGGCAGCAGCGGCAGGCTAGAGAGTGTCATGATGACTTTGGCGTTAGAAATAAATAAATGTAAAAAACAAAATAAATCAGCCAGACTGTGCACTATTCAAATCAAACCCCTAACAATTGTCCCACTTAGGTGGTTTGAGGTATGTGTGTCACTATAGGCTAAAACACAACGGTGCAAGTCTCCCTGCAAATTCCGCACAATCATGGTCTAGTGCACTACTAGTGCCAGCAAAGCCCAGCCACAAGCAAAATAAAAATAAAAATATAAACGTTATTGTAGCCCTACGAGAGGCGTGTTGGGTTCTTGTAGGATCACTCATGCACTAACACTATAACTAAGAACACCCCCTAAGCGCTTTCCCTGACCAGCAGCAGCTCTCTACCTAACGGCATCCAGACAGAGAATGATGCGAGCAGAGCGCGGTCAGGGGCTAGTCTATCCAGGGTCAGCTGATCAGGCCAGCAACCACTACTATCGACGTGTAAGGGAACACAAGCAGTGGGTGGAGTGAAGAGTTCCTGCTTGTGATTGGATTGTTCTGGGCCGGCCAAAATACAACGCGGGGAGATGCCAATTATCTCGAGCTGGCTGAAATAACAGGTCCAAGCAACGAGCAATTACGAGTACGCTAATGCGGAACGAGCATCAAGCTGGACCGGTGTGTTCGATCATCATCCTAGTCCTGATAATTTTTTGTCTGGAGGCTTGCCTTGTTCTTAAAGCGTTTATTTCTGATGCCATTATCTATTTCCCTCTCACTGTTTTTCTGCTTATTGCATTTAGCGTACTCTGACCCGTATTTTTGGGTCAAACCCAAAGCTTCTTGGAGTAATGCCATCCCACCTTGTTAGTAGAGAAGAATTTTCTTTCATGTCTCTCTTATTTTCTTTTTAAATTGAGGGCATATGAAAAAGGAAGGGAGTGTTTCTCCAAAAGCGTGTGGGTATTATATTAGGGGATAATGTAGCTTCTAGAAAAATAGGCAAGTGGTCTGACCATGTAGGGTCTATCACTGAGGATGCACCCAGGAATAGCGTTGTCCTTACCAAAAGGAATGGCTATGGAGAAGAAAGAAAATTCTTTAAGTGGTGGGATTGAGGCACCCTGAAGCTATCATAAAACCTTTGTGCCAACCATTGACCCGATGAGGGGAGACCTCCTGCCCATAATGGTGGAGTTCCAATTTGGGATTTGAGGAATAATCAGATGATCTTCGGGATCTTCAGAGGATCCTTTAGGTTTTTTTTTAGAAAACGGAATGCCCTTTTGTTGGGGCTGTACACTAGTGGCATAGTGAAAAGCGTACATGAATTGATAAGCAGATCAGGGCAAGAAATCTACCTTCTCCAACATTAGTTTAGGTACTTCAAACCTGTACCATATACCTTACTAGCTAGATGCAATCCTGCAACTTTGCTCTGCCATTGACTACAAGTAGATATGGGCAACTACAGTGAGTAAATTTATGGCACTTTATCTTAGCAAAATGGGTCTCTGCAGACTATAGCAAATCCTATTTAGTAAGTGCTTCTTTTCTATGATGCTCTTTTAAAGAGGAGAAATGTGGCCTTTTGAATTAAGGCATCATTAATTATTCCTGCCCCATAAACAAGTATATAGTGATTATTTAGTGCTGCACGTGGGTTCTTGTGGCTTAAATTAACTTCATCTGGGGATCGTGTTATGTGCCTTTTTTAGTAACCAACTAATACAAAAACTGAAACTAGTGCGCGGTGGGGGGACAGATATAAACGCCGTAGATGCTTTGCAAACCAATAACAAACAAAACCAAAATACAGCTTGTTAGCCTTACTGTAACGCAGGGTTAATCCTTCACCTGCACAAAACATGGGTAAAGTTCACAGGGGCCCTTTCGGCCTGCAAACTTGCTCTGTCCCAAAGAGAGGGATGGGTATATCAACTTCCCGTTCTTGGAGAATGCTGTTGGCGGGCCTCTTCTGTGAAGTGGAGGGTTGTGTCTAAACCCATGCAGAAGATAATAGTGAAGGACCTCCTCAGGTTGTGCAAAAACGTGGATGATGCATCTTTCCGCGCCACCAATTTCAACAGGAACCCCCACTTGTATGTATATTGGTTCTCTCTCAAAAAACACTGTCGTTGATCCAAATTTCTTCCACACCTGCAGGGTAGTCAGGAGAAGAGGTCGACGAACAGGCGGATGCCTGAGAATCTGGGTTCTGGAAGAGATGACATGTGAAAGAGGCAAAAAATAAGTTGTCCTTAACATGAAAATTTAGTGCAACATTACAATAGCAATCTCTCGAAGGTTTTCCGGGTACAGATTAGGCGTAGGGGGGCAGTCTATAAACCCGTTCTATCAGGCATTTTCTTTCCAGAACATTTGGCGGACCAACAGAGATTAGATGGTGACTGGTATGCAAGTTAATTCGGCCTGGGGAGACAACTCAGGGAATCCGTTGAATTTAAAATGTTTATCATTCCCCGTCCTCCAATCTGCCATCTTAGGCTTCATTTTTCCAACCTTATCCTCAAGATTGTAAGGGGCATCTATAGCTTGTTGTGGAAACTGGTCAATTCTGCCAACGTGCCTCTAAGTATCCACTCTGCTGCCTAGTCATTATGGAAGCACTGAGCGTGGTGACATTGTGAGAAGTCTTGGCCCATATGAAACGGAGGTCTCGGAAGTTTGGTCGCCATCTGAGATGCTGTCCCCGATCTTTCCCCTATTCAGGCCAGTCGCCTTTCTCGTAATGTTATTTATTGTAACATGCCATGTTATGCACGAAGCTGAAAAAAAATTCCAAATGTGGAAATATTGAGAAAAAAAAAAACAAACGCAGTGATCAAGTTTTTTGTGGGGTCAGTTTTACGATTCACTCTTTGCCTCAAATAACAATGCGCTGCATTATTCTGTGGATCGGTTGCAATCGGGGTGCTACCAAATTATATAGTTTTTATGTGTTTTTAATGATTTTTTCAAAAATTAACCGAATGTCTACAAAAAAAGAAAACAAACAATTTTTCTGCCATTTTCTGATACTAATACCTTTTTCATACTTTTGCTGCACGGAGAGGGTAGCTGTTTGAGGTGTCATTTTTGCGAAAATGATCCGACGTTTTGCACTGCTGCCATTTTGAGGTTCTGTGCGACATTTTGATTTCCATCATTCATCTTTTATCCCATTTCTTGTGATTTGTAAAAAGGGTAAAAGTCGCATCGTACATTTCGGGGCCATTTCCCGTCTCGGAGTCACCGCCGGCCATAATGATTTAAATTTTATTAGCTTGGGCATTTGGGGACGCCAGGGATACCTTAATGTTGTCTGTTGATTTGTACTGTTTATAGTTTTCATATCAGTTCTAGGGAAGGAAAGGGGGTGTGGTGGGGGTGGTGATTTGAATTTTTAATATTTTATTAATTTATTTTTTTTTCAAAACGTAAACGGTCCACAGGCAACAGCCAAAATCCAGTGTGTGCTGTCAGTGTAGGTTAGAAATAGCCAGACAAGAACCCAAAAGGCCTCTCGAGGGCTACAAAGCGTTATATATTTTATTTTTTTTTCTTTGCTTGTGTGGCTGGCCTTGCTGGCACTAGTAGGGCAAGCTAGTACCATATGGTGACGAATGTGCAGGGAGACTGCAAAACGTTTCTATTGAGATCTGAGTTGACACAATATCCATCTCAAAACACCTAAAGGGGTTTGATTGAATAGGCACAGTATGCCGATTTGGAAAAAAAAAATTTTCAAAAATAAAGTCAGCACAGGCACAGCAAAAAATCCTTTTGTGTGCTGTCGGCGTAGTTAGAAATAAACATAGCATCAGAGAATTCATCTCTGTGGGGTGCGGTCTTTGATTCTATGATGCGTTTTGTGAAAAAGAAAAAGAAAAAAAAAAGGAAAAAAAACACCAAAAAAAACGACCAAAAAAAGGTAAAAAAAAAAAAGCAAAAAAAAAAAAAAAACACAAAAAAAACACAAAAAAAAACAAAAAAAAAAGGAAAAGGGAACCACGGGATAGGGTGTGGAAAATGTTGAACCCGAGGGCTAGGGTAGAGGTAGAGGAAGAGGGCGGTGAGTGAGGTGTCCCACTACTGCAGGGGTCAGAGGCTTGTGGTCCTGGGTTGGTGAAAGGGGGGGATGTTGAAGACACCAACCTGCTGATTGAGGGAGAGGGGGACACCGCACGGGAGCACACTCCCTAGGTCATGTCTCAAGTTAGGGGGACTCGTGGTAGGCAATGTTGAGGCCAGAACAGTGCGAAACAGGTGATGTCGTGGATTGCGGACAATGATCTAGCCATTTGTCCACCAGTCAGTCTTCCACGCAGTCCACCCATGTCACCGAAATCGCAACTCCTCCAGCTCCTCCACCTCAGCCTCCTTCGCCCCCGACCCAGACTGCCCCCTCCCAGGAAAATTTGGCATTTGAAAACGGCCATACTCTGAGGACTGTTTTCGGACCTTCCCAGAGTCACAAAACCCTTGTCCAGTGCTGCTGAGCTCTTTGCGACCAGTGGAAAACATGGCACGGAAAAGTTGTGGGTGATGGATGACATGGATTGTAGTGGAAGAAGTGTGTACAGAGGGGTCGGGCTGATGAGGAGACACGCTGTCAGACAGTGGTGAAGGTTGTTGTCAGGGCGGAAGCAGAGGGGGGGGCAGACTGAGGTATCGAGAGGATGATGAGTTGACAGACCCAAGCTGGGTTGATAGCCCTGGTGAACACAGTGCTTCTGAGATGGAGGCGAGTCTCAACGAGAAACAGGATTGAAAGAGGCAGTGTGTGGGGCCGACGGAGAGGGCAGGGCCAGGTGGTTGCATCAGCGCCAAATGTTTCACGTAGTGAATCTCCCGTGGTGAGGGCGAGATTTTCGGAAGTCCGGAGGTTCTTTTAAGAAACACCGGATGACCAAACAGGAACTGTGGGTGCAACCCTGGCCACACCAGGATCAAGCAGGGGTCCACCAACTACCAGTGTAAACCACCACCTGTATGCGAGAGCATAGAATGCTAAAAAACCCACTCAAGGGGACCAGGCCGTTCACCTCCCGCCGGGCACACCACTGCTCCATCCCCTGTGTCATATGCTGCCTCTGCTAGTACCCCCGCCAGGACCCCGCGCCCAAACAACTCCCGTGCGAAAAATCACACCGTCGCTCATTGATCCACCCCAGCATCCACAATGTCTCCATGCGCAGCTTAAGCTCTGTCGTACCCCAGACGCTGGAGCGCAAAGAGGAGGAGGAAATAATAGTGCAACCCACCCACACGCCAAGCCCTCAACGTCCACATCTCCAAATACTAGCCTGAGATGCTGCCCTATAGGCTGGTAGAGAATGATGAGACCTCACACACCCATGCGACGGCCGCCCTCGGATTCCCGAGTCCCCAGCCGCCACACCTTTTCCCGATGTGCTGTCCAGCCCTGCACCAGCACGTTGTCAGACAACATCATCCGTGCCTGACCAATGCCATTTCGACAAGGCACATGACACGGACACGTGGACGAGTGCTGCTGGGCAGGGCACTTAATATCGTGACGGCACATTGGGTTACTTGTGGAGGATGGGACCGAGTATGAACACTGGGGATGCTCATATACTTGCCGAGCCGAGGATTGTGGGGCCTACCTCGGTCCAGGTCGCTTCAGGCCACTATGCTGTTTCTCAGCGCATATCGGAGGAGGTGGAGGAAGGATGGGAGAGAGGAAGGAATGTTGGCGAGACCAGAAAGAGGGGAGCATTGCTCAGTCTTTCACTGTCAGCGGTATGGGCAGAAGAAGAGGAGTTGGAAGGAGGAGGAAATGGACAGTCAGGTCAGTGAGGGAGTGAATTCTGCAGCGTTGGGACTCTGGCGCATATGGCAAGATTTCATGCTAGGCTGCCATCCCGTGACCCTCCTGCGTTCAAAGAATTATTCCAAACCCCGCTTACTGGGTATTTCACTTCTCCTGGACCAACGTACAGGAAGGAGTGTGAGATTGCATGAATAACCAGCAGGCCCTGGTGCACAATCTTAAAAGTATTTCCATTCACAGCGACTAGCGGCAGCGGGCGTAATTGTTTCTGCGGGACAAGTGCGAAGGGGAGGAGAGTAGGCAAGCAGGCAAGCTTGTCCACACTGGAAGGGGTACGCTTTACAAGGCATGTGCCAGTTTTATGTCACCCCCAGCAAGACACTGCACCGTCCCCAAGTCTCGCAGAGTAGCGGATGATCTTTAACAGAAAGATGCGTGAGGGGAAGTAGCTGACCATACCATCGTCCTAAACTGATCACACAGCTCCCTACAAACTACTGGGGGTTAAAAGCTGGACATGTGACCACCGAAATGGCGCTGTACGCCTGGAGTGTTCCTTGCCTGCCCTACCGCTAGCGTGTTGTCTGAGTGGGTTTTCAGTGAGATGGTGGCATCATCACCGAAATGCTACCGCCTGTCGACTGACAGGGACGGACGTTTCTCAAGATGAATACAGGCCTGAATTTCTCAGATTTCCATTCTCCAACAGGTGATGAAAAGAGAAGACTCAACTTTGAATATGTATGCACTCCTCTCCTCTTGTTACACTACTAAAGAGAGGAAACTGGCTTATTTTTGTTGCCAGGGCCAACTGGCTTAGCTATTAGTACTCTATGTATTTTTGTATTTATTTTCGGAGGGACACCTACCCGGTCCTTGTTTTAAAACAATTTTTGGGAGTGCCAATTTTTGGTCACATAGGTAAGCTATGGTATTTAATTTTTCTGGAGGGCCACCTACCCGGTCCTCTGGTTGTAAAATTTTTTTTGGGCTGCCAAATACAGGCACTATCCAAATTTAATGTCTCCATAGGAAGGCCCTCCACACTGTGTCTTTATAGCGGACCTTCCACCCGTTGTCTCCATTGCTACCGCCACATCATCATCTCCATAGCTGCCCTCCAAAAGCGTCCATTTAGCTGCCTCCTACATTGTTCCCCTTAGCAAACGAGCTGTGTCAGGAAAATGTGGGGGTGTTTTCATGGCTTCAAATAAACTTGTAACTTGGTCTGCCACCCTGCTGTGTATCACAAAATATTACCGCCAATTTTATCATTGACCGATAATTCAGCGCTTCTGCAGATTGTTTTCATCCCGCCCCCGCATAACCAGGCCAATACTTATAAAGGAGAGTTCACACTTGATCTTATACAAAAGGTTTTAAAATTTGCCACTGTTTGTACCCCCGGACTGTTTGAAAATTATAATTTTTTCAAAATAAGTGCTTCTGGCCCCCAGCCCCATTTTGCGTGGGGAGGAGCCAAGAGGACAGGGGCTTGGAAAGGCGCGAAAAAGCTAGCCTGGCCGTGGGACACCTCCCCCCCAGCTCATACCAATATTAGGCAGCCTAAGAGGAATCCATGCAGACATGCCCTGCTGTTTACGGTCCATTTCGCCTCCATGATCCTCACAGCACCACCATTGTATCCATGCATAACTTTAAACTGTCTATACCCCAGACGCCTGGAAGCGCGAGAGGAGGGAACGGAAAACAGCCACATCATCCCCTTATCAAACGAGATGTGTCAAGCTGAATTTTCGGTTGTTCCACCAGTAATAATGGAACTGGTCCATCTTCGCCGCCAGCTGGAGACCTGAAGGGCAATCATAGCAGCACATATGGATGCCCCATACTGTCGCTCTTAATCATGGAAGTCGTCTCCATGGCTGCCTCAACATGTCGTCCCTTTCAAACGCGCTGTGTTCAGCTTCATTTTCGGCTGTTTCCACCAGTCTGTTATGGGGACTTGGTCCACTATGTCGCCACCATTGCTTGGTGTTTATCGAAAAAATATACCGTCAACCTTTGTTTCACATAGGGAAATAAATTCCGTGCTTCTTTCTCACCTCCTTTGGTTTCTCTCTGCCGCCTAACCCAGGCAAAATACTGATTTACATTAACATGCTAACGTTATCCTGACAAAGGAATTTTTTAATTGGTTTGAAGCTTGAGTCCCTTTGGGGTATGTCGCCCCTGCCACTCTCTAGCTGACGTTGTGCCGCTGCCTCTGCATGACGTCGCTATAGTGTCAGGGTCAATATTGGATGTTTTAGATGCTATCTACCTCATTCGGTCACTCAGTCACGCCATGATTTGTCCATAATTTTGGCATAATGGGTGATTACAGCCTCAGAGGCACCATGCATGCTGCCCCTGCTTTTTCCTGTCCATTTCCGTGGTGTTCCAATCATTTTCTGAGGTTTCCAGGTGTTGTTGGCCAATCTTCCCTGGCAGGACCCTTGGTACACTGGAAAATTGGCTTGGTCTCCCATTGAATTCAATGGGCGTTCGTTATTCGAGACGAGCATCGAGCATCGGGAAAGTACAGTCTCGAATAACGAGGCACCCGAGCATTTTAGGCTTCCCTCATCTCTCATGTTTACAACAAGCAACTCATTTTGCAGGAGTTTTTATGAGTAGAGCCTTTACACAAAAAAATAAGCAATTGTATAAACATATATTCATTGTTCAAAAAATGATAGCAGAAAGCACCACTTTCGTTATTACATAGAACAAGGAAATGAAAAAACTTGGCTTGAACTGTTTATGCACTAAATATGGTCATGGAAATTTTATTCTACAATGTTTTAAAATATTAAGAAAATATGTAGAGGCAAGAGTCTGTAATGTGGTCATACTCTGTCGAGGCTTGAATAATACAAGTTACAAAATGCTACCATTATTTTATGAAATACTAATGAGAAAATTATCAATTATTGTAAGTAAGTAGAAAGAAATCCTAAGGGTGACATGCATTAATCTTTTTTTATGAGCAATTAAATGAATTTTTTTTCCCGGTGGTAAATAGAAAATCATGTAAGTTCAGGTTCTGGAAATCATCCCCCCAGCCACATAGAAAAATTATAGTAGTGTACATCTTAAAAAAACTGTCTAAAATGGAGATTACAGCATCGTTCATAGGACGATTGAGGTGTTTTCAGCCAAAACCACTGACTTAAGGGAGCCTACTTATTACAGATATCAGGTTAAAAAGATTTGGCCTAAGTGTAAGGTTATGTTTGGCAGAGGTAGCCTATTTCTCTTTTACATCTGAAGAAGAAGGAGATTTTTACTAAATTGTTTATCAAACAAAAAGTTAGGTTTTACAAGATGATTGATGATCGTTAGTTTAGAAGGTTACACACAATATTAGGTTTGAGAGTAAATATAGATTGTTTTACTATTCTGAATATGATATAACTGCTATAAGAAAAAGAGTGATCTAAATTATAGAAAGGAAGGAGTGCCACCCAGAGCAGATGGCAGTGTCAATTTGTACAGGCATACTTTTTTTCTTTTTTTTTATGTTATTTATATAGGGGCTTATTTTTTTGTCCTTTTCTGCTACTAATTTTTGTGGCATCTGTAGCTAAAATTGATGAGATTTGATTAACTTTTTGTTGGTGGAGGAAATTGAAAATCATCAATGTTGTAAGATTTCTTTGCTTTTTTTGGCCAATATCCATACTATAAAAATGATTGTTGTTTTATTCTATGGGTTGTGCCATGGTCATGGAAATACCTAATCTATATTTTATGTTTTTTCGCCATTTTACTGAATTAAACAAGCGAATTGGAGAAAATCTGATTAAAAACGGCGTTTGACACAAAAAGAAAAAAAAGAAACAAAGAAACAACCAAAATGGGAGGAAGAGATGCAGGTAAGAATGTAAAGAGAAATACCAAATATAAGAAACGTGGACCCAAAAGTACATAAATATAATTCCAAGGTAAATATGAAAAAAGGTATAATATAAAATTATAATAGCGGTCAAAATTAAGACATTTATACCAATAATACCAAATATGATCTAACATTAAAGCCTCAAATTAGACGAGTGTAGAGTTAGATGCAATAGTCTTCTGCTTGTGCATTCACAGATATATTTCTAATGCTGTGGTTAGTGTCAGACCGTCGAGGCATCTGTAAAGTTTGAAAAAAAATGTCAAAAAAAAAAAACCTTGAAAATTTGTTTTGCAAGAGTTTCAAGTGCAGAATGGAAAAGTATGTAAAGAGATGAGAAGCACTAAAATCTTCGAGGCTCGTCTCGCGTCGAACTTTTTCCGATGCTCGAAGAGCTCGCTTCGAATAACGAACCCCATTGAATCAATGGGAGACTCGAGCATTTTTCAGGGGAACAAGGCTTGCACAGGGAAGATTGGCCCAAACAACCTGAAACCTCAGAAAAGAAAAGGATGGAAACACACGGAAAAATGGACAGTAACAGCAGGGGCAGCATGCATGGAGCTCTGAGGCTGCTTAATCGCACCATTAGCCAAAATTAGGGGGCACAGATGGCGATGACAGGTGGACCAAATGAGGCGACGATAGATCTAAAACACCAATAATTGACCCTGACACTATAGGGGAAGGCATGTGGAGCAGCGGCAGCAGCCGCAGGCTAGAGGGTGGGCATGGACGACATACCACCAATCGGGATCAGGCTTTCAAACAATTAAAAAAAAATTCCTTTTGGCGAGGATAACGTGTTTGTAGCACTATACGTTATCAGGTATTTGGCCTCCTGGTTATGGAGTAGACCGGAAACCAAAGGAGGTGAGCAAGAAGCACTGAAATGATTTCCTATGTGAAAAAAAAAGGTTGACAGTTATATTTAGTCAATAACACAGGCATGGTAGGACTATCATTAGGGACCAAGTCCATAAATTATTGATGATGACGCACCCGAAAATTAGCCTGACACAGCTTGTGCTGAGGGATGACACGGGAAGGGCAGCTATTGAAGACGAATTTTGGGAGGCAGCTATGGAGAGGCGTCTGGAGGCTGCTATGGAGACGACGTGTGGAAGCTGCTATGGAGACAACTGTGGAGGCAGCTATTGAGATGACGTTGGGGAAGCTGTTATGGAGAAACGGTGGAGGCATGATGGGGGGGGGGGGCTTTGCACTCAGTCATAACAGCTTGCAATCCATTATCCAAAAATGAGTGACCATATAAACTTACCAGAAAATCACAGCCGGTAAACCATCCAAAAATTCTGCCTGGAACAGCTGTTGCTAAGGGGACTATGTGCGTATTTCCTCTTGCGCTCCAGAGTCTGGGGTATAAGAAAGTTGAACGCTGCCATATGGAGACATTGGTGGACGCTTGTTGTGGAGGATCGTGGAGGCGAAATGGGACAGGAACACAGCAGGGGCAGCATGCCATGGATGCCTCTGAGGCGGCATAAATCTTGGGATTGGAGCTGGCGGTCGGCTGCCAGGCGAGCTTTCGCCGTGGCCAACCCTTTGCCTCTCGGCTATCCCCCCCCAAAATGGGCTGGGCAGAAGCATACTTTGAAAAATATAATTTCGTGTTGAATATTTCATTAGGGAATAATGGAATAGCAAGCGGTTTCATTTTTTATTTTTTTCGGAAATGGTTCCATGATTAAGAGCGGACAGTAGTGGGGCATCCATATTGTCGGCTCTTGATTGAAACTTCAGTCTCCAGGATGGCGCAACAAATGGGCCGAGTTACATTATGTATCTGGGTGTGAAATGAAACAAGCCGAAAATTCTGCCTGATCAGCTTCTTGTTTGAAGGGGACGATGTATGGAGGCAGTAGTAAGGTAGTAGTAGATTAAAGGTAATGAAAAAAGATTCAAACGATTTCCAGACTTTATCAAAATTGTTTAGGACAGTAGAACGGTCTTTAAGCTATTAAGATAGCCTGCCACTCTTTGGCCAGATGCTGTAGGTTGTACATCCACCCAATCACTCAATCTCTCTCCTAGAGATCTATTCCTGAGATAATAGGACGTTAAGGGTGGGGAATCATATTTTTGTGAGATTAGATTTGGTAGCCCATGGAATCTGGGACTTATGGGGCGTGGGGATTAACCAGATATTTAGCCAGTTTTTCATTCAGACCCCTCTAAAGAGTCCATCTGTATTAATTTTCCAAAGCTATTTTGACATCTGAGGGTGGATTTACAGCCCTAAATTTCTATATTCGTGTGTCTTCTAGTAGGCAATAAGCCTGTTTGGTTATATAAACCGGCATCCAACACCGTATTATCCCCCCCTTGTCGCTTCCGAACACCAACATTTGCTTATTTTTTCGAACCTCCTATTGCTTTTTTTGGGATGGAGTGAGGTGTTTTCTTGTGAGCTCTGTACTGTACCTAATGAATAATAAAAAATAACCGCTAATTTAGGTCATTTGGAGTCATTAAAAAATATTAACTTATCGGGGCACTTTTACTTACCCGGTCCATTCGCGTTTGTATTTGGCAGATACTTTTTTATGCTCATGTTTAGGCTTCTAGGTTGGACTTGATGGACCTGCATCTTTTTTCAACTTGTCTACGATATCACTGTGATATTTATACTGTCAAAATGGACATAAAGTTTTAATTTCTGCTATAAAGTTTGGCCATCATGGCTCAGCAGATGAATTAAATAGGAAGACATGTTATATAAAACTTTTTGGCCTAAAGGGGCACAACAACACACTCCATTGTGGTGTCCTGGATGTCCCGTGCTATAGGTTCCATTACATAGGAAAAAATGTCCCAGGACAATCCTGAAATTCCTAAATAAATGAGTCATATCTGTACCCCTATGACTGTAACATCCAACCTGCATTGGATCCCAACGAATGACATCAAACTTTGACAACCAGTGGTAAAGAATAAATCCGATATTTGGCAGGCATTTTTCATTAGGCCCGCTATCCCTCCATTATAGGGCCTACACAACAGGAGAATTGTCGATGGACTTTTGGCACTCTTTGGACTAACTAGAAATCGAATCACAGGCTGTTTCATTTTTTTAGTTTTTTAATCTAGTTTTTAGTCCGATAGGTATATCTGCATCATAAGTGATGTTGTTTAAAGATGTCCTTTAAATCTAAATGTAAGCCATATAAACGTGTTAGTCTAAGTAATTGTCTTTTACCTTTTCCACATACTTTTCACATTCCACAATTTATAACTTCATGCCAGAGTTCAATGACCACCGCATTTAAAATTCATCAAGTGTTTCGTTGTATTTTTTTTTAATTACTAAATATTAACTATTTTACATTGTGACCAAGAACGAATCCATTTTGTCTATATGTTCTCCTGTTTGTCGTTACACTGCCTATGTGTCAGCAAACACTCTGTTCATAAAGCCACTTTGCCTCAGAGGTTACCATATAAGTACACTCCCTTCCACATGGAAAAGGAATTTGATGCATCTCAATGAATTTAATTTGTTCCCCAATAAAACTCTCGTTATGTAATAAAGGGGATTTGTCTACTAGACACATGTGTGTGACTGATTCTCCGAGCAGCTGGTACTACACACACAATTTGGACCCAGATCAATCAGAGATCTTTCTCTAACAACATGTACCGTATATACTTGTTTTATAGCCGAGTTTTTTCCGCACAAAAAGTGCTGAAAACCTCGCCTCGGCTTTACCACGAGTCAATGATCAAAATAAATAAATATCTCACCCTCCATCCGGTGTCCCCGATGTTCCTTGCGACTCCTCAGCCTTGCCTCCCGACAGATGACGTCATCAGCGGCACAGCGCGGCTCACATGTGGCGCGGCCAGCGCGATCTCCCGGCCAGTGAAGAGTGAAGAAGCCCGCCGGAGCCGCGATGGGGATTGGAAGCCGCCGGGAGCCGCGACGAACATCGGACAACGGAGGGTGAGTAATTAAGTTTATTTCTTTATCTGTATACTATATGGGGCTGCTTGTATACTACTGAGGCAGACGGTATACTGATGGGGCAGGCTGTATACTACTGGGGACAACTGTATACTACTGGGGGCTTGTGCTGTGTACTACTGGGTCAGGCTGTATACTACTGGGGGCAGGCTTTAACTACTGGGGGCAGGCTGTATACTACTGGGGGTAAGCTTATACTACAATAAGATACTAGTAGGACGCCGAGACTAAACTGGGGGCATCTGTATACTGCAAATGGGGACACTGCTGTATACTACTGGGGGCAGGCTGTATACTACTTCGGGTGTCATGCTGTATACTACTGTGGGGCAGCTGTAACTACTGGGGCAAGCTGTATACTACGGGGCAGGCTGTATACTGTCAAGGGTGCAGGCCTGTTACTACTCTGGTGCAGTCTGTATACTACTGGGGGGCAGCCATGTGATAATTATACTGTCAAAATGGACATTAAAGTTGCAGCATAATTGTAAAACTTGATAAAATAAAGGAGATATATTGTTTTAAAAAGAGATGATTCCAACAATTGAAAAGTGTTATTACTGTTGAACATTTTCTTCATAAAATCTCAAGCTAGCTTGGCCTATACTAGAAACTTAATAAGTCTGGTCTTGGGATAAATAACAGAAAATTAAGTTTTTATCCTCAAAATGCTATTTGTCTCTGTGCCAGACATACTTGTATAAGTCTTAATAAAATAATGTGGCAAGTTTAAATAAAGTGTGGTTCTGATAGAGTGTGTGAGGTGGCACAGTACATTGCTGAGCTCCAAATCGTTGAACAAAAGCCAATTTCACTCCTCTTGACTTTTATTTCAGTGTGATATTACTGTTTCTATGTTGATGTTAAAATACATGTCACTTTCTATATCAGAGGGTGGATAGAAAATTGTAAATGCTTATAAAATCTCAAACTTTCAAAAGCATTTCTTTTAAATAGCTATGTAATTTTAAATCTGAAACTTGCATTCATTTATATACTGCACACTTTGCAGATTTTGGATGGGTTGTCACATGGATGTACAGTAGTAACATGTGACATAAGGTAAAACCAGTTTACTTTACAGCCAATTTTTTAGTGCTCTAAAACATAAAAAGGAAAAGAGCAGCATTAAATGAAAATGTTCTATGGTTGGTATCACAAACTATGGGGGGTGAATTTACAAGTTTGTACATAGCTTTCTAAGAAAGCAAGCTGTTGAAATAGTTGCTCCCTACTCCCCCAGAAAAACACCACAAGTTATAGTGCACAATTCTCTGGTGGCAGGTAAGTAGTCGGATATATCAGGATGCCAAACCTCTAGATATTTCTGGCATGGCAGAAGGGGTGGGGTTTGCATTAAGTGCTTGATCACAAAAAGAAGGACATAAACTATGTGATGCAAAGGGGTAAAATATTAACAAAAAAACGTTTTTACTGGAGCTTCATCCAAGTTACTCTCTTTCTAGCTAAGGTTAGCTACAGATATATGAATGGCCAGTATGTTTGAGAATAACACTACACAGGGTTATATGTAGTCTGTTAAAAGGAATGGGATTGTGCTACATAGCGCTTTTCGACAAGAACAATATTGTTTTTAAGCCTTTCATGGTAAATATGTAAATGTTGTCACAATGGTTTTAAGGTTTTATGTAAAAGAGCTTCCTTTCAGATGGTACTGATCACAAACATTTAACTGTTAGGCACGCTTTCACATTCGTTGCAGATACAGTCAGAGTTGATCAGGTGTGCAATCAGGGTTGCTCAGGAAAAACATTTTCATCAGGTTCAACAGTTTCAGTCCGAGTTTTGATTCAGTGTCTCCGTTCACCATGCAGTTTTGGGTGTTTTCAATGCATTTCAAAGCATGTTAAGGGAAAATAACGCACATGAAAAAGATCAGGACACTGTTTCTATCTTTCTATGCAATGTGATTAGTGAAAAATGCAGTGAACTTGCATTGTACCTGTACGTGTCTCAAAGTGCCATGCGGCATGTGACTAGCAAAAAGTAAATAAAGCATGCTGAGATTTAACCCCTTATCACGACACTAGTTTCAGCTCAATGACCAGACCGATTTTTCAAATCGACATGTCTCATGATAAGTGGTATATAACTAGAGATGAGCGACATACTGTCGAGCTTGATGCTCGTATTAGACTTAGCGTACTCGAAACTGCTCGTGCTCGGAGAGTATTCGCCCATGCTCGAGAAAATGGCAGCTCCCGCCGTTTTGCTTTGTGCGGCCAGAAGAACAGAGCCAATCACAAGCCAGGAGACTCTGCACTCACCCAGCATGAGTGGTTACCTCCACACGTCGATAGCAGTGTTGGGCTTGGCAGATCAGGTTGACCCTGGGATTAGACTAGCCGACTGCCCCGCGATGCTCGGATATTCTCTGTCTGGATGCGCTAGCGAGAGAGCTGCTGGGCAGGAAAGCGTTCGGGTGTACTTATAGCTTACTGTTAGGCAGGAGTGATCTACAACACCCAACAGCCCTATTTAGGGTCCAATAACGTTTCCTTTTTTTTTATTTGCATCTGTGGCGGGCTTGCTAGGCACTAGTTAAGGTTTGACAAAGCTAAGTACCATATTGTAGGAATAGCAGGGGACTTGTACCGTTGTGTTTAGCTTTAGGGACACACATATCCACCTCAAACCCAAAGTGGGAAAATATAGGGGTTTGATTCAATTAGGCACAGTCTGGCAGTTTTCTTTTCTTATTTACATTTATTTTTTCATAACTCAGCGTCATCTCATCTGGCTAGTAGTGTGCTTTCATACTGGGTAGAAAAATAGCCATAGGGAATCCAAAGGCTCTTACGTCTACAAGTAGCGTTATATATATTTGATTTTTGGTGATCGCCTGGGGCGTAGTGTGTTGCGTGCATTCACTGCAAATGTGAGCAATTTGGAGTGGGACTTGAGACACTGTGGTTTTGCGCGTAGTGACGCACATATCCATCAGCAAAGACGAAGTGGGGAAATTTATTAGGGGCCCGGGTGTGTTTCAATTAGGCACAGTTGCCATTTCCTTTTTGATTTACGTTTATTTTTTTTCAAATCAGCCCTGCGTCATCTCATTCGGCATAGGAGTGTGTTTCCATACTTGGCTAGAAACGAGACCATAGGAGAATCAAAGGCTTACTTACGTCTACAATAGCGTTTACAATATATTGATTTCTGGTGTCTGCTGGTGGCTGTGTAGTGTTGCAGTGCATCTACTAGCAACTATGTGGCAATTTGGAGGGGAGACTTGCGGCCAGTGTTTTGAGCTACGTGTACGCACAAGGACATCGCAAAAAGAACGAAGTGGGAAATTTATTAGGGACCGGGGTTGTAGTGTCAATAGGCACAGTCTGCCATTTTCCTTTTTATTTGGTTATTTTTTCCTAACTCAGCGTACTCTCATCTGCATAGAGTGTGCTTTCATACTTGGCAAAAATAGCCATACGGAGAATCCAAAAGGCTTACTTACGTCTACAATAGCGTTACATTATATGTTGATTTGGTTGATCGCTGGGGCTGTAGTTGTTGCAGTGCATCTACTAGCAAATGTGAGCCATTGGGAAGTGAGACTTGCGACCACTGTGTTTTGAAGCTTAGTGACGCACAGATCCATCGCACAAGACCGAAGGGGAAAATTTATTAGGGCCCGAGGTTGTATTTCAATTAGGCACAGTCTGCACATCTCCTTTTATTTTTACGTTATTGTTTTATAACTCAGCGTCCATCTCATTCTGGGCATAGTAGGTGTGCTTCTACTTGGCTAGAAATAAGCCATAGGAAGAATCCAAAAGGCTACTTACGTTACAATAGCGTAAATATTGATGTTTGGGGATTGCTGGTGGGTGTAGTTGTGAGGTGCACTACTAGCAAATGTGAGCAATTTGGAAGTTGAGACTTGCGACCACTGTTGTTTTGCGCTGTGACGCAGATCCATCGCAAAGACCGAAGTGGGAATAATTATAGGGCCCGGGTGGTGTATTCAATTAGCCACAGTCTGGCCAATTCCTTTTTTATTTTAGTTTATTTTTTTCATTAATCAGCGTCATCTCATCTGGCATTAGTAGTGTGCTTCATATCCTTGGACTAGAAATAGCCATAGGAGAATCAAAAGGCTTACTTACGTCTTACAATAGCGTTACATATATTTGATTTCTGGTGATCATGCTGGTGTGATAGTTGTTGCAGTGCATCTACTAGCAAATTGTGAGCCAATTTGGAGAGTGAGGATTGCGACCACTGTGTTTGCGCTTAGTGACGCCACATTCCATCGCAAAGACCGAAGGTGGGAAAATTTATTAGGGCCGCGGGTTGTATTTCAATTAGGCCAGTCTGCATTTCTTTTTATTTACGGTTATCTTTTTTCATAACTCAGCGTCATCTATCGGCATGTAGTGTGCGTATACTGGGGGTAGAAAATAGCATAGGGAATACCAAAGCTTACTTAGTTATCAAGAGTTACATATATTTGATTTCTGTTTGATCTGCTGGTGGCTGTAGTTGCAGTGATCTACTAGCAAATTGTGAGCAATTGGAGAGTGAGAATGCGACCACTGGTTTGCGCTTTAGTGACGCCACATATCCATCGCAAAGACGAAGTGGGAAAATTTATTAGGGCCGGGGTTGTAGTTTCAATTAGGCACAGTCTGCATTTCCTTTTTTATTTTTACGGTTTATTTTTAAACCAGAGTCATCTCATCTGGATAGTAGGGTGCTTTCTACTTGGCTAGAAAATGAGACATAGGAGAACCAAAAAGGCTACTTACGTCTACAATAGCGTTACATATTTGATTTCGGTTGATCTGGATGGTGGACGTGTAGTGTTGCAGTGGCATCTACTAGCAAATTGTAGCAATTTGGAGTGAGAATTGCCGACCACTGTGTTTGAACGCGTAGTGACGACACATTCACTCGCAAAGACCGAAGTGGAAAATTTATTAGGGCCCGGGGTTTGTATTTCAATTCAGGACAGTCTGCCATTTCCTTTTATTTTACGTTTATTTTTTCATAATCGCGTCATCTCATCTGGCATAGTAGTGTGCTTCATACTGCTAGAAAATAGCCATAGGAGAATCAAAAGGCTGACTTAACGTCTCAATGCGTCCATATATTTGATTCTGGTTGATTGCTGGTGGCTGTAGTTGTTGAGTTGCTCTACTAGCAAAATGGGAGCAATTTGGAGAGGAGACTTGCGACCACATGTGTTTTGCGCTTAGTGACGCACATATCCATCGCAAAGACCGAAGTGGGAAAAATTTATTAGGGCCGGGGTTGTATTTCAATTAGGCACAGTCTGCCTTTCCTTTTTTATTTTACGTTTATTTTTTTCATAACTCAGCGTCATCTCATCTGGCATAGTAGGGTGCTTTCATACTTGCTAGAAAATAGCCATAGGAGAATCCAAAAGGCTTACTTACGTCTACAATAGCGTTACATATATTTGATTCTGTTGATCTGCCGGTGGCTGTAGTTGTTGCAGTGCATCTACAGCAAAGTGTGAGCAATTTGGAGTGAGACTTGCGACCACTGTGTTGTTGCGCTTAGTGACGCACAATATCCATCGCAAAAGACCGAAGTGGGAAAATTATTAGGGCCCGGGTTGTATTTCAATTAGGCACAGTCTGCCCTTTCCTTTTTATTTACGTTATTTTTTTCAAACTCAGAGTCATCCATCTGGCATAAAGTGTGTGCCTTCATACTTGGCTAGAAACAGCCATAGGAGAATCCAAAAGCTTACTACGTTTACAATAGCGTTACATATATTTGATTTCTGGTTGATCTGCTGGTGGCTGAGTTGTTGCAGTGCTTCTACTAGCAAAATGTGAGCAATTTGGGTGAGACTTGCGACCACTGTGTTTGCGCTTATGACGCACATATCCATCGCAAAGACGAAGGGGGAAAATTATTAGGGCCCGGGTGTGTATTTCAATTAGGCACAGTCTGCCAGTCCTTTTTTATTTTACGTTTATTTTTTCATAACTCAGCGTTCATCTCATTGGCATAGCAGTGTGCTTTATACTTGGCTAGAAAATAGCACATAGCAATAGGATAGCATCGTTTGGTTTTAAAAAACTTAAAAAACACACAAATAAAAAAAAACAAAAACAAAAAAACGTTAAAAAAAAATTAAAGTTATAACTCTCATTTTCAAAAGTTAACCCGAGGGCTAGGGGTAAGAGGACGAGGGGGCGGCGTGGGCGTCAACTATGCAGGGGTCAGAGGCCGTGGGTCTGGGCGGGGTGAGACACCACCTGCTGATGATGAAGGAGCAGGGAACGCCGCCAGAGCTACACTCCCTAGGTTCATGTCTGAAGTTACTGGGACTCGTGGTAGAGCACTGTTGGGCCAGAACAGTGCGAACAGGTGATGTCGTGGATTGCGACAATGCTTCGAGCAATTGTCCACAGTCAGTCTTCCACGAGCCACCAGTCACCGAAATGGCACTCCCCAGCTTGCACCTCAGCTCTCCCCCCAGTCTGCCCCCTCCCAGCAAAATTTGCCATATTGAACCGCATACTCTGAGGACTGTTTTCTGGACCCTTCCCACAGTCCAAACCATTGTCCTGTGCTGCTGAGCCATTTTCCGATGCCCAGGTTTTCCACCAGTCGCGTCTGTGGGTGATGTGAACCTTCTTGACGTAGTGGAAAGAAGTGTGTAAAGAGGTGTCGCGATGATAGACACGGTTTGTCAGACAGTGGGGAAGTTGTTGTCAGGGCAGGGAGCCGAGGGGGGAGCAGACTGAGGGATCGGAGGATGATGAGGTGACAGACCCAAGCTGGGTTGAGAGGCCGGGTGAACACAGTGCTTCTGAGACGGAGGAGAGTCCTCGACCCAGAACAGGTTGGAAGAGGCAGTGGTGGGGCCAGACGGAGAGGCAGGGCCAGAGCTGGTGCATCCCGCCAAATGTGTCCAACTAGTGAAGCTCCGTGGCGAGGGCTCCTGCGGCGAGGGCTAGATTTTCAGAAGTCTGGAGGTTCTTAAGGAAACACCGGATGACCGACGGGACTGTGGTGTGCAAATTTGCCAAACCAGGATCAGCAGGGTTCCACCACTAATAGCTTAACTACCACCAGTATGCGCAGGCATATGAATGCTAAACACCCCATCAGTGGCAACAAGCGCGTTCACCTCGCCGTGCACCACTGCTCCTTCCCTGTGGTTCAGCTGATAGTCAGCCCCCTGCCCAGGACCTGCCACAAAAACCCCATCGTCGCCTCCACGATCTCCACAGCATCCACCAGCGTTCAGCTCCATACCCCAGACGCTGATGAGCGGAACGCAAAATAGTGCAACCCACCCGACAGCCCAAGCCCTTAATGTGCACATCTCAGATTGCTAAGCCTGGAGATGCTGCCCTATAGGCTAGTAGAGACCGAGGCCTTTCGCAGCCTCATGGCGGCGGCCCCGCCCCCGTATTCGGTCCCCAGCCGCCACTACTTTTCCCGATGTGCGTCCCAGCCCTGCACCAGCACGTGTCAAACAACATAATCCGTGCCCTGACAACGCCGTTTCTGACAAGGTCCACCTGACCACGGACACGTGGAAGAGTGCGGCCGGGCAGGGCCACTATATATCGCTGACGGCACATTGGGTTAAACTTGGTGGAGGCTGGGAACCGAGGTGACCTGCGGCTGGTCATATACTGCCGACGCCGAGGATTGCGCGGGCCTACCTCGGTCCAGCTGTTTCAGGCCTACTATGCCTCCTCCTCCTCCCACCCCTCCTCCACCTCCTCCTCCAACGACCATCCGTGGGCCCATGCCGCCATCAGTCGCTAGCTCTAGGCACAGCAGCAGTTGCCGTCGTAACGCACAGCAGGCGGTGCTGAAACGCTGAGCCTAGGCGAAAAAGGCACACCGCCCAAGAACTATTACAGGGCATCACGGCGCAGACTGATCTGTGGCTGGCACCGCTGAACTGAAGCCGCATGGTTGTGTGTGACAAGGCCGTAACCTGGTGGCGGCTCTGCAACTCGGCAGACTGACACATGTGCCATGCCTGGCCCATGTGTTAAATCTGATAGTTCAGCGTTTCCTCAAGACATACCCCAATCTGTCTGAATTTGCTCACGAAGGTCGCGCATCTGTGCGCATTTCAGGAAGTCCAGCACAGATGCTGCCACTCTCAGGGCAGCGCACGCCGCCTCAACTGCCCGCTCACCGATGTTGTGACGACGTGCCCACGAGGTGGAATTCACACTGACCATGTTATCCAGGTTTAACCAGCAGGCCGAGCGATGTAGACTGCCAGATGTCAACTTCCACCAGAACTGGTAGTCAGGTCAGTCAGCTTCCTCAAGTCTACATGAGGAGGGACGTGGAGTGTCTGATATCTGTCAGGTGCTGAGTAACTTTGAGGAGTCAACACAGATGGTCAGTGGCGATGCCGCCATCATCACCCCATCCCGCTGCTTGGCCTGTTGAAAATCTCTGGTCAGCATGAAGTCGGAAGCTTTGCGCTCCTCACAAGAGAACGGGGGAAGAAGATTCCCTTGATTGAAGCCAAAGCACCCTTAGGTCTGTTTCTCAGCGCATATCGGAGAGGTGGAGGAGGATGAGGAGGAAGAGGGAGAATGTTGGCGAGACACAAGAGGGACATATGCTCAGACCTTCATGTTCAGCGTGGTATGGGCAGAAGAAGAGGAGTTGGAGGAGGAGGAGATGGACAGTCAGGCCAGGGAGGGGAGTGAACTTTGAGAGTTGGGACTTGGCGCATATGGCAGATTTCATGCTAGGCTGCCTATCCCGTGACCCTGCGTTCAAAGAATTATTCCAGCACCGATTACTGGGTGTTCACTCTCCTGGACCCACGGTACAAGCAAAATCTGTCACTCTCATCCCTGGAGAGGTAAAGGGTGTGAGGAATGCATGAATACCAGCAGGCCATGGGCACAAGCTGAAACAGTATTCCCTTCTGACGAGCTTCGGCAGAGTGCGCGTAGTTCTGCGGGACAAGTAGCGAGGGAGGTAGGCGAGCAGGCAGCTTGTCCAGCATGGCAAGGGTACGCTTTACAAGGCTTTTGCCAGCTTTATGTCACCCAGCAAGACACTGTCACCTCCCCAGTCTCGGCAGAGTAGGGCTGATCTTTACAGAAAGATGGTGAGGGAGTCGTAGCTGACCACCATCGTCCTAAATGATACACACAGCTCCCTACAATCTACTGGGTTTCAAAGCTGGACATGTGGCACAGAACTGGCGCTGTACGCCTTGGAGGTCTTGCCTGCCCTGCCGCTGCGTCTTGTCCGAGCGGGTTTTCAGTTGCAGCTGGTGGCATATCACGATAGCGGACAGCCTGTCGACTGACAGCGCTGACAGGCTGACGCTTATCAAAATGAATAAAGCCTGGATTTTCATAAATTTCAATCTACACAGGTGAAGGAGCTCAACCTGAATAATTTATCCACTCCTCCTCCTCCTCATTTTCCTCCTTCTCCTCCTCTTGTACAGTAAAGCAGAGGAAGGAAACTGCTTTTTGACAGGGCCCCATGGCTCTAGCTATAGACTTTATGCATGTAATTTTTCTGGAGGGCCACCGACCGGGCTCTGTTTTCAATCAATTGCTTGGGAAGTGCCACATATCAGGCCACTCCAATCTATAAATTTTTCGGAGGACCACCTACCTGCTCCTCTGGTTTGCCAACTTTTTGGACTGCCACATAAGGCACTCAATCTATTCCATCTTTTTCTGGAGGCCACCTACCTGCTTTCCTCTGGTTTGAAACTTTTTTGGACTCCACATACAGGCACTCAATCTATTCCATTCTGATGGGGCACCTACCTGCCCTCTGGTTGAAACTTTTGGACTGCCAAAACAGGCACTCAATCTATTCCATTTTTTCTGAGGGCCACCTACCTGCTCCTTCTGGTTGAAAACTTTTTTGGATCTGCCCCATACATACAGGATAACTCAATCTATTCCATTTTTCTGGAGGGCCACCTACCTGCCTCTCTGGTTGAAAACTTTTTTGGACTGCCACATACAGGCCAATATCCAAATGAATTGTTCCTCCATAGCAGCCTCCAACACGTTGTTCCATTGCTACCTCCAAAAGGCGTTTTAATAGCTGCCTCCATACATCGTCCCTTTATCAAACGAGGTGTGTCAGGCCGAAATTGGGTTGTTTTCATGGATTCCACATCAAAGTTTAACCTGTACGCCACCTGTGTGGATCCACAAAATCACTGGCAAACTTTTACCATTTAGGATATTATTCGCGCTTCGTGACGCATCTGGTTAAATTCCCCTCACCCGCCATATCCAAACTTATAAGAACGTACTACACTTGATTTTAACAAAAGGTTCTTAGAAGGCGTTTGGGGAGAGCTAGAGGGAGAAGGGGCTGGCTGGCGAAGTCGCTGCAGGCGGGAGCGCCAGCTCATGCGCATCATGCGCTTTGCAGATCTGTTTACATTACCCTCACCGCATATCCCAGAATTATAGAACGCTATAACTGATCTAATGACAAAAGGTTCTAGAAGTGCTGTTTGGGGGAGTGGCCTAGAGACAGGGCTTGGATTGGCGAAAGCTCGCCTGCAGCGGAGCGCCAGCTCCATGCGCATCATGCGCTTCTTGCATCTGTTTACATCCCCTCACCGCCCATATCCCAAATTATAAGAACGCTACTACACTTGATCTATACAAAGGTTCTTAGGAGTGCTGTTTGGGGAGTAGTAGCCTAGAGACAGGGCTTGGATTGGCGACAGCTCGCTGGAGCGGGCGAGCGCCAGCTCCATGCGCATCACGCTTCTTGCGCATCTGTTTACCTTCCCTCACCGCATATCCAAACTATAAGAACGCTACTACACTTGATCTTATACAAAAGGTTCTTAGAAGTGTGCTGGGGAGTAGCTAGAGAGACAGGGGCTGGATTGGCGAAAGCTCGCCTGGCAGCGGAGCGCCAGCTCCATGGCATCATGCGCTTGTTGCGCATCTGTTTACATTCCCTTCACCCGCCATATCCCAAACGTAAAGAACCGTACTTACACTAAACTGGTGCAGGCTGGGACCGAGTCTGACCCTGGGGCTGGTCATATACTGCCGACGCAGAGGATTGCGGGGCCCTACCTCGGTCCAGTCTAAAAAAGGGCCTACTATACCTCTTCCTCCTCCCACCCCTCCTCCACCTCCTCCTCCTCTCCGAATTACCATCCGTGGGGCATGGCGCCATTAGTCGGTAGCTCTAGGCACAGCAGCAGTGCCGTCGCTAAGCGACAGCAGGCGGTGCTCAAAAATGCGAGCCTAGGCATAAAAGGCACACCGCCCAAGAGCTATTACAGGGCATTCCACATCAAAACTTGTTAACGTTTGTCGCCACCCTGCTGTGTAATCACAAAAATATACTGGAAATTTATCATTTACGGATATTATTTCAGCAGCGTTCTGCGCATCTGTTTACATTCCCCTCACCCGCCATATCCAAACTTTAAGAACGCTATATACACTGAGCTTATACAAAAGGTTTCTTAGAAGTGCTGTTTGGGAGTAGCCTAGAGACCGGGGCTTGGATTGGCGAAAGCTGCCTGGCAGCGGAGCGCCAGCTCCATGCCAAGGTCCAAACTAACATAGTTTAACTGCAGCACCTTTAATCTACTATAGTTCACTGCCTCATACATGGTCCCCTTATCAAACGAGCTGTGTTCAGGCAGATTTTGGATTGTTTTCATGGTCCATGTTAACTTTGTCGCCACCCTGCGGGTAATCCACAAAAATACTGGCAAACTTTTATCATGTACCGATCATTATTGAGCGCGTCTTGCTCACCTCCTTTGGTTCCTTTGGTCCATTGGTTTGAAGCCTGAGTCCATTTAGGGTATGTTGCATGACACTCTCTAGCCTGCCGTGCTGCGCTGCCGCTGCCTCTGCATGCCATCCCCTTATAGGTCAGGTCAATATGGTGTTGTAGATGCTATCTAGCCTCATTCGGTCACTCTGTCATGGCCAGCTGTTGCCTAATTGTGCATAATGGTGCGATTAAGCAGCTCAGAGCATCCATGCATGCTGCCCCTGCTGTTTCCTGTCCATTTCCGTGGTGTTTCCATCTGTTTGAGGTTCCCAGGGTTTGGCCAAGCTTCCCTGTGCAGAGCCTTGGTCCACCTTGAAAAATGCTCGAGTTCCCATTGACTTCATGGGGCTCGTTACTCGAAACGAGCACTCGAGCATCGGGAAAAGTTCGTCTCGAATAACGAGTACCCGAGCATTTAGTGCTCGCTCATCTCTAGTTATAACTTTGGAACGCTTTAACAATCCCGTGATTTTTGAGAATGTTTTCTCGTGACTCATTGTACTTAATTTATGTTTTGCGTTTCGTTCTGAAAAAAAGTGAAAATTGGCAAAAGTTGTAAAATTCTTCATTTTCCAAGTTTGAAATGTTCTGGTTTCCAGACAAGATGTAAAACACCCAAAAAATTGATAATTAAATTACAGAATATATGCTTATGTTGGATGATATTTTATGTTCGATCATTTCTAGGATGTTATGAGGCGCAGAACTTTAGGTGCGTTTTTCTTTATTTTCAAATGAAAATTGCCCAAAATCACATTTGAGGGACAAATCAGCTTTCAAGTGATTTGTAAGGCCTAAATAATAGTAAACACCCATAAATTATCAACTATAGAAAGTTTACCACTCAACATATGTCAAAACAGAGTCTATTACAGTCTATATACCCTTGAACGTGTTTCACATGGCGTTAAAAAATATGGACTTGCATTTAAAGAAAACTACAGAATTTTTTGTGGAAAAATACATTCATTTAGGCCAAAAACTGACATTTTCAGATAAATAATGATGAAATGCACTACAACGATTGATGCCCAATTCTCCCAAGTTTACTGATACCCATAGTAGTGGTTAGGTAAACATTCTGTACGGGCGACGGCCATGTATAGAATGAATGGAGGTGGCCATTCACAGCAGAATTTGTATTGGTCAATAGGTACGACCTATACATTTTAATTGTTTTTGGTAATGCGAACCTAATGAGGGCTTATTATTGCGTGGTGAGTTACAATGTAATAGATAATTTATATTGGGAGTCTAAAGCTTATTCATGAGATTTATGTAATATGCAAGGGGGACACCAACAAAATCATCCAATTTATTTGGATTGTTAGCATTTTCCCCCCACGCTCACCGAACGTAAAAAATAATATTTTATCTTGATTCTTGTGGTTCAATACGATTGCGGTGATACCTCATTTATATCGTTTTTCTTATTTTTGCTCAATTTTCCTGCAGCAAAACCAATTGGGAGAAATCGCATTGTTTTTACCATTGACAATTTTCAGGGCCATAACTCTGTTTTTTCTGTTGTCAGATCTGGTTTGCAGGGCTTATTTTTGTGGGAAAACAGTTGTTATTTCAGTCGTATCATTAATGGGAACGTAACTTTTTTTGATCACTTTTATAGAACATTTTGTGATGGTGTTTGATGAAAAATATGTATATAATGGGAAGTTTTTCGCGTTTTTTTTTTACGAGTCACCAACGGGGGTTCAATTATGTGATGTTAGATTTTTGTTACAGATTAAAACGACGCGGGTGGTATACAAATAATGTACGTGTTTTTGTGTTTTATTTACTTTATTGCATTTATGTGTACTGGGGAGATTATGGGACTTTATTTATTTATTTTTTTAATTCTATTATAAAAGATTTATGTTTTTTTTTTACTTTTTGAATTTATCTATCAAAAGCATAACTCAAACTCAGATTGTGCAACCGAAACAACAAAGGCACATCAGAGCTTCCTTATTGGTGCTGAATGGTTGCTGACAGCTGAGGGAGACAATTATACTCAAATACTGACCATTCCGCATTTCACAATATACAGAAGAGCAAAATATTCCCAATTACCGTATCTACTCGAGTCTAAGCCTGTGACCCACAGTATAAGCGAGGCCCCTAATTTAACAACAAAAAACCCGGTAGAAAACCTATATTTTGTTTACCGAGTATAAGCCGAGTTGGGTTTCAGCACATATTTTTGTGCTGAAAAAAACTAGGCTTATACTCGATAATATAAGGTAACTGCAAAGGACAGTCAATCCATCATACCACCATGAACCTAGTGTTTTGGGTTTGAAAAATAATTAAAAATTATGTTTAATACAGATTTTAAAAAATAATCAAAACAGACCATGAATACGACCAGATATTAGAGGATACCATGTTCAAAAGTACAAAAGGCACATACAACAATGGTCAAGTTACAGTCTGAAGTTATGGCGGGCAATGTACTAGGCAAAATCAGAATAAGTAGAGGGTTACGATAGCAGCACACAATTGTAAATGGGAACAAGCCATATCATACATGAACGGATTCCAGATAGAGTCTTTTTAAAAAAAAAATTTGATTATGACTTGTACTTTTCAAACATATTCCTCCATTGCTTATATTATTTATTTTTTAATTGCTCTGTGAATTAGCTTTTGCAAAATCTCTAACCTGTATAACTCAATGGCAATAGCTGACTATAGATCTGCAGACAGTGATCTCGGCCCTGCAGTTAATTGACTATCTTAAGTAAGTTGATGGTTGATGTCCAGTAAAGTAGCAGTAGTTGCTAAAATGTAAAGTGGTCTTTTGCAAGAAAGAAATCTTCACTTTAGAATAATGCATGACATAAAATCCATGATATTGAATGGTTTATTAAATATGTATAACACATTAGGGGTATTTTGTATTGGCAAAGGAAAAGAACGGAAATTGTACAAAATTTAAAGCAACATAATGTGATTATGTAAATGTGAAAGGAGAAGTTGACACATAAGGGTTTTAAATTCATTTTAAAGGACTATTTAGTTATCAGCAATGTTTAAATTATTCCTGTTATGGGTTTTCATTTTTAGTCAAATGGACATTAAAAAAGTGTGCCAATTTTGTGCTTATGAGAACTACAGTGGATTGGTGACTGACATGACAATACATTAAAGGCTAAGGTTCTTATGGAAAAAGCTTAATGATAGACATATACAAATATTGTGTATGGTTCACATAAAGTGTATGTAAGTAAGTTGCGTATCGTTATAAATGCTTGGACTGCTTATTGTACTCTACATTGTTGTGAGAACAGATTTTCTTTCTGTGTACTCATTTATACTCTAAGGGCCAATAAATGTTAAAGCAGATACGAGGTTAGGTTGTTAGGTTGGATTAAACTGAACCATGATCATCAATAACATCAGTGGTTCTTTAGGTTGGATTTCATGGAGTTGAATTTTATGTAAGTCAGAACTGGCATTATTTATAATTGTAAACTCCAGAGACAAAATTTTTTTTGTCTCTGTGAACAGTGGATTTTTAAATTTATGCTGTGATGAGGACCATGGATAACCAAATAAATCTTCATGACAGACACAGTACAGATTGATCAATTCAGCCTGGGACTAAATTAAAGCACCAGAGAGATTCACCAGAGGTCACAGGGGCAGCAGAGGTTTGGTCTTTTACTAGGGGTCATCTGTAAGTCGGGTCCCTGAAATCGGGGACCACCTGATTTTATGGACAATTTCTTAGTTTATTGACTCCCGCTCAGCAACTTGAGATGGTTCTGCCTGAGTTCATCGTTCTGGTTTTCCCGCGCTTATGCAAGTATTCAGGGCTGATGTATAAAAGCTGTTACCAATCAGCTTAATATGACATCTTTTTCTATACATAATTTTCCATCACTGCTTTATTTTCTTAAGACCACGAAGCTCTTTGTGTTAATTGTCCCAGTTCTGACGTCATTACTACAACTTGTGTAATGGTTCAGGTCACCAACATGTATATTAATAGTAGGATTGTCAGGGCCCTAAAGTGAACCATTTGCTTTTTACCAAACAACAGAATTTATGAAGCTGCAAATCGGGCACTGATAGTCATTGTGTGGGCAGTTAGAGGGTGACCCGTCGAGAAGACAAAAGTGGTAATATACCTGTTGGTATATACACTTCTGTTCTTGATCATTCTCAATACAAAATAAATACATGGATAGAGGTAATTGATCACATCGACTCCGAGTAGTGAGAGGTACTGTCTGTCTAGACCCAGTTAAAACCAGTTTTGACTTGCGCAATATGACTGTATATATTGGTGTGTAGAAATGTGTTAGATTATTGAGATTAATGAATTTATTGGAATGGCGGTTCTTTAATCCCAAACTGCAAAAGCTTTATACATCCTATATTCTGAAATATATTTAACAGATGGTTCTTCAATCTTAGGGTACCGATTAATCTTCAATAAAAAGGTGCCAAATTATCTTTACTTTTATTACCATGCATCGTTGGAACATATTTTGTATTACATGTGTCCAAGACTGCATGATAGTCTGATACGTGGTGTGCCAAAATGCATCCATTATGCGAGGCACAAACTTCTTTCTTATATATTACGCAGCGACAGATAATCCCAAATGCACGCCAAGATGAGTGAACAAAGTGCGCCAGAAAGCTTTCCAAATGCAATGGCACCAGACTAAAACTATACAGTTGCAGGGTAAAAGTAAAATGTCTAGAAAAAAAAATTAAAAATAAATATTCTGAACAAGTAGTAATTAATATCACCCTATATTAAAATCCAGTTACCCTTAAAACAACATCTGATATATCAAACTTTTGTTACAAAGTGCCAAACACATTTTAATGTTCTGTTTGGGGGAAATGCTTTATTACATAAAACTTTTTAAATGTGTTTTAGTGCTAAGCCTAAAAGTGTTAGACGTTAGAAGTAAACATCTCCTAGCAATAAAATACAAAATTCAATGTTTCTCCTGAAAAAAAATGCACTAATCCATCACAAAATAAAAAAGGTAGAGCCAATAGAAAAACTTGTTTCAAATGGCACAATTGATATCTGATCCTAAAGAATGAGATTACCTGGACTTAACTAGTAAAAAATCTGGTGCAGCCCCGCTTCATTGGTGAGGAGAATACGTTCACTTCATTGGAGATTCTGCCTAAATGTAGTTAGTTATAACAAGTTTTTATTCAAATTTTCCATTTTACATATACAACGAGGTTTAAGCCCGTTACAATATCTCCATTTAGTTATTTCCATCCAGGGTGATCTTTAAATAAAAGTTACCAGACTTGTACCATTTTTTCCATACATACATAATACCATTCTTTGCCTAAACTGACTTCATTTACACAATTTTTGAGGTTCTCTTGGCCCAAAGATTACTACCCGGTCCATTCGAGATCAGCGGGCGCGTTCTCTGCGACTGGATTCGCGTCCGGCGGGGATTCATTAGGTAGTTCCTCCGCCGTCCACCAGGGGCGCTGCTGCCAGCTGAAAAAGTATCAGACGCACTGGCGTTCACGAGCCGGGGGAGTGAAGGTAACGTTGCACAGCTCCGCCGACAGGATTTTACTTTTTAAATGTGGAGGTTTTTCCGAATCCGTCGGGTGGTTTGCGTTTGGCCACGACCGCCCGATTTCCGTGCGTGCATGCCGGCCGATGCGCCAATCCATCGCGTGCAGAAAATCCCGGGGAAATCGGGCGCAACTATCGGAAATATTCGTAGTAACCGTCGGGGGGAAAACCGACATCGGGGCCCTAGTAAAGACCCACCAATATTCTCTGGTTTACTCAGATTTTTTTCTAGTGGCTCTGAATCAAAATGTGTCAAGGATTTCCGCTTAACCGTTCCAAAATAGGATACATAACAAAAAAAAAACAAGAGCCAAAGGGCATGCGTGAATTCATCCTCCTTCCCAAAGATTACAGAAACAGTAGGCCTAGGCCCCTTTACCTACAAGTCATGTAGGATAATTCAAGAGTTGTTTTGGCCAGTCCTATATCATGCAATTACCTACCCAGGTTATGGTAATTTTGTACAACGGATCCCACAGAGCTGTGAACCCTACTATCAGGGCTATCAGTCTACTCATAAAAAACTATTTCTCAGCCTAAAATTCTGTAACGGAGAGGGGCTGATGAGGGGCTATATTGGTTTCCATCCTCGGGCATAGCCAGCCTTAGCTGTGTAAAAAGAATATGACCAATCCATTCAATATTGCAAAATCCACTACCAGACTTTCTGCCATTTAGAAATGGCATGGCAGTGGATTTGGGTACCAAATGTTCCACAGCAATCATATGTAGTCCTAACAGATTTAAACCTTGCTTTGTGTGATATAACACTTTGGCCAGATGAAGATATTTCTAACTACGATTTTTTGTAGTTTCTTTCAACCAAGGTTTAACCTGGCTCTCTAAAGAGTTGTTAAAGGATTGAAGTCTTTCCCCTCCAATAATTCACTAAACGTCTGTTGCCTTGTACAAACTAAGGGAGAAACTGGCCAATCTGGGTTAAGAACTTTAAGAGCTGTAAAACCCTTTTAAAGAAGAAGTAGTCGAACCGCAGAGTGGGCTAGTTTTCCACAACTCTATGATGCTTTATGTCAAAGTGAATGGTGAGGACGTGGTACAATTCCCAAGACCACTGTGTGTTATTAAAAGAGTGTGAAGTGAAATGTCCCCTGCTAGGAATTTTACTCTAAGTTGGCCATGAAGATACTGGTGACTCACCACACCACTATTTGCACTGTTGTATTGCTATGCTTTTATAATACAAGTGAGATAGTCTGGACTCATCCTCCACTGTACTGGGATGGTAAGATTTTGCGAACCACATAGGTTTACGCCCTATTCCATAGAAGTGCGAATGTCTTGTGAAATTGTCTGTTGGGGGATCGGTATCTACCATTGATCTGAAGGACAACATTTTGGCAAAAGCATCATGTTGATAAAGGATATGATACCCTAGCATGAGTGCTCCTCTGGCTCAAAATTTGATTTTTTGTTGATTTATTTGAAGTTGTACAAGAAAGGGTGATGAATGAATTTATTGAGACCATTTTGCGTATAGGGGATACATTTTGGATTCCAGATACGGTTATATTTCCCTTTCCCACTAAATGGAAAGATGGATAACCTCATAGTTAGAGATTATCGGAGAGAGATTACGCCCTCTATAAATCCAGAATTTATCCAGTGTAGTATCCATGACATGTAAGTCTCGGAGCTTATTTAGGCATCGTACCTCATTTCAGAGGACTCGCAGTCATATTGAAAGACGAGATGTGGCACCCTCGTTGCCATGTGTGACAGACATTATCATTCACGACCCTTGAACGTGATAAGCTAATCGCCGAACCAATACTGTGAAACCGTTGCCGCCCATACCACACTGGTAATGGAATGTTTATAGGCATCCAGATGGTGAGCGAGAAGGCTTAAGATCAGCTCATACGAAAAGGTCACTATTTACCGGTCCATGGTCCACCTTCGTAACCCTCATTCTTATGGATCATTAAACGGTAACCTAGAAGCTTCATTAGTCATTGACAAAGATTGGTACAAGATATAATATGGGTGACATCTGACTGGTGTCCTTCTGTGTGAGGCAAGAAAAATTTGGCCTACTATCTAGGAGGTATCCATTTTAATGCCTATAAGCCGTAACCATATAAGTCGGATATTAGAGTATTACTGTTGTGTATAAAGCCCTGAATGGAGCCTGGAACATGATTTTGGGCACGTTTTGTAGGATAAGGCATATCCCATGCAATGGGGTCCTGTTCGATGCTTTCTGCTGCTCGAGGTGGAGGAGTAGAGTTCAAGGCACTCATGATGCAAGTCTGATACAAGGTTGAGTCATTGGCATATTCGTATCAAAAGTTAACATGAACATAGTGGTGTGTTCCTAGGGTCGCTCTCGTCCCTCTGCCCTCCCCTTACCCCTCTTCGGATTTTATCCTAACTTCCGCGTCAAACCTTAGTTCTGCTCACTCCTCCAGTATCTCTTCGCAAAGCTATTTGCTTTCCGCTCCCCCGCTAATTATTCGTATCCCCCTCCTGTCTCGCCCCAGCCCTCCTTGATGCTCCGTTTTCCGTAGACTCCCCCTCTTGTTCACTCTTTGACCTTCCCACCTCTTCCCCTGCTCGCTTTCCCCACCTCCCCGGCGTTCCACCCGTTCCCCCCTCCTACGCCCTCCCCACCCGTTCGCTCCCCGAACCCTCTCTCTCGCCTCCCCTAACATATCTGCCCGCCTTCGTCTACACATGAGCTTTTATCTTATAAGCTCCCGGGAGGGTATATCATCACCCCCCCTTCTGTTTCAGCCATCGGGCCTCCGGCTTTTTGGCTTTCCTTATATGATTCTCCTTCTTTTCGCTTTTCCTTATTTGTCTTCCCTCCCTCGTTTTCTTTCTTCTGGTCCCTTCGTTCCCTCTCACGGCTCTCCCCCTTGCCCCTGGTCTCCCTCTCCCAGTCGTCCCGGGCCGTGCCTTTGTCTCTCTCTCCTCCCAAGCCTACGTTTCCAGCCACTTATGCACCCCCCGCTCTCTCGATGGGTGGTATTGACGTCTATTTTTCTTTTCCCAAGCCCCGTCTACCTTCTTCTAAGCTTGTTTATCTTATGTCCAGTCTAATAGTGTGGGTTGTCTTCTCCCCCTGGTGTTTGTCGAATCAAAAATTTTGTAATTTTTTCTTGAATTATTCTGGGGGTGGTTTTCATTCTGGAGGCCATCAAAACTGCTTGATTATTGTATGGGAGTAGATAAGATGGCTTTGTACCCATGTCAGCTGTTTATTAGTATTGGAGAGATAGAGGGCTACTATCAAGGGATGTCTGTCTGGCCTTATCCAAAGCTAGTTAAGTGTCTTGATTGAAGATGAGAGAGCACTAAAATGGCTTGGGTTGCTCGTTCATTCGAGATGAAACTTTTCCCAGATGCTCGAGTGCTTCGTGTGACATAACGGAGCCCCATTGAAGTCAAGGGAGACCGAGCATTTTCAGGGGACCAAGGCCTCTGCACAAAGGAAGCTTGGCCCAAAACACCTGGAAACCTCAGAAAATGATGGAAAACAACCACGGAAGTGGACAGAAAACAGCAAGGGGCAGCATGATGGATGTCCTCGTGAGGCCCTGCTTAATCGTACCATTATGCCAAAATTATGGGCACAGCATGGCCATGCAGAGAGTAATCCGAATGAGGCTAGATAGCATCTTAAACACATGCAATAATTCGACACCTGACACTATCAGGGACGGCAGGCAGAGGCAGTGGCAGCAGCGGCAGGCTAGAGAGTGTCATGATGATTTGCGTTAAAATGTAAATAAATGTAAAAAAAAATAAATCAGCCAGACTGTGCCTATTCAAATAAACCCCTAACAATTGTCCCAACTTAGGTGTTCTGATGGGATATGTGTGTCACTATGAGGCTAAACACACGGTCGCAAGTCTCCCTGCAAATTCCGCACAATCTGGTCCATAGTGCACTACTAGTGACAGCAAGCCCAGCCACAGCAAAAAAAATAAAATATAAACGTTATTGTGCCCTAAAGGGGTGTTGGGTTCTTGTAGGACATCCTGCACTAACACTTATATAGAACCCCCGCAACGCTTTCCCTGACCAGCAGCAGCTCTCTCCCTAACGGCTCCAGACAGAGAATGATGCGAGCGAGCGCGGTCAGGGGCTAGTCTATCCAGGGTCAGCTGATCAGGCAGCAACCACTACTATCGACGTGTAAGGGAACAAGTCATGTGGGTGGAGTGAAAGCGTATCCTGCTTGTGATTGGATCTGTTCTGGCCGCACAAAATCACAACGCGGGGAGATGCCATTATCTCGAGCTGGCGAAATAACAGTCCAAGCAACGAGCAAGTACGAGTACGTAATGCGGAACGAGCATCAAGCTGGACCGGTGTGTTCGTCATCATCCTAGTCCTGATAATTTTTGTCTGGAGGGCTTGCCTTGTTCTTAAAGCTTATTTTCTGTGCCATTTATCTATTTTCCCTCTCACTGTTTTTTCTGCTTATTTGCATTAGCGTACTCTGACCCGTATTTATGGGTCAAACCAAAGTTCTTGGAGTAATGCCATCCCTTGTTAGTAGAGAAGAATTTCTTTCATGTCTCTCTTATTTTCTTTTTAAATTGAGGGCATATGAAAAAGGAAGAGGAGTGTTTCTCCAAAAGCGTGTGGGTATTATATTACGGGGATAAGTAGCTTCTAGAAACAATAGGCAAGTGTCTGACCATGTAGGTGTCTATCACTGAGGATTGCACCCAGGAAAGCGTTGTCCTTACCAAAAGTGAACTGGCTATGTGAGAAGAAAGAAAATTTTAAGTGGGGGATTGAGGCACCTGAAGCTATCATAAGAACTCTCGTGCCAACCATTGACCCGAGTGAGGGGGAGACCTCCTGCCCCAATATGGTGGAGTTCCAATTTGGGATTTGAGAATATCAGATGATCTTCGGGATCTTCAGAGATCTTGAGGTTTTTTTTAGAAAACGGAATGCCCTTTTGTTGGGCTGTACACAGTGGCATAGTAAAAGGCGTACTGAATTGATTAGAGCAGACTCAGGGCAAGAAATCTACACCTTCATCCAACATTAGTGTTAGTCTTCAAAACCTGTACCATATACCTTACTCCTAGATGCAATCCTGCACTTTGCTCTGCCATTTGCTACGAGATAGATATGGGCAACCTACAGTGAGTAAATTTATGGCACTTTATCTTAGCAAAATGGGTCTCTTGCAGACTATACGGCTCCTATTTAGTAAGTGCTCTCTTTTACAATTGATGCTCTTTTAAAGAGAGAAATGTGGCCTTGCATTAAGCATCATTAATTTTTACTGCCATAAATCAAAGTATATAGTCGATTATTTAGACTGCTGCACTTGGGTCTTGTGCTTAAATTAACTTCTCTGGGGAATCGTGGTTACTGGCCCTTTTTAGTAACCAACTAATACAAAAACTGAAACTAGTGCGCGGTGGGGGGACAATATAAACCGTACGATGTTTGCAAACACATAACAAAAAAACCCAAAAGTACAGCTTGTTAGTTACTGTAAGCCAGGGTTTAATCCATTCCCTGCACAAACATGGGTAAAGTTCACATGGGGCCTTCGGCCTGCAAACTTGCTCTGTCCCAAAGAGAGGGATGGGTATATCAACTTCCCGTTCTTGGAGAATGCTGTTGGCGGGCCTCTTCTGTGAAGTGGAGGGTTGTGTCTAAACCCATGCAGAAGATAATAGTGAAGGACCTCCTCAGGTTGTGCAAAAACGTGGATGATGCATCTTTCCGCGCCACCAATTTCAACAGGAACCCCCACTTGTATGTATATTGGTTCTCTCTCAAAAAACACTGTCGTTGATCCAAATTTCTTCCACACCTGCAGGGTAGTCAGGAGAAGAGGTCGACGAACAGGCGGATGCCTGAGAATCTGGGTTCTGGAAGAGATGACATGTGAAAGAGGCAAAAAATAAGTTGTCCTTAACATGAAAATTTAGTGCAACATTACAATAGCAATCTCTCGAAGGTTTTCCGGGTACAGATTAGGCGTAGGGGGGCAGTCTATAAACCCGTTCTATCAGGCATTTTCTTTCCAGAACATTTGGCGGACCAACAGAGATTAGATGGTGACTGGTATGCAAGTTAATTCGGCCTGGGGAGACAACTCAGGGAATCCGTTGAATTTAAAATGTTTATCATTCCCCGTCCTCCAATCTGCCATCTTAGGCTTCATTTTTCCAACCTTATCCTCAAGATTGTAAGGGGCATCTATAGCTTGTTGTGGAAACTGGTCAATTCTGCCAACGTGCCTCTAAGTATCCACTCTGCTGCCTAGTCATTATGGAAGCACTGAGCGTGGTGACATTGTGAGAAGTCTTGGCCCATATGAAACGGAGGTCTCGGAAGTTTGGTCGCCATCTGAGATGCTGTCCCCGATCTTTCCCCTATTCAGGCCAGTCGCCTTTCTCGTAATGTTATTTATTGTAACATGCCATGTTATGCACGAAGCTGAAAAAAAATTCCAAATGTGGAAATATTGAGAAAAAAAAAAACAAACGCAGTGATCAAGTTTTTTGTGGGGTCAGTTTTACGATTCACTCTTTGCCTCAAATAACAATGCGCTGCATTATTCTGTGGATCGGTTGCAATCGGGGTGCTACCAAATTATATAGTTTTTATGTGTTTTTAATGATTTTTTCAAAAATTAACCGAATGTCTACAAAAAAAGAAAACAAACAATTTTTCTGCCATTTTCTGATACTAATACCTTTTTCATACTTTTGCTGCACGGAGAGGGTAGCTGTTTGAGGTGTCATTTTTGCGAAAATGATCCGACGTTTTGCACTGCTGCCATTTTGAGGTTCTGTGCGACATTTTGATTTCCATCATTCATCTTTTATCCCATTTCTTGTGATTTGTAAAAAGGGTAAAAGTCGCATCGTACATTTCGGGGCCATTTCCCGTCTCGGAGTCACCGCCGGCCATAATGATTTAAATTTTATTAGCTTGGGCATTTGGGGACGCCAGGGATACCTTAATGTTGTCTGTTGATTTGTACTGTTTATAGTTTTCATATCAGTTCTAGGGAAGGAAAGGGGGTGTGGTGGGGGTGGTGATTTGAATTTTTAATATTTTATTAATTTATTTTTTTTTCAAAACGTAAACGGTCCACAGGCAACAGCCAAAATCCAGTGTGTGCTGTCAGTGTAGGTTAGAAATAGCCAGACAAGAACCCAAAAGGCCTCTCGAGGGCTACAAAGCGTTATATATTTTATTTTTTTTTCTTTGCTTGTGTGGCTGGCCTTGCTGGCACTAGTAGGGCAAGCTAGTACCATATGGTGACGAATGTGCAGGGAGACTGCAAAACGTTTCTATTGAGATCTGAGTTGACACAATATCCATCTCAAAACACCTAAAGGGGTTTGATTGAATAGGCACAGTATGCCGATTTGGAAAAAAAAAATTTTCAAAAATAAAGTCAGCACAGGCACAGCAAAAAATCCTTTTGTGTGCTGTCGGCGTAGTTAGAAATAAACATAGCATCAGAGAATTCATCTCTGTGGGGTGCGGTCTTTGATTCTATGATGCGTTTTGTGAAAAAGAAAAAGAAAAAAAAAAGGAAAAAAAACACCAAAAAAAACGACCAAAAAAAGGTAAAAAAAAAAAAGCAAAAAAAAAAAAAAAACACAAAAAAAACACAAAAAAAAACAAAAAAAAAAGGAAAAGGGAACCACGGGATAGGGTGTGGAAAATGTTGAACCCGAGGGCTAGGGTAGAGGTAGAGGAAGAGGGCGGTGAGTGAGGTGTCCCACTACTGCAGGGGTCAGAGGCTTGTGGTCCTGGGTTGGTGAAAGGGGGGGATGTTGAAGACACCAACCTGCTGATTGAGGGAGAGGGGGACACCGCACGGGAGCACACTCCCTAGGTCATGTCTCAAGTTAGGGGGACTCGTGGTAGGCAATGTTGAGGCCAGAACAGTGCGAAACAGGTGATGTCGTGGATTGCGGACAATGATCTAGCCATTTGTCCACCAGTCAGTCTTCCACGCAGTCCACCCATGTCACCGAAATCGCAACTCCTCCAGCTCCTCCACCTCAGCCTCCTTCGCCCCCGACCCAGACTGCCCCCTCCCAGGAAAATTTGGCATTTGAAAACGGCCATACTCTGAGGACTGTTTTCGGACCTTCCCAGAGTCACAAAACCCTTGTCCAGTGCTGCTGAGCTCTTTGCGACCAGTGGAAAACATGGCACGGAAAAGTTGTGGGTGATGGATGACATGGATTGTAGTGGAAGAAGTGTGTACAGAGGGGTCGGGCTGATGAGGAGACACGCTGTCAGACAGTGGTGAAGGTTGTTGTCAGGGCGGAAGCAGAGGGGGGGGCAGACTGAGGTATCGAGAGGATGATGAGTTGACAGACCCAAGCTGGGTTGATAGCCCTGGTGAACACAGTGCTTCTGAGATGGAGGCGAGTCTCAACGAGAAACAGGATTGAAAGAGGCAGTGTGTGGGGCCGACGGAGAGGGCAGGGCCAGGTGGTTGCATCAGCGCCAAATGTTTCACGTAGTGAATCTCCCGTGGTGAGGGCGAGATTTTCGGAAGTCCGGAGGTTCTTTTAAGAAACACCGGATGACCAAACAGGAACTGTGGGTGCAACCCTGGCCACACCAGGATCAAGCAGGGGTCCACCAACTACCAGTGTAAACCACCACCTGTATGCGAGAGCATAGAATGCTAAAAAACCCACTCAAGGGGACCAGGCCGTTCACCTCCCGCCGGGCACACCACTGCTCCATCCCCTGTGTCATATGCTGCCTCTGCTAGTACCCCCGCCAGGACCCCGCGCCCAAACAACTCCCGTGCGAAAAATCACACCGTCGCTCATTGATCCACCCCAGCATCCACAATGTCTCCATGCGCAGCTTAAGCTCTGTCGTACCCCAGACGCTGGAGCGCAAAGAGGAGGAGGAAATAATAGTGCAACCCACCCACACGCCAAGCCCTCAACGTCCACATCTCCAAATACTAGCCTGAGATGCTGCCCTATAGGCTGGTAGAGAATGATGAGACCTCACACACCCATGCGACGGCCGCCCTCGGATTCCCGAGTCCCCAGCCGCCACACCTTTTCCCGATGTGCTGTCCAGCCCTGCACCAGCACGTTGTCAGACAACATCATCCGTGCCTGACCAATGCCATTTCGACAAGGCACATGACACGGACACGTGGACGAGTGCTGCTGGGCAGGGCACTTAATATCGTGACGGCACATTGGGTTACTTGTGGAGGATGGGACCGAGTATGAACACTGGGGATGCTCATATACTTGCCGAGCCGAGGATTGTGGGGCCTACCTCGGTCCAGGTCGCTTCAGGCCACTATGCTGTTTCTCAGCGCATATCGGAGGAGGTGGAGGAAGGATGGGAGAGAGGAAGGAATGTTGGCGAGACCAGAAAGAGGGGAGCATTGCTCAGTCTTTCACTGTCAGCGGTATGGGCAGAAGAAGAGGAGTTGGAAGGAGGAGGAAATGGACAGTCAGGTCAGTGAGGGAGTGAATTCTGCAGCGTTGGGACTCTGGCGCATATGGCAAGATTTCATGCTAGGCTGCCATCCCGTGACCCTCCTGCGTTCAAAGAATTATTCCAAACCCCGCTTACTGGGTATTTCACTTCTCCTGGACCAACGTACAGGAAGGAGTGTGAGATTGCATGAATAACCAGCAGGCCCTGGTGCACAATCTTAAAAGTATTTCCATTCACAGCGACTAGCGGCAGCGGGCGTAATTGTTTCTGCGGGACAAGTGCGAAGGGGAGGAGAGTAGGCAAGCAGGCAAGCTTGTCCACACTGGAAGGGGTACGCTTTACAAGGCATGTGCCAGTTTTATGTCACCCCCAGCAAGACACTGCACCGTCCCCAAGTCTCGCAGAGTAGCGGATGATCTTTAACAGAAAGATGCGTGAGGGGAAGTAGCTGACCATACCATCGTCCTAAACTGATCACACAGCTCCCTACAAACTACTGGGGGTTAAAAGCTGGACATGTGACCACCGAAATGGCGCTGTACGCCTGGAGTGTTCCTTGCCTGCCCTACCGCTAGCGTGTTGTCTGAGTGGGTTTTCAGTGAGATGGTGGCATCATCACCGAAATGCTACCGCCTGTCGACTGACAGGGACGGACGTTTCTCAAGATGAATACAGGCCTGAATTTCTCAGATTTCCATTCTCCAACAGGTGATGAAAAGAGAAGACTCAACTTTGAATATGTATGCACTCCTCTCCTCTTGTTACACTACTAAAGAGAGGAAACTGGCTTATTTTTGTTGCCAGGGCCAACTGGCTTAGCTATTAGTACTCTATGTATTTTTGTATTTATTTTCGGAGGGACACCTACCCGGTCCTTGTTTTAAAACAATTTTTGGGAGTGCCAATTTTTGGTCACATAGGTAAGCTATGGTATTTAATTTTTCTGGAGGGCCACCTACCCGGTCCTCTGGTTGTAAAATTTTTTTTGGGCTGCCAAATACAGGCACTATCCAAATTTAATGTCTCCATAGGAAGGCCCTCCACACTGTGTCTTTATAGCGGACCTTCCACCCGTTGTCTCCATTGCTACCGCCACATCATCATCTCCATAGCTGCCCTCCAAAAGCGTCCATTTAGCTGCCTCCTACATTGTTCCCCTTAGCAAACGAGCTGTGTCAGGAAAATGTGGGGGTGTTTTCATGGCTTCAAATAAACTTGTAACTTGGTCTGCCACCCTGCTGTGTATCACAAAATATTACCGCCAATTTTATCATTGACCGATAATTCAGCGCTTCTGCAGATTGTTTTCATCCCGCCCCCGCATAACCAGGCCAATACTTATAAAGGAGAGTTCACACTTGATCTTATACAAAAGGTTTTAAAATTTGCCACTGTTTGTACCCCCGGACTGTTTGAAAATTATAATTTTTTCAAAATAAGTGCTTCTGGCCCCCAGCCCCATTTTGCGTGGGGAGGAGCCAAGAGGACAGGGGCTTGGAAAGGCGCGAAAAAGCTAGCCTGGCCGTGGGACACCTCCCCCCCAGCTCATACCAATATTAGGCAGCCTAAGAGGAATCCATGCAGACATGCCCTGCTGTTTACGGTCCATTTCGCCTCCATGATCCTCACAGCACCACCATTGTATCCATGCATAACTTTAAACTGTCTATACCCCAGACGCCTGGAAGCGCGAGAGGAGGGAACGGAAAACAGCCACATCATCCCCTTATCAAACGAGATGTGTCAAGCTGAATTTTCGGTTGTTCCACCAGTAATAATGGAACTGGTCCATCTTCGCCGCCAGCTGGAGACCTGAAGGGCAATCATAGCAGCACATATGGATGCCCCATACTGTCGCTCTTAATCATGGAAGTCGTCTCCATGGCTGCCTCAACATGTCGTCCCTTTCAAACGCGCTGTGTTCAGCTTCATTTTCGGCTGTTTCCACCAGTCTGTTATGGGGACTTGGTCCACTATGTCGCCACCATTGCTTGGTGTTTATCGAAAAAATATACCGTCAACCTTTGTTTCACATAGGGAAATAAATTCCGTGCTTCTTTCTCACCTCCTTTGGTTTCTCTCTGCCGCCTAACCCAGGCAAAATACTGATTTACATTAACATGCTAACGTTATCCTGACAAAGGAATTTTTTAATTGGTTTGAAGCTTGAGTCCCTTTGGGGTATGTCGCCCCTGCCACTCTCTAGCTGACGTTGTGCCGCTGCCTCTGCATGACGTCGCTATAGTGTCAGGGTCAATATTGGATGTTTTAGATGCTATCTACCTCATTCGGTCACTCAGTCACGCCATGATTTGTCCATAATTTTGGCATAATGGGTGATTACAGCCTCAGAGGCACCATGCATGCTGCCCCTGCTTTTTCCTGTCCATTTCCGTGGTGTTCCAATCATTTTCTGAGGTTTCCAGGTGTTGTTGGCCAATCTTCCCTGGCAGGACCCTTGGTACACTGGAAAATTGGCTTGGTCTCCCATTGAATTCAATGGGCGTTCGTTATTCGAGACGAGCATCGAGCATCGGGAAAGTACAGTCTCGAATAACGAGGCACCCGAGCATTTTAGGCTTCCCTCATCTCTCATGTTTACAACAAGCAACTCATTTTGCAGGAGTTTTTATGAGTAGAGCCTTTACACAAAAAAATAAGCAATTGTATAAACATATATTCATTGTTCAAAAAATGATAGCAGAAAGCACCACTTTCGTTATTACATAGAACAAGGAAATGAAAAAACTTGGCTTGAACTGTTTATGCACTAAATATGGTCATGGAAATTTTATTCTACAATGTTTTAAAATATTAAGAAAATATGTAGAGGCAAGAGTCTGTAATGTGGTCATACTCTGTCGAGGCTTGAATAATACAAGTTACAAAATGCTACCATTATTTTATGAAATACTAATGAGAAAATTATCAATTATTGTAAGTAAGTAGAAAGAAATCCTAAGGGTGACATGCATTAATCTTTTTTTATGAGCAATTAAATGAATTTTTTTTCCCGGTGGTAAATAGAAAATCATGTAAGTTCAGGTTCTGGAAATCATCCCCCCAGCCACATAGAAAAATTATAGTAGTGTACATCTTAAAAAAACTGTCTAAAATGGAGATTACAGCATCGTTCATAGGACGATTGAGGTGTTTTCAGCCAAAACCACTGACTTAAGGGAGCCTACTTATTACAGATATCAGGTTAAAAAGATTTGGCCTAAGTGTAAGGTTATGTTTGGCAGAGGTAGCCTATTTCTCTTTTACATCTGAAGAAGAAGGAGATTTTTACTAAATTGTTTATCAAACAAAAAGTTAGGTTTTACAAGATGATTGATGATCGTTAGTTTAGAAGGTTACACACAATATTAGGTTTGAGAGTAAATATAGATTGTTTTACTATTCTGAATATGATATAACTGCTATAAGAAAAAGAGTGATCTAAATTATAGAAAGGAAGGAGTGCCACCCAGAGCAGATGGCAGTGTCAATTTGTACAGGCATACTTTTTTTCTTTTTTTTTATGTTATTTATATAGGGGCTTATTTTTTTGTCCTTTTCTGCTACTAATTTTTGTGGCATCTGTAGCTAAAATTGATGAGATTTGATTAACTTTTTGTTGGTGGAGGAAATTGAAAATCATCAATGTTGTAAGATTTCTTTGCTTTTTTTGGCCAATATCCATACTATAAAAATGATTGTTGTTTTATTCTATGGGTTGTGCCATGGTCATGGAAATACCTAATCTATATTTTATGTTTTTTCGCCATTTTACTGAATTAAACAAGCGAATTGGAGAAAATCTGATTAAAAACGGCGTTTGACACAAAAAGAAAAAAAAGAAACAAAGAAACAACCAAAATGGGAGGAAGAGATGCAGGTAAGAATGTAAAGAGAAATACCAAATATAAGAAACGTGGACCCAAAAGTACATAAATATAATTCCAAGGTAAATATGAAAAAAGGTATAATATAAAATTATAATAGCGGTCAAAATTAAGACATTTATACCAATAATACCAAATATGATCTAACATTAAAGCCTCAAATTAGACGAGTGTAGAGTTAGATGCAATAGTCTTCTGCTTGTGCATTCACAGATATATTTCTAATGCTGTGGTTAGTGTCAGACCGTCGAGGCATCTGTAAAGTTTGAAAAAAAATGTCAAAAAAAAAAAACCTTGAAAATTTGTTTTGCAAGAGTTTCAAGTGCAGAATGGAAAAGTATGTAAAGAGATGAGAAGCACTAAAATCTTCGAGGCTCGTCTCGCGTCGAACTTTTTCCGATGCTCGAAGAGCTCGCTTCGAATAACGAACCCCATTGAATCAATGGGAGACTCGAGCATTTTTCAGGGGAACAAGGCTTGCACAGGGAAGATTGGCCCAAACAACCTGAAACCTCAGAAAAGAAAAGGATGGAAACACACGGAAAAATGGACAGTAACAGCAGGGGCAGCATGCATGGAGCTCTGAGGCTGCTTAATCGCACCATTAGCCAAAATTAGGGGGCACAGATGGCGATGACAGGTGGACCAAATGAGGCGACGATAGATCTAAAACACCAATAATTGACCCTGACACTATAGGGGAAGGCATGTGGAGCAGCGGCAGCAGCCGCAGGCTAGAGGGTGGGCATGGACGACATACCACCAATCGGGATCAGGCTTTCAAACAATTAAAAAAAAATTCCTTTTGGCGAGGATAACGTGTTTGTAGCACTATACGTTATCAGGTATTTGGCCTCCTGGTTATGGAGTAGACCGGAAACCAAAGGAGGTGAGCAAGAAGCACTGAAATGATTTCCTATGTGAAAAAAAAAGGTTGACAGTTATATTTAGTCAATAACACAGGCATGGTAGGACTATCATTAGGGACCAAGTCCATAAATTATTGATGATGACGCACCCGAAAATTAGCCTGACACAGCTTGTGCTGAGGGATGACACGGGAAGGGCAGCTATTGAAGACGAATTTTGGGAGGCAGCTATGGAGAGGCGTCTGGAGGCTGCTATGGAGACGACGTGTGGAAGCTGCTATGGAGACAACTGTGGAGGCAGCTATTGAGATGACGTTGGGGAAGCTGTTATGGAGAAACGGTGGAGGCATGATGGGGGGGGGGGGCTTTGCACTCAGTCATAACAGCTTGCAATCCATTATCCAAAAATGAGTGACCATATAAACTTACCAGAAAATCACAGCCGGTAAACCATCCAAAAATTCTGCCTGGAACAGCTGTTGCTAAGGGGACTATGTGCGTATTTCCTCTTGCGCTCCAGAGTCTGGGGTATAAGAAAGTTGAACGCTGCCATATGGAGACATTGGTGGACGCTTGTTGTGGAGGATCGTGGAGGCGAAATGGGACAGGAACACAGCAGGGGCAGCATGCCATGGATGCCTCTGAGGCGGCATAAATCTTGGGATTGGAGCTGGCGGTCGGCTGCCAGGCGAGCTTTCGCCGTGGCCAACCCTTTGCCTCTCGGCTATCCCCCCCCAAAATGGGCTGGGCAGAAGCATACTTTGAAAAATATAATTTCGTGTTGAATATTTCATTAGGGAATAATGGAATAGCAAGCGGTTTCATTTTTTATTTTTTTCGGAAATGGTTCCATGATTAAGAGCGGACAGTAGTGGGGCATCCATATTGTCGGCTCTTGATTGAAACTTCAGTCTCCAGGATGGCGCAACAAATGGGCCGAGTTACATTATGTATCTGGGTGTGAAATGAAACAAGCCGAAAATTCTGCCTGATCAGCTTCTTGTTTGAAGGGGACGATGTATGGAGGCAGTAGTAAGGTAGTAGTAGATTAAAGGTAATGAAAAAAGATTCAAACGATTTCCAGACTTTATCAAAATTGTTTAGGACAGTAGAACGGTCTTTAAGCTATTAAGATAGCCTGCCACTCTTTGGCCAGATGCTGTAGGTTGTACATCCACCCAATCACTCAATCTCTCTCCTAGAGATCTATTCCTGAGATAATAGGACGTTAAGGGTGGGGAATCATATTTTTGTGAGATTAGATTTGGTAGCCCATGGAATCTGGGACTTATGGGGCGTGGGGATTAACCAGATATTTAGCCAGTTTTTCATTCAGACCCCTCTAAAGAGTCCATCTGTATTAATTTTCCAAAGCTATTTTGACATCTGAGGGTGGATTTACAGCCCTAAATTTCTATATTCGTGTGTCTTCTAGTAGGCAATAAGCCTGTTTGGTTATATAAACCGGCATCCAACACCGTATTATCCCCCCCTTGTCGCTTCCGAACACCAACATTTGCTTATTTTTTCGAACCTCCTATTGCTTTTTTTGGGATGGAGTGAGGTGTGTATACTACTGGGGGCAAGCTGTATACTACTGGGGGCTGGCTGTATACTACATGGGGGCTGGTTGGCTGTATACTACATGGGGGCTGGATGTATACTACACCCTCGGCTTATACTTGAGTCAATAGGTTTTCCCAGTTTTCGATGGTAAAATTAGGGGTCTCGGCTTATACTCGGGTCGGCTTATACTCGAGTATATACGGTAAGTTTTGAAAGAACATTCGTTAAGGCCAGATTACAGTATATATTAATTTACCAGTGCAACAACAGAAACTACAGTATTTATGGCTAAGATACTATACTAAGAAGTCAAAGTGATTTATATGAGATGCACTTGGAACTGTGGTAAAATACACAGCAATATAATTGGGAACTGCAGTAGAATTTTAAAAATAGGTCATAAAACTGCAAGAAACTTAAAGGGATAGTTCCAGAAAACTGACCATGGTCAAACAGGTGCATGGTTCACAGGAAGTAATTGGATATTATTAGCCATGCACCTGTGTGATGTGTGACATCCAGGGTTGGTGTAAGGGGGAAGCAAGCTGGGCATTTGCGCAGGCCATCTTTCCTAAAGGGCCACCTCTACATGTGGACTTTTGTGGGCAGATGATGTATTGCTCTTTTAATACCCATTGGTTAAATGCCCAGGTGAAGATGCTCATCATCTACCTGTCTAATTATCTCTCTCCTATAATGTGTCTATCTCCTATCTAACCATTTATCTATTTAGCTTTTTGTCTATATATCTATATAAATCTCATATCTAGCTATCTATATATAATTTACTTTATATTTAGGCATCTATAAATCTATCATCTATTTATAAATCTATATTATCTATAACATCTTTCATCTTTATCTTCTGTTATCAATCTAGCTCTCATCTGTCTATCTCCTATAAAATTCTCCTGCAGTCACATACTACAGATTTATAACCACAGGAAGCTTTGTATAGAAGGTCATCAAGCAGAGATCTAGAAAACCATGTGGAATTGATGCAGAAAGTATATTGGAAGATTGTATAACTTTTATTATAAAGGCCCGACTTAAGGACGACCCCTAGTTAAAGACAGACCCCTCTGCCTGCTGTGATCTCTGCATACTTTTCTTTATTCCCAGACTGCAATGATCAGCTGTAAGGTGTCTGTAATGAAGCTTTATCGATAATCCTTGGTCCCATTACAGCCAAAAATTTTAAACCTCCAATTGTCACTAGGGCAAAAAAATTTTTGTCTGGAACTTCAATTATAAAATATACAGTTTCGACTTGCATACAAATTCAACTTAAGAACAAACCTATGGAACCTATCTTGTACATAACCCCGGGACTGCCTGTACAAGTAATAACATGTATTTGGTGAAATGGAAGAACCCCTGAAAAGGCTTTAATGACTTGGACATTTTAGCAAATTTTTGTACAAATTGGTTTAAGGGTCATAACTAGAGATGAGCGAACATACTCGTCCGAGCTTGATGCTCGTTCGAGCATTAGCGTACTCGAAACTGCTCGTTGCTCGGACGAGTATTTCGCCTGCTCGAGAAAATGGCAGCTCCCGCCGTTTTGCTTTTTGGCGGCCAGAAACAGAGCCAATCACAAGCCAGGAGACTCTGCACTCCACCCAGCATGACGTGGTACCCTCACACGTCGATAGCAGTGGTTGGCTGGCCAGATCAGGTGACCCTGGGATAGACTAGCCGCTGCCCGCGCTGCTCGGATCATTCTCTGTCTGGATGCCGCTAGGGAGAGAGCTGCTGCTGGTCAGGGAAAGCGTTAGGGTGTTCTATTAGCTTACTGTTAGGCAGGAGTGATTCTAAGATTCAGTCTCTCTCTAACTTGTGGAGGGGGAATTTGGCCTTATTCCACCATCTTGTGAAAAAAGTTGTAAAGTTGCTTGAAATTTTCCACATGCCATCACGTGTAGCCACAGCCCAAGTATATGTGAGCCGAATGCATAAAAGACAAAGTTAAACCAAAACATAAGAAAAAGAGGCCATCCAAAAGGCTCATGGGTAATGCAAAATCAAATATTCAAAGTTTATTAGTACTATTTTTTTTCTTAGTTTTGACAGACAATCAACAGCACTCTTAAAAAACTTTAAAATACATAATGGCATCCCAAAACAATTGTACAGTGATCTGGTGTAGGTACACGAACTGCCACTGTCAACAATAAGCAGTGATATTATACTCCCAGAAATTCTCAGCCTGATCATAACACATTGAATAAAGTGCCACAAGTGACTACATGCATAGAAAATCAACAGTACTTTATGTCTACAAAGCAGAGAATTACCCACTCTGTCGTGGCATGATAAGTCTGAAAGGTTGCCAATTCATGGTAAACGTGACAACAGGTTCATAGGGAAAAATGAAAAAATGACGAGTTACCACAGAAACGCGCTGCATACAGTGGAAGAGTAGTCAAGACAGAGGCAATGGCTCGCCCCACGCGTCCTTCGTCGCCAAAAAGGGCAACTTCTTCAGGGGTATAGAGCCCTAAACGAGCGTGTCTACCTTATATACAGCCATAGGTGGAGTGCCACACATTTACTGGCGTCTTGCACAGTAAAGTAGCCTCAAGACTTGCTGCATGCGCATCCCCGGCGGGGGTACAAGTGTTTGAGTGTTGCTTAGCAACAAAATGAGTATGCGGAACGGATAAAAATGTAGAACGATACATAATATGCGGCGCTATTACAAAATAGGTGTAAAGAGGGACATCGCGGATAACATCAGTTGGCGAAAATCCAGAGGAACATGCAGAAAAGGTGATTTGACACTTTTGGTACTGAGGTATATCATAAATTTAACGGTAATTTATGCTGCAGTATGTTGTCATGGAGCAACTTGTCATGAAAAAATATGGATATATTAAAGTTACCAAGTGAGGCGATAAAACAGTGCTTAATAGATACAAATATGATCAAATTATGGTAGCGATCGTAAAGTAAAAAACAATGAGCCCCATGTACTCACCTGTTGCACACCCCGCATTCAGTCATGAGTTATGAGTAAGAATCTTTCCGAAGATGCGTAGTAGACGTGCTTATCTGTGGCTGTGCGTTTTTTGTTCCCTCTGTTCATTTACTGCCCATGTTTGTAAAGAAAAGGGTGAAGGATTGACATCAGAGTGCTGCTACAAATTATCTATGTTTTCAGGAAATTTACAAATTATAACCAGATTATTCTTCAATATGGCCCATTTGTAATACATCAATATGGAAGTATTGGAAGTTAGAGATTCCAATATTATGCAAGAACTACACAGACAACATCTAATCAAGCGGGAATACTTTTTGGTACCTTTTCAGGTTTTTTTTATTATAGCATCATTTTAGAATTGCAAACACCAATGCCAAGAAGTATAGAACAGCTAGAACATAAAAAAAGGTGTGCTGAATGCACGGGCTTCTTTGACAGGGCCAAACAAGCTAAAACTATAGAGAGCCTTTAATAGAACAGATTCAAAGAAAACTATGGGATCCTTTTGGCCCCAGTTTCCCATGGCAATTCTCTACAATGCTGGAAGAAAAACAGATACCACAGGCCTACATTTGTAAAATGAACCATTACCTGCAAGTGATAACGCGTCTGTCGCTCTAGGCTTAAACTGTATTAAAACATGTTGTTTATCATTACCCTATTGGAGGTATGAAGTTAGCAATTGTATGATGCAATCTACGCTTTTGTGGGATAGTCAAGTTAGTTAAAACAGTAGCAAGAGAGAAAATATTCATTAAAATAACATTTCATCTCTCTTCTAGAAATATGGCATCTGCTGTTTTTTTGGAGGGGGATTAGTTTGATTTATATTGGAAGGTGATACATCTGGCTTCTGAGTTAAAAAGTTGCACAATAAAGGCAAAAAATGTTGCAATTTGTTCTCAATTAGAGAATTTTTCTTGTGAGGGTGAGCTCTGTACGGTACCTAATGAATATAAAAATAAACGCGAATTTAGGTTTCATTTGGAGCTCATTAAAAATATTAATTATCGGGGCACTTTTTAATTAAAGTTCCATTCGCGTTTGTATGTGCAGATACTTTTTATGTTCATGTTTAGGCTTCTAGGTTGGACTTGATGGACCTGCATTTTTTTCAAACTTGTCTACGATATCACTGTGGATAATTATACTGTCAAAATGGACATTAAAGTTGCAGCATAATTGTAAAACTTGATAAAATAAAGGAGATATTGTTTTTTAAAAAGAGATGATTCCAACAATTGAAAAGGTTATTACTGTTGAACATTTTCTTCATAAAATCTCAAGCTAGTTGGCCTTACTAGAAACCTTAATAAGTCTCGGTCTTGGGATAAATAACAGAAAATTAAGTTTTTTATTCCTAAACTAAAATGCTATTTGTCCTCTGTGCCAGACATTACTTGTATAAGTCTTAATAAATAATTGGCAATTTTTAAATAAAATGTGTGCTCTGTTAGAGTGTGTGAGTGGGCACAGTACATGCTAAGCTCCAAATCAGTTGAAAAAGCCAATTTTCATCCTCTTGACTTTTTATTCAGTGTTATATATTACTGTTTCATGTTGATGTTAAAATACATGTCACTTTCTATTATCAGAGGGTGGATAGAAAATTGTAAATGCTTATAAAATCTCAAACTTTGAAAACTGCATTTCTTTTAAAATAGCTATTAATTTTAAATCCTTGAACCTTGCATTCATTTAATTATACTGCATCACTTCTGCAGATTTTGGATGGGTTGTCACATTGGATGTACAGTAGCTACATGCTGAATAAGTTAAAAACAGTTTAACTTTACAGCCAATTTTTTATTGCTCTAAAACATACAAAAGGAAAAGAGCAGCATTAAATAAAATGTTCTATTGGTTGTATCACAAACTATGGGTGAATTACAAAGTTTGTACATAGCTTTCTAAGAAAGCAAGCTGTGAAATAGTTGCTCCCTACTCCACCCAGAAAACACCACAAGTTATAGTGCACAATTCTCTGGTTGGAAAGGTAGTAGTCGGTATCTTCAGGATGCCAAACCTGAAGATATTCTGGCATGGCAGAAGGGGTGGGGTTTGCATTAAGTGCTTGATCACAAAAAAGCAAGACATAAAACTATGTGATGCAAAGGTAAAATATTACAAACAAACGTTCTGTAGCTTCATCCAATAGTTACATCTCTTTCTAGCTAAGGTTAGCTACAGATATATGAATGGCAGTATGATTTGAGAATAACACTACACAGGGATTATAATGTAGTCTGTTAAAAGGAATGTGGATTGTGCTACATAGCGCTTTTCGACAAAGAACAATATGTTTTTAAGCCTTTTATGTAAATTATGTAAATGTTTGTCACAATGCTTTTAAGGTTTTATGTAAAGAGCTCTCCTTTCAGTATTGGTACTGATCACAAAATTTAACTTGTTAGGCCGCTTTCACACTTACGTTGCAGATCACGTCAGAGTCTGATCAGGGTGCAATCAGGGTTTGCTCAGTGAAAAACATTTTCATCAGGGTCAAGCAGTGTTCAGTCCGGAGTTGATTCAGTGTCTCGTTCAACCATGGCAGTTTTGGTGTTTTCAATGCATTTTCAAAGCATTGTTCAAGGGAAAATAACGCACATGAAAAAGACTCAGGACTGTGTTCTATCTTTTCTATGGCAATTGATTAGTGAAAAATGCAGTGAACTTGCATTGTACCTGTACGTGTCTCAAAGTGCCATGCGGCATGTGACTAGCAAAAGTAAATAAAGCATGCTGAGATTTAACCCCTTATCACCGACACTAGTTTTCAGCTCAATGACCAGACTCGATTTTTCAAATCTGACATGTCTCATGATAATTGGTTATAACTAGAGATGAGCGACATACTGTCGAGCTTGATGCTCGTTTAGAGCATTAGCGTACTCGAACTGCTCGTGCTCGGAAGAGTATTCGCCCATGCTCGAGAAAATGGCAGCTCCCGCCGTTTTGCTTGTGGCGGCCAGAAGAACAGAGCCAATCACAAGCCAGGAGACTTGCACTACACCCAGCATGACGTGGTACCCTCCACACGCGATAGCAGTGGGGCTGGCAGATCAGGTGACCCTGGGATTAGACTAGCCGCTGCCCCGCGATTGACTCGGATCATTCTCTGTCTGGATGCCGCTAGGGAGAGAGCTGCTGCTGGTCAGGAAAGCGTTAGGTGTTTATAGCTTACTGATTAGGCAGGGAGTGAGTCTACAACAACCCAACAGCCTTCTTGGGCTCCAATAACGTTATTCCTTTTTTTTTTTATTTGATCTGTGGCTGGGCTGTAGGCACTCAGTTAACGTTGTTTTTGACAAAAGCTTAAGTACCATATTGGGAGGAATTAGCAGGGGGACTTGCTACCGTTGTGTTTACGCTCTTAGGGACACACATATCACCTCAAACACCAAAGTGGGAGAAGGAAAAATTTATTAAGGGGTTTGATGTCAATTAGGCACAGTTGGCAGTTTCTTTTTTATTTACATTTATTTTTTTCATAACTCAGCGTCATCTCATCTGGCTAGTAGTGTGCTTCATACTGGCTAGAAAATAGCCATAGGAGAATCCAACAGGCTCTTACGTCTACAATAGCGTTATATTATATTTGATTTTGGTGATCGGCCTGGTGGCTGTAGGTGTTGCAGTGCATTCTACTAGCAAATTGTGAGCATTTGAGTGAGAACTTGAGACACTGTGTTTTGCGCTTAGTGACGCACATATCCATCGCAAAGACCGAAGTGGGGGAAATTTATTAGGGCCCGGGGTTGTAGTTTCAATTAGGCACAGTATGCCATTTCCTTTTTGATTTTACTTTATTTTTTTTTCATAACTCAGCCCCCTGCGTCATCTCATCTGGCATAGGAGTGTGCTTTCATACTTGGCTAGAAAATGAGCCATAGGAGAATCAAAGGTTACTTACGTCTACAATAGCGTTTACATATATTGATTTCTGGTGATCTGCTGGTGGCTGTTAGGTGTTGCAGTGCATTCTACTAGCAAAGTGTGGCATTTGGAGTGAGACTTGCGACCACTGTGTTTTGCGCTACGTGTACGCACAGATCATCGCAAAAAGAACGAAGTGGGAAAATTTATTAGGGACCGGGGTTGTATTCAATAGGCACAGTCTGCCATTTTCCTTTTTATTTGACGTTTATTTTTTCCTAATCAGCGTACTCTCATCTGCATAGAGTGTGCTTCATACTTGGATAGAAATAGCCATCGGAAGAATCCAAAAAGGCTTACTTAGTCTACAATAGCGTTACATTATATTTGATTTATGGTTTGATCGCTGGGGCTGTAGTTGTTGCAGGCATCTACTAGCAAATTGTGAGCCATTTGGAGTGAGACTTGCGCCACTGTGTTTTGAGCTTAGTGACGCACATATCCATCACCAACGACCGAAGGGGGAAAATTATTAGGGCCCGAGGTTGTATTTAATTGGCACAGTCTGACATTCCTTTTTTATTTACGTTATTTGTTTATAACTCAGCGTCATCTATTCTGGCTAGTAGTGTGCTTCATACTTGGCTAGAAAAAAGACCATAGGAGAATCCAAAAGGCTACTTACGTCTACAATAGCGTACAATATTGATTTGGGTGATCTGCTGGGTGGGTGTTGTAGTTGTTGCAGTGCATCTACTAGCAAATTGTGAGCAATTTGGAGTTGAGACTTGCGACCACTGTTGTTTTGCGCGTCGTGACGCACATACCATCGCAAAGGACCGAAGTGGGAAAATTTATAGGGCCCGGTGGATTTCAATTAGCACAGTCGGCCAATGTCTTTTTTATTTTTACGTTTATTTTTTCATTAACTCAGCGTCACTCATCTGGCATTAGTAGTGTGCTTTCATTCCTTGGCTAGAAATAGCCATAGGAGAATCAAAAGGCTTACTTACGTCTTACAATAGCGTTACATATATTTGATTTCTGGTTGATATGCTGGGGCTGATAGTTGTTGCAGTGCATCTACTTAGCAAATTGGAGCCAATTTGAGTGAGAATTGCGACCACTGTGTTTTGCGCTTAGTGACGCACATTCCATCGCAAAGGACCGAAGTGGGAAAATTTTATTAGGGCCCGGGTTGTATTCAATTAGGCACAGTCTGCAATTTCTTTTTATTTACGTTATTTTTTTCATAACTCAGCGTCATCTCATCGGCATAGTAGTGTGCGTAATACTGGCTAGAAAATAGCCATAGGGAATCCAAATGCTTACTTACGTTATCAAGAGCGTTACATATATTTGATTTCTGGTTTGATCTGCTGGTGGCTGTAGTTTTGCAGTGAATCTACTAGCAAAATTGTGAGCAATTGGAGTAGTGAGAATGCGACCACTGGGTTTTGCGCTTGTAGTGACGCCACATATCCATCGCAAAGACGAATGGGACAATTTATTAGGGCCGGGTTGTATTTCAATTAGGCACAAGTCTGCATTTCCTTTTTATTTTTACGTTTATTTTTCAAAATCAGAGTCATCTAATCTGGCATGTAGGTGTGCTTTCATACTTGGCTAGAAAATAGACATAGGAGAATCCAAAAAGGCTTACTTACGTTACAATAGCGTTACATATATTGATTTCGGTTGACGGATGGTTGGCGTGTAGTGTTGCAGTGCATTACTAGCAAATTGTAGCAATTTGGAGTGAGAATTGCCGACCACTGTGTTTGAACGCTAGTGACGCACATATCCTCGCAAAAGACCGAAGTGGCGAAAATTTATTAGGGCCCCCGGGTGTATTTCAATTAGGACAGTCGCATTTCCTTTTATTTTACGTTTATTTTTTCATAACTCAGAGTCATCTCATCTGGCATAGTAGTGTGCGTTCATACTGGCTAGAAAATAGCCATAGGAGAATCCAAAAGGCTACTTACGTCTCATAGCGTACGATATTGATTCTGGTTGATTGCTGGTGGCTTTGTAGTTGTTGAAGTTGCTCTACTAGCAAAATTGGGAGCATTTGGAGTGAGACTTGCGACAATGTGTTTTGCGCTTAGTGACGCACATATCCATCGCAAAGACCGAAGTGGGAAAAATTTATTAGGGCCGGGGTTGTATTTCCAATTAGGCACAGTCTGCCTTTCCTTTTTTATTTTACGTTTATTTTTTTCATAACTCAGCGTCATCTATCTGGCATCATAGTAGGGTGCTTTCATACTTGCTAGAAAATAGCCATAGGAGAATCCAAAAGGCTTACTTACGCTCAATAGCTGTTACATATATTTGATTCTGGTTGATCTGCCGGTGGCTGTAGTTGTTGCAGTGCATCTACAGCAAAGTGTGAGCAATTTGGAGTGAGACTTCGACCACTGATGTGTTGCGCTTAGTGACGCAAACAAAAAAAAAAAAAAGAATATCCATCGCAAAAAGGACCGAAGTGGGAGGAAAATTATTAGGGCCCGGGTTTTTGTAATTTCAATAGGCACGTCTGCCCTTTCCTTTTTATTTACGTTATTTTTTCAGAACTCAGAGTATCGCATTCTGGCATAAAGTCGTGTGCCTTCATACTTGGCTAGAAACGAGCCATAGGAGAATCCAAAAGCTTACGTACGTTTATACAATAGCGTTACATATATTGATTTCTGGTTGATCTGCTGGTGGCTGTATAGTTGTTGCAGTGCTTCTACTAGCAAATGGTGAGCAATTTGGGTGAGACTTGCGACCATGTGTTGCGCTTAGTGACGCACATATCCTCGCCCAAAGACGAAGGGGGAAAAGTTATAGGGCCCGGGGTTGTGTATTTCAATTAGGCACAGTCTGCCATCTTTTTATTTTACGTTTATTGTTTTCATAACTCAGCGTCAATCTCATATGGCATAGCAGTGTGCTTTATACTTGGCTAGAAAATAGCCATCATAGCAATAGGATAGCATCGTTTGGTTTTAAAAAACTTAAAAAACACACAAATAAAAAAAAACAAAAACCAAAAAAACGTTTTTTAAAAAAAAATTAAATTATAACTCTCATTTTCAAAAGGTTAACCCGAGGGCTAGCGGGTTAAGAGGGACGAGGGAGGCGGCGTGGGCGTCAACTATGAAGGGGTCAGAGGCCGTGGGTTCTGGGCGGGGTGAGGACACCACCTGCTGAGATGAAGGAGCAGGGAACGCCGCCGAGAGCTAACACTCCCTAGGTCATGTCTGAAGTTACTGGGACTCGTGGTTTAGAGCACTGTTGAGTGCCAGAACAGTTTGGAACAGGTGATGTCGTGGATTGCCGACAATGCTTCGAGCAAGTTGTCCACAGTCAGTCTTCCACGAGGCCACCAGTCACCGAAATCGGCACTCCTCCAGCTTGACACCTCAGCTCATCCCCCCAGTCTGCCCCCTCCCAGCAAACATTTGCCATTGAATTGAACCGGCAACTTGAGGACTGTTTTCTGGACCCTTCCCACAGTCCAAAAACCATTGTCCTGATGCTGCTGAGCCATTTTTCCGATTGCCCAGGTTTTCCACCAGTCGCAGTCTGTGGGGTGATGATGACCTTCTTGACGTAGTGGAAAGAAGTGTGTAAAGGAGGTGTACGCGATGATGAGACACGGTGTCAGACAGTGGCGGAAAGTTGTTGTCAGGGCAGGGGGGAGCGAGGGGGGAGCAGACTGAGGGATCGGAGGATGATGAGGTGACAGACCCAAGCTGGGTGAGAGGCCGGCAGGTGAACACAGGCTTCTGAGACGGAGAGAGTCCTCGACAGAAAAAGGTTGAATTTTGGGCAGTGGTGGGGCGCCAGACGGAGAGGCAGGGCCAGAGCTGGTGCATCCGCGCCAAAGTGTCAACTGTGAAGCTCCGTTGGCGAGGGCTCCTGGGCGAGGGTAGATTTCAGAAGGTCTGGAGGTTCTTTAAGGAAACACCGGATGACCGACGGGACTGTGGTGTGCAAATTTGCCAAACCAGGATCAGCAAGGGGGGGTTCCACCACTAATAGCTAACACCACCAGTATGCGCAGGCATATGAATGCAAAACCCCATCATGGCAAAAACAAGCGCGTTCACCTCGGGCCGTGCAAACCACGCTCCTTCCCCTGGGTCAGCTGAATAGTCAGCCCCCTGGCCCAGGACCTGACCCACAAAAAACCCCATCGTCGCCTCCACGATCATCCACAGCATCCACAGCGTTCAGCCTCCATACCCCAGACGCTGGATGAGCGGAACCGCAAAGATAGTGCCACCCACCCGACACGGCCCAAGCCCTTAATGTGGCCATCCAGATTGCAAGCCTGGAGATGCTTGCCCTATAGGGCTAGTAGAGACCGAGGCCTTTCGCAGCCTCATGGCGGCGGCCCCCCGCCACCCGTATTCGGTCCCCAGCCGCCACTACTTTTCCCGATGTGCGTCCCAAGCCCTGCACCAGACGTGGTCAGAGAAAATAATCCGTTTGCCCTGACCAACGCCGTTCTGGACAAGGTCCACCTGACCACGACACGTGGAAGAGTGCGGCCGGGCAGGCCACTATATATCGCTGACGGCACATTGCGTTAAACTTTTGGTGGAGGCGGGAACGAGGTTGACCATGCGGCTGGTCATATACTGCGGGGGGCGACGCCGGGATGCCGGGCCTACCTCGGTCCAGGCTGTTCAGGCCTACTATGCCTCCTCCTTCCTCCCACCCCTCCTCACCTCCCTCCGAACGACCATCCGTGGGCCCCATGGCGCCATCAGTCGCTAGCTCTAGGCACAGCAGCAGTTGCCGTCGATAAGCACAGCAGGCGGTGCTGATGAAACTGCTGAGCCTAGTGCGAAAAAGGCCACACCGCCCAAGAACTATTACAGGGCATCACGGCGCAGACTGATCTGTGGGCTGGCACCGCTGAACATTGAAGCCGGCATGGTTGTGTGTGACAAGGCCGTAAACCTGGTGGTGGCGGTCTGCAACTCGGCAGACGGACACATGTGCCATGCTGGGCCCATGTGTTAAATCTGATATTCAGCGTTTCCTCAAGACATACCCAATCTGTCTGAATTTGCTCACGAAAGGTCGCAGCATCTGTGCGCATTTCAGAAGTCCAGCACAGATGCTGCCACTCTCAGGCAGCGCAGGCCGCCTCCAATGCCCGCTCACGATTTGTTGTGAGACGTTGCCCACGAGGTGGAATTCAACACTGACCATGTTATCCAGAGTTTACCAGCAGAGCCGAGCGAGGTAGACTGCCAGATGTCAACTTCCACCAGAACTGGTAGTCAGGTCAGTCAGCTTCTCAAGTATACAATGAGGAGGGGACGTGGAGTGTCTGATATCTGTAGGTGCTGAGTAATTTGAGGAGTCCAACACAGATGGTCAGTGGCGATTGCCGCCATCATCAGCATCACCATCCCGTGCTTGGCCTGTGAAAATCTCTGGTCAGAATGAAGTCGGAAGCTTTGCGCTCCTCACAAGAGAACGGGGGAAGAAGATTCCCTTGATTGAGAGCCAAAGCACCCTTAGGTCTGTTTCTCAGCGCATATCGGAGAGGTGGAGGAGGATGAGGAGGAAGAGGAGAGAATGTGGCGAGACACAAGAGGGACAATGCTCAGACCTTCCATGTTTTCAGCGTGTATGGGCAGAAGAAGAGGAGTTGGAGGAGGAGGAGATGCGACAGTTCAGGCCAGGGAGGGGAGTGAATTTGAGAGTTGGGACTCTGCGCATATGGCAGATTTCATGCTAGGCTGCCTATCCGTGACCCTGCGTTCAAAGAATTATTCCAGCACCGATACTGGGTGTTCATCTCCTGGACCCACGGTACAAGCAAAATCTGTCACTCTCATCCCTGGAGAAGGAAAGGAGTGTGAGGAATGCATGAATACCAGCAGGCCATGGGCACACGCTGAAACAGTAGTTCCCTTCTGACGAGCTTCGAGGCAGAGTGCCGTAGTTCTCGGGACAAGTAGCGAGGGAGGTAGGCGAGCAGGCAGGCTTGTCCAGCACTGGCAAGGGTACGCTTTACAAGGCTTTTGCCAGCTTTATGTCACCACAGCAGAGACACTGTCACCTTTCCCCAGTCTCGGCAGATAGGGCTGATCTTTACAGAAAGATGGTGAGGGGAGTCCGTAGCTGACCCCACCATCGTCCTAAATGGATAACAAGCCTCCCTACCAATTACTGGGTTTTCAAAGCTGGGAATGTGGCACAGAACTGGCGCTGTACGCCTTGGAGGTCTTGCCACTGCCTGCCGCTGCGTCTTGTCCGAGCGGGTTTTCAGTTGCAGCTGCGTGGCATAATCACGAATAAGCGGACAGCCTGTCGACTGCAGCGCTGACAGGCTGACGCCTTATCAAAATGAATAAAGGCCTGGATTTATCATTAAAATTTACAATCTACACAGGTGAAGGAAGCTCAACCTGAATAATTGATCCCACTCCTCCTCCTCCTCATTTTTCCTCTTCTCTCCTCTTGTACAGTAAAGCAGAGGAAGGAAACTGGCTTTTGTGACAGGGCCCCATGGCTCTAGCTATAGACTTTATGCATGTAATTTTCTGGAGGGCCCACCGGACCGGGCTCTGTTTTCAACAATTGTTGGGAAGTGCCACATACAGGCCACTCCAATCTATAAATTTTTGGAGGACCACCTACCTGCTCCTCTGGTTTGCCAATTTCTTGGACTGCCACATAAGGCACTCAATCTATTCCATTTTTCTGGAGGGCCACCTACCTGCTTTCCTCTGGTTTGAAAACTTTTTTGGACTGCCACATACAGGGCACTCAATCTATTCCATGTCTGATGGGGCACCTACCTGCTCCTCTGGTTTGAAAACTTTTTTGGACTGCCAAATACGAGGCACTCAATCTATTCCATTTTTTCTGGAGGGCCACCTACCTGCCTCCTTTGGTTGAAAACTTTTTTGGACTGCCCCATACATACAGTAACTCAATCTATTCCATTTCTGGAGGGCCACCTACCCTGCCTACTCTGGTTGAAAAACTTTTTTGGACTGCCACATACAGGCCAAATATCCAAATGGAATTGTTCCTCCATAGCAGCCTCCACACGTTGTTCCATGGCTACCTCAAAAGGCGTTATTAAATAGCTGCCTCCATACATCGTCCCTTTATCAAACCGAGGTGTGTCAGGCCGAAATTGCGGTGTTTTCAGTGGATTCCACATCAAAGTTGTAACCTGTAGCCACCATGATGTGGATCCACATAAATCACTGGCAAACTTTTACCATTTAGGATATTATTCGCGTGTCTGAGCATCTGGTTAAAATTCCCCTCACCCGCCATTCCAAACTTATAAGGAACGTTACTACACTTGATTTTAACAAAAGGTTCTTAGAAGGCGTTTGGGGAGAGCCTAGAGAAAGGGGCTTGGCTTGGCGAAAGATCGCCTGCAGCGCGGGAGCGCCAGCTCATGCGCATCATGCGCTTCTGCAGCATCTGTTTACATTACCCTCACCGCCATTATCCCAAATTATCAGAACGCTACTTACACTTGATCACATACAAAAGGTTCTAGAAGTGCTGTTTGGGGAGTGGCCTAGAGACAGGGTTGGATTGGCGAAAGCTCGCTGCAGCGGAGCGCCAGCTCCATGCGCATCATGCGCTTCTTGCATCTGTTTACATTCCCCTCACCCGCCCATATCCCAAACTTATAAGGAACGCTACTACACTTGACGTATACAAAAAGGTATTCTTAGGAGTGCTGTTTGGGGAGTTAGTAGCCTAGAAGACAGGGGCTTGGATTGGCGACAGCTCGCTGGAAGCGGGGCGAGCGCCAGCTCCATGCGCATCAGCGCTTCTTGCGCATCTGTTTACCTTCCCTCACCGACATTATCCAAACTTATAAGAACGCTACTACACTTGATCTTATACAAAAGGTCTTAGAAGTGTGTGGGGAGTAGCTAGAGAGACAGGGGCTGGGATTGGCGAAAGCTCGCCTTGCAGCGGAGCGCCAGCTCCAGGCATCATGCGCTTTTGCGCATCTGTTACATTCCCTTCACCCGCCATATCCCAAACTAAAGAACGTATTACACTAAACTGGTGCAGGCTGGGACCGAGTCGACCCTGGGGCTGGTCATATACTGCCGACGCAGAGGATTGCGGGGCCCTACCTCGCGTCCAGGTCTAAAAAAGGGCCCTACTATACCTCTTCCTCCTCCCACCCCTCCTCCACCTCCTCCTCCTCTCCGAATTACCATCCGTGGGGCATGGCGCCATTAAGTCGGTTAGCTCTAGGCACAGCAGCAGTGCCGTCGCTAAGCGACACAGGCGGTGCTCAAAAATGCGAGCCTAGGCATAAAAAGGCACACCGCCCAAGAGCTATTACAGGGCATTCCACATCAAAACTTGTTAACTTTGTCGCCACCTGTGTGTAATCACAAAAATATACTGGAATTTTATCATTTACGGATATTATTTCAGCAGCGTCTGCGCATCTGTTTACATTCCCCTTCACCCCCATATCCAAACTTTAAGAACGCTATTACACTGGACTTATACAAAAGGTTTCTTAGAAGGCTGTTTGGGAGTAGCCTAGAGACCGGGGCTGGATTGGCGAAAAGCGTGCCTGGCAGCGGAGCGCAGCTCCATGCCAAGGTCCAAATAACATAGTTTAACTGCAGCCACCTTTAATCACTATTAGTTCACTGCCTCAATACATGGTCCCCTTATCAAAACGACGCTGTTGTTCAGGCAGCATTTTGGATTGTTTTCATGGATCCATGTTAACTTTGTCGCCACCCTGCGGGGTAATCCACAAAAATCTGGCAAACTTTTATCATGTTACTCCCATTTCGGTTTTCTCCTATACCACACTTCCCGAATTATTGAGCGCGTCTTGCTCACCTCCTTTGGTTTCCTTTGGTCCCATGGTTTGAAGCCTGAGTCCATTTAGGTATGTTGACATGACACTCTCTAGCCTTGCCGTGCTGCCGCTGCCGCTTGCCTCTGCATGCCATCCCCTTATAGGGTCAGGTCAATGATGGTGTTGTAGATGCTATTAGCCTCATTCGGCATCTGTCATGGCCAGCTGTTTGCCTTAATTGTGCATAATGGTGCGATTAAGCAGCCTCAGAGCATCCTGCATGCTTGCCCCCTGCTTTTCCTGTCATTTCCGTGGTGTTTCCATCATGTTATGAGGTTCCCAGGGTTTGGCCAAGCCTTCCCTGTGCAGAGCCTTGGTACCTGAAAAATGCTCGAGTTCCCATTGACTTCAATGGGGCTCGTTACTCGAAACGAGCACTCGACATCGGCGAAAAGTTCGTCTCGAATAACGAGTAACCCGAGCATGTTAGTTGCTCGCTTCTCTCTAGTTATACTTTGGAACGCTTTAACAGATCCCGTGATTTTTGAGAATGTTTTCGTGACCATTGTACTTAATTTTGTTTTGCGTTTCGTTCTGAAAAAAAGTGGAAAATTGGCCAAAAGTTGTAAAAATTATTCATTTTCCAAGTTGAAATGTTCTGGTTTCCAGACAAGATGTAAAACACCAAAAAATTGATAATTAAATTACAGAATATATGCTTTATGTTGGATGATATTTTATGATTCGATTCAGTTTCTAGGATGTTATGAGGCGCAGAACTTTAGGTTGCGTTTTCTTATTTTCATGAAATGAAAATTGCCACCCAAAATCCACATTTGAGGGACAAATCAGCTGTTCAAGTGAATTTGTAAGGCCTAAATAATAGTAAAACCCATAAATTATCCACTATAGGAACGTTTACCCCTCAACATATGAAAACAGAGTTCTATTAAGTCTATTAACCCTGGGAAGTGTTCACATGGGTTAAAAAATATGGACTTGCCATTTAGAAGAAAAACTACAGAATTTTTTTGGAAAATACATTCCATTTAGGCCAAAACTGACAGTTTCAGATAAATAAATGATGAAATGCACTACAACGCTTGATGCCCAATTCTCCCAAGTTTACTGATACCCCATATGTAGGTGGTTAGGGTAAAAATTATGTACGGGCGACGGCCATGTATAGAATGATGGAGGTGCCATTCACAGCAGATTTGTATTGTCAATAGTACGGACCTATACATTTAATTTTTTTGGTAATGCGAAACATATGAGGCTATTATTTGCGTGGTGAGTTACAAGGTATAGATAATTTATATGGGGAGTCCTAAGCTTATTCATGAGTTATACTATTTCAAGGGGGGACACCAACACAAAATCATCCATTTATTTGGATTGTTAGCATTTTTTCCCCCCACGCTCACCGTAACGTAAAAAATAATATGTATATTTGATTATGGTTCACTACGATTGACGGTGTTGATACCTCATTTATATGTTTTTCTTATTTTTGCTCAACTTTTCCGTGAGCAAAACCAATATGGGAGGAAAACGCATGTTTTTACCATTGACAACTTTTCAGGGCCATAACTTCTGTATTTCTGTTGTCAGATCTGGTTGAGGCTTATTTTTTGGGAAAACAGTTGTTATTTCAGTCGTATCTTAATAGGGAACGTAACTTTTTTTGACTCATTTTAGAACATTTTGTGATGGTGTTTGATGAAATAAGTGTATATATGGGAAGTTTTTCGCGTTTTTTTTAGGAGTCACCAACGCGGGTTCAATATTGATTAGATTTATTTACAGATTTAAAACGACGCGGGGTATACAAATATGTACGTGTTTTTGTGTTTATTTACTTTATTTGCATTTTATGTGTTGACTGGGGAGATTATGGGACTTTATTTTATTTATTTTTTTAATTCTATTATAAAAAGATTTAAGTTTTTTTTTTACTTTTTACATTTTCTACTCAAAAGCCATACTCAAACTCGATGTGCACCAAACAACAAAGGGCACATCAGAGCTTCTTATTGGTGCTGAATGGTTGCTTGGACAGCTGAGAGGACAATTATACTCCAATGACTGACCATTCAGCTTTTCACAATAACAGAAGAGCAAAAATATTCCCAATTACCGTATATACCTCGAGTATAAAGCCGACCCAAGTATAAGCCGAGGCCCTAATTTAACAACAAAAAACCCGGGTGAAAACCGATAATTTGTTTACTCGAGTATAAAGCGAGTTGGGTTGTTCAGCCACATTTTTTGCCTGCTGAAAAAACTAGGCTATACCGAGTATATAGGTAACTGCAAAGGACAGCAATCCATATACCACCATGAACCTAGTTTTGTTTGGGTTTGAAAACATTAATAAAAAATTATGTTTAAACATATTTTAAAAAATAATCAAACAGACCAGGAAATAAGGACCAGCGAGATAGAGGATACCATGTTCAAAGTACAAAAGGCACATACAAACAAATGGTTCAAGTACAGTACTGAAAGTTTTATGGCGGGCAATGTATAGAAAATCAGAATAAGTAGAGGGTACGAGTAGCAGCACACAATGGTAAATGGGAAACAAGCCATCATCATACATGACGGAATCAGATTAGAGATTTTAAAAAAAATTTGGATTTACTTGTACTTTTCAAAACATATTCCTCCATTGCTTATATATTATATTTTTTAATTGCTCTGTGAATTAGCTTTGCAAAATCTCTAACCTTGTATAACTCAATGGCAATAGTGAGCTATAGATCTGGACGACAGTGAATATCGGCCTTCCCGCATTTATACTGGACTATACTTACTAGTTGATGTTGATGTCCAGTAAGTAGCAGTATGCATAAAATTAAATTTGTCTTTTGCAGAAAGAAATCCTTCACTTTATAATAATCAATACTTAAAATCCATTGTATTAGAATTGTTTATCTAAAATTATAACACATTAGGTGGGATATTTTGTATGGCAAAGAAGGAAATTGTATTATTAAAGCAACATAATGTGATTATGTAAATGTGAAAGGGAAGCTTGACACATAATGGGTTTTAAATTCATTTAAAGGACTATTTAGCTTATTCAGCAATGTTTAAAATTATTCCTGTTATGGCTTTTCATTAGTCAATGGACATTAAAAAAGTGTGCAATTTTGTGCTTCAGATAAACTAAGTGGACTTGGTGACTGACATGATCAATACATAAAGGCTAAGGTTCTATGGAAAAGCTTAATGATTAGACATATACAAAATATTGTTATGGTTCACATAAATGTGTATGTAAGTAAGTCTGCTGTATCGTTAATAATGCTTGACTGCTTTTTTATTCTACATTGTTGTGAGAACAGATTTTCTTTCTGGTTTACTCATTTTATCTCTAAGGGCCAATAAATTTAAAGCAATAGTTAGGTTTGTTAGGTTGATTAACTGAACCATGATCATCAATAAAACATCAGCTGCGTTCTTTAGGTTTGTTCATGAGTTGAATTTTATGTAAGTCAGAACTGGCATATATTTTATAATTGTAACTCCAGAAGAAATTTTTTTTGTCTCTGTGACCATTGGATTTCTAAATTTTATGCTGTGATGAGACCATGGATAACCAAATAAATCTTCATGACAGACACAGTACAGTGATCAATTCAGCCTGGGACTAAATTAAAGCACCAGAGAGATTCACCAGAGGTCACAGTGGGCAGCAGAGGTTTGTCTTTTACTAGGGGTCATCTGTAAGTCGGGTCCCTGAAATCTGGGACCACCTGTATTTTATGGTACAATTTCTTAGCTTTATGACTCCCGCTCAGCCACTTTGAGATGGTTTCTGCCTGAGTTCATCTTCTGGTTTTTCCCCTGCTTAGCAAGATATCTCAGCTGATGTATAAAGCTGTACCAACTCAGCTTAATGATACATCTTTTCTATACAAATTTTCCATCACTGCTTTATTTTCTTAAGAAACCAAGCATTTGTGTAATTGGTCCCAGTTCTCGTCATTACTACACTTGTGTAACTGGTTCCAGGTCACCAACTGTATATTAATAGTGGATGTCAGGGCCCCTAAAGCCTGAACCATTGTGCTTTTACAACAAAGAATTTATGAAGCTAGCAATCGGGCAGCTGATAGTCCATGTGTGGGCAGATTAGAGGGTGACCCTGTCGAGAAGACAAAAGTGGTATAACCTGTGGTATATTTACCTCTTCTGTCTTGATCATTTCTATACAAAATAAATACATGGATAGAGGTAATTTGATCACATCGACTCCAGTAGTGAGAGTCTGTCTGTCTAGACCCAGTAAAACCCAGGTTTGACTTGGCGCATATGACTGTATATATTGGTTGGTAGAAATGTGTTAGATTTAAGATTAATGATTTATGGAATGGCGTTCTTTTAATCCCAAACTGCAAAAGCTTTTACCTCTATATTCTGAAATATATTTTAACAGATGGTTCTTCATGTAGGTACGATACAATCTTCAATAAAAAGGTGCCAATATTATCTTTACTTTTATACCATGCTCGTTGAAACATATTTGTATTTACATGTGTCCAGACTGCAATAGTCTGATATCGTGGTGTGCAAAATGCATCATTATGCGAGCGCACAAATCTTTTCTTATATATTCGCAGCTGACAGAATCCCAAATGACACGCCAAGATGAGAACAAAGTGCGCCAGAAAGCTTTCCAAATGCAAGGCACCAGACTAAAATATACAGGCAGGGGTAAAAGTAAAATGTAGAAAAAAAATATAAAAATAAATATTCTGACCACAGTAGTAATTAATATCACCCTATATAAACCATCCAGTTACCCTTAAACACAACATCTGATATATCAAACTTTGTTTACAAAGTGCCAAACACATTTTAACTTGTCTGTTTGGGGGAAATGCTTTATTACTTAAACTTTTTAAATGTGTTTTTAGCTGCTAAGCCTAAAAGTTTGTTGGTTAGAAGTAACAGTTCCTAGCAATAAAATACAAAATTCAATGTTCTCCTGAAAAATAATGCAATAATCACATCACAAAAATAAAAAAGTTCTAGAGCCATAGAAACTTTTCAAATGTGCACAAATTGAAAATCTGATCCTAAAGACAAGATTACCCTGGACCTTAACTAGTAAACATCTGTGCAGCCCCGCTTCATCTGTGAGAGAATACAGTTCCACTTCATTGGAATTCCTGCCAAAATGTAGTTAGTATAAACAAGTTTTTATTCAATTTTCCATGTTACATATTACAACGAGGTTATAACCGTTTACAATATCATCCATTTAGTTATTTTCCATCCAGGGTGATCTTTAAATAAAAGTTACCAGACTTGTACACATTTATTTCCATACATCATATACCTTTCTTTGCCTAACACTGACTTCATTACAACAAAGGGGCAGATTACTTACCGGTCCATTCGGAGCAGCGGGCGCGTTCTCTGCGCTGGATTCGCGTCCGGCGGGGATTCATTAAGGTAGTTCCTCCGCCGTCCACCAGGTGGCGCTGCTGCGCTGAAAAGTATCAGGACGCACATGGCGTTCACCGAGCCGGGCTGAGTGAAGGTACGTGCAAGCTCCGCCGGACAGATTTTATTCTTTAAATGTGGAGGTTTTTCCGAATCCGTCGGGTTTTCGTTTGGCCACGCCGCCCGATTCGTTGCGTGCATGCCAGGCCGATGCGCCACATCCAATCGCGTGCACGAAAATCCGGGGGAAATCGGGCGCGCAAATCGGAAATATTCGAGTAACCCGTCGGGAAAACGCGAATCGGGCCCTTAGTAAATGACCCCCAATATCTCTGGTTTACTCAGATTTTTTTTTTCTAGTGGCTCTGAATCAAAATGTGTCAGGATTTCCGCTTAACCGTTCCAAAATAGGAACATAACAAAAAAAAAACAAGAGCCAAATGGGCATGCGTGAATTCATCTCCTTCCAAAGATTAAGAAAACAGTAGGCCTAGGCCCCTTTACCCTACAAGTCATGTAGATAAATTCAAGGTTGTCTTTGGCCACGTCCTATCATGCAATTACCTACCCAGGTTATGTGTAATTTGTACAGGATCCCACAGAGCTGTGAACCCTACTATCAGGGCTATCAGTCTCTCATAAAAAACTATTCTCAGCTAAAACTTCTGTAACGGAAGGGCTGAGGGGCTATTATTGTTTTCCATCCTCGGGCAATAGAGCCTTAGCTGTTAAAAGAATATGACCAATCCATTCATATGTCAAAAATCCCTACCAGATCTTTCTGCCATTTAGAAATGGATGGCAGTGGATTTGGTACCAAATGTTCCCAGCATATCATATGTAGTCCTAACAGATTTAAACACCTTGCTTTTTTGTGATTATAACACTTTGGCCAGATGATCAGATATTTCTAACTCGATTTTTTTTAGTTTCTTCAACCAAGGTTTAACCTGGCTCTCTAAGTTGTTTAAGGATTTAATGTTTTCCCCCACAATATTCACTAACTGTCTGTATGCCTTTGTACAACTAAGGAGAAACTGGCCAATCTGGGTTAAGAACTTAAGAGCTTTAAAACCCTTTTTAAAAGAAGAAGTAGCTCGAACCGCAGAGTGGGCTAGTTTTCCACAACTCTATTGATGCTTGTAATGTCAAAGTGGAATGGTGAGGAAGTGGTACAACTTCCCAAGCCACGTGTGTTATTAAAAGAGTGTGAAAGTGAAATGTCCCCTGCTAGGATTTTTCTCTAGTTGGCCATGAAGATACTGTGACTCACCACACCCACTTTTGCACGTTGTATTGCTATGCTTTATAATACAAGTGAGATCTAGGACTCATCCCCTCCCATGACCTGGGGATTGTAAGATTTTGGAACCAATTCCAGGTTTACGCCCTATTCCATATGGAAGTGCGACATTTGTTGTGAAATTGTCTGTTGGGGGATAGTTTACCATTGTTCTGAAGGAATACAACATTTTTGGCAAAAGCATCATGTTATAAAGGATTATTATCCCTAGCATGAGTGCTCCTCTGGCTCAAAATTTATTTTTTGTTCATATTTTTTGAAGTGTGTACAAGAAAGGGGTGATGAAAATTTATTGAGACCATTTTGCGTAAGGGGATACATATTTGGATTCCAGATACGGTTATATTTCCCTTTCCCATCTAAATGGAAAGACTGTGATAATACCCTCTTATAGTATTAGCGATATTACATCCCAGGAGGAGAGAATACCTGCATTCACTTTATAGTAAGAAACTTCCCCAAAGTTGTCGTGCCCCCACTGTGGATGTAAGGCATCACAGCCGATTTGACAATGCTAAGACCACGTCATCGGCAAAGAGGCCTATTTGGTTTCCAGGTCCCACTTGTACCACTCTATTTTTGGATCATTTCGAATGCTCTCGCAGGGGCTCAATTATCATGACAAAGATCAGTATGATAGGGGACACCCCTAGCGGTTGCCATTGGTGATGGCGAAAAGAATCAGAATGGTATCCATTTTGCCAGCACCCTATTGGAAGGACTGGTGTATAAAGCCGAATCGGACGCCTGGAAACCATATTTGCCAGTGTGGAAAGGCAAATCCCAATGGATCCTGTCGAATGCCTTCTCTGCATCCAGAGTGAGGAGCAGAGAAGGCACTCGTGATGATAGCTCAATGCTGAAAACAAGGCTCTCAAGCTCCAACCTCGCACCATTGGGCAGTCTCCCTCGTAAAACCCCACTTGGACCGTTATATATTAACACCGGAAAACCTAAAGAATTCTATAGGCTAGTATTTTGGCAAAGATTTTTTGCTGACAAATAAAATGATTGTCTGACTTTGATGGGGTGTGGGGTCCTTCCCTGGCTTAGGCAAGGTGGAAAATTGTGGCCTCTAACATATCTATGGCATGGACCATTGTTTCATGACACTATTGAAGGCCCTGTACCATATAAGTCCCGGGAGATGGTAGAAGTATTTTATAGTATTTGTTTACAAAGCCATCAGGGCCTTGGGCATATTTTGGGGACTTTTTATAATGGATTTTTTTTCATTTCTTCCATGGTAATGGGGTTGTTCAGGCTTTTAAGCTGGTCTGCCTGTAGTGTGGGGAGGTTGGTTTTCTCAAGGAACGTTTCAATAGCAGTCTGAGTGGGGGTGGAGGGTATTGGAGGTCATTTTTTTAAATTATAAAAGGTTCATAAAAGTGTAAACATGTAGAAATAGTGAGGGGTGTGTTTCTCCATGGGGTGGTTTGTCGAATCAAAAATTTTTATTCTGACTTATTCTGGGGGGGTTTTCATTTCTGGAGGCCATCAAACTGCTTGATTATTGTATGTGGAGTAATAGATGCTTTACCCATGTCAGCTGTTTATTTATTGAAAGAGATAAGAGGGCTACTCTCAAGGATGTTCTGTCTGGCCTCTATCAAAGCTAGTTAAGTGTCTGATTAGAGATGAGCGAGCCACTAAAATGCTTGGGTGCTCGTTATTCGAGATGAACTTTTCCAGATGCTCGAGTGCTCGTGTCGAAATAACGAGCCCCATTGAAGTCAAGGGAGACTCGAGCATTTTTCAAGGGGACCAAGGCTCTGCAAAAGGAAGCTTGGCCAAAACACCATGGGAAACCTCAGAAAATGATGGAAACACCACGGAAGTGACAGGAAACAGCAGGGGCAGCATGCATGGATGCCTCTGAGGCTGCTTAATCGCTACCATTATGCCAAAATTATGGGCAACAGCATGGCCATGACAGAGTAACCGAATGAGGCTAGATAGCATCTAAACATGCAATAATTGACCCTGACCTATAGGGACGGCAGCAGAGGCAGTGGCAGCAGCGGCAGGGCTAGAGAGTGTCATGATGAATTTGCGTTAAAAGTAAATAAATGTAAAAAAAATAATCAGCCAGACTGTGCCTATTCAAATCAAACCCCTAACAAATTGTCCCACTTAGGTGTTTGAGGGATATGTGTGTCACTATGAGCTAACAACACGGTCGCAAGTCTCCCTGCAAATTCCGCACAATATGGTACTAGCTGCACTACTAGTGCAGCAAAGCCCAGCCACAGCAAATAAAAAATAAAAATATATAACGTTATTGTAGCCCTAAGAGGGGTGTTGGGTTCTTGTAGGATCACTCTGCCTAACACTATCTAATAGAACCCCCTAACGCTTCCCTGACCAGCAGCAGCTCTCTCCCTAACGGCATCCAGACAGAGAATGATGACGAGCAGCAGCGCGGTCAGGGTGCTAGTCTATCCAGGGTCAGCTGATCAGGCCAGCCAACCACTACTATCGACGTGTAAGGGACCAGTCAGTAGGGTGAGTGAGAGTCTCCTGGCTTGGTGATTGGACTCTGTTTCTGGCCGCCCAAAATCACAACGGCGGGAGAGATGCCATTTTCTCGAGCTGGCGAAATAATCGTCCAAGCAACGAGCAATTACGAGTACGCTAATGCTCGAACGAGCATCAAGCTCGGACGAGTGTGTTCGCTCATCTCTAGTCCTGATCATTTTTGTTCTGGAGGGCTTGTTCTTAAAGCTTTATTTTCTGATGCCATTTATCTATTTCCCTCTCACTGTTTTTTATGCTTATTTGCATTAGCGTACCTCTGACCCGTATTTTATGGGCAACCCAAAGGTTCTCTGGAGTAATGCCATCCACATTGTTAGTAGAGAAGAATTCTTTCATGTCTCTCTCTATTTTCTTTTTAAATGAGGGCATATGAAAAAGGAAGGGAGTGTTTCTCCAAATGCGTGTGGGTATTATATTCGGGGATAATGTAGCTTCTAGAAAAATAGGCAAGTGGTCTGACCATGTAGGTGTTCCTATCCCTGAGGATTGCACCCAGGAAAGCGTGTCCTTACAAAAGGATACATGTCTATGTGAGAAGAAAGAAAATTCTTTAATTGTGGGATTGAGGCACCTGAAGCTATCATAAAGACCTTCTCGTGCCAACCATTGACCGAGTGATGGGGGAGACCTCCTGCCCCTACTGGTGGAGTCCAATTTGGGATTTGAGACATAATCAGATGATCTTCCTGGATCTTCAGAGTATCCTTTAGGTTTTTTTTTTAGAAAACGGAATTGCCCTTTGTTGGGGCTGTACACATTGACTATAGTAAAGCGTACTGAATTGATAGAGCAGATCAGGGCAAGAAATCTACCCCCTTCATCCACATTAGTTTTATGTACTTCAAACCTTACATTATCCCTTACTGCTATATGCACTCCTGCAACTTTTGCTTCTGCATTTGCTACAGAGATATGGGCAAACCTACAGTGAGTAAATTTATGGCATTTATCCTTAGCAAAATGGGTCTCTTGCAGACATATCAAGTCTACTTTATTAAGTGCTTCTTTCTACATTGATGCTCTTTTAAAGGGAGAAATGTGGCCTTGATTAAGATCATAATTTATTACTGCCATAACAAGTATATAGTGATATTTAGCTGCCTGCCTGTGGTCTTGTGACTTAAAACTAACTTCATCTGGGGATCGTGTTGTTACTGTGCCCTTTTTTAGTAACCAACTAATACAAAAACCTGAAACCTAGTCGCGGTGGAGGGGACATATAAACCCTGTCGATGCTTTGCAAACACATAAACAAACCAAAAACCAAAATACAGCGTTAGCTACTGTAAAGCAGGGTAATCATTCCCTGCACAAACATGGGTAAAGTTCACAGGGGCCTTTCGGCCGCTGCAAACTTGCTCTGTCCCAAGGAGTGGATGGGTATATCAACTTCCCAGTTCTTGGAGAATGCTGTTGGCGGGCCTCTTCTGTGAAGTGGAGGGTTGTGATCCGTAAACCCATGCAGAGATAATAGTGAAGGACCTCCTCAGGTTGTGCAAAAACGTGGATGATGCATCTTTCCCGCCACCAATTTCAACAGGAACCCCCACTTGTATTGTATATTGTTCTCTCTCAAAAAACACTGTCGTGATCCAAATTTCTTCCACACCTGCAGGGTAGTCAGGAGAAGAGGTCGACGAACAGGCGGATGCCTGAGAATGGTTCTGGAAGAGATGACATTACAAGAGGCAAAAAATAAGTTGTTCCTTAACATGAAAATTAGTGCAACTATCAATAGCATCTCTCGAAGGTTTTCCGGGTACAGATTTAGGCGTAGGCAGTCTATAAACCCGTTCTATCAGGCATTTTTCTTTCAGAACATTTGGCGGACCACAGAGATTAGTGTGACTGGTATGCAGTTAATTCTGCTGGGGAGACAGACTCAGGAATCCGTTGAATTTAAAATGTTTTCATTCCCCCTGTCCTCCATATCTGCCATCTTTAGGCTTCATTTTTCCAACCTTATCCTCAAGATTGTAAGGGGCATCTATTAGCTTGTTGTGGAAACTGGTCAATTCTGCCAACTGCCTCTAAGTATCCACTCTGCTGCCTAGGTCATCTATGGAAGCACTGAGCGTGGCTGACATTTGTGAAAGTCTTTGGCCCATATGTAAACGGAGGTCTCGGAAGTTTGGTCGCCATCTGTAGATGTGTCCCCGTCTTTCCCCTTTCAGGCCAGTCGCCTTTCTCGTAATGTTATTTATTTAACATGCCATGTTATGCGAAGCTGAAAAAAAATTCAAATGTGGAAATATTGAGAAAAAAAAACAAACGCAATGTGCATCAAGTTTTTTGTGGGGTCAGTTTTTACGACTTCACTCTTTGCCTCCAAATAACATGCGCTGCATTATTCTGTGGATCGGTTGCAATCGGGTGTACCAAATTATATAGTTTTTATGTGTTTTTAAATTTTTTCAAAAATTAACGAATGTCTACAAAAAAAGAAAACAAACATTTTTCTGCCATTTTCTGATACTAATACTTTTTCATACTTTTGCGCACGGAGCTGTTTGAGGTTGTCATTTTTTGCGAAATGATCCGACGTTTGCACTGCTGCCATTTTGAGGTCTGTGCGACATTTTGATTCATTCATTCATCTTTTATCCATTTTATGTGATTTGTAAAAAGGTGTAAAAGTCGCATTCGTACATTTGGGCGCCATTTCCCGTCTCGGAGGTCACCGCCGGCCATAACTGATTTAAATTTTATTAGTGGGCATTTGGGGACGCAGGGATACCTTAATGTTGTCTGTGATTTTACTGTTTATTAGTTTTATATCAGTTCTAGGAGGAAAGGGGGTGATTTGAATTTTTAATATTTTATTAATTTATTTTTTTTTCAAAACTAAAGTCACAGGCACAGCCAAAATCCAGTTGTGTGCTGTCAGTGTAGGTTAGAAAACTAGCCAACAAGAACCCAAAAGGCCTCTTCAGGGCTACAATAGCGTTATATATTTTATTTTTTTTTTTTGCTTGTGTGGCTGGCCTTGCTGGCACTAGTAGGGCAGCTAGTACCATATGTGACGAATTGCAGGGAGACTTGCAAACGTTTCTATTTGAGATCTGAGTGACACACATATCCATCTCAAAACACCTAAGGGGTTTGATTGAATTAGGCACAGTTGCCGATTTAAAAAAAAAATTTTCAAAAACTGAAAGTCACACAGGGCACAGCAAAAATCCTTTTGTGTGCTGTCGGCGTAGGTTTAGAAACTAAACATAGCAATCAAACATCTCATCTTCTGTGGGGTGCTGGTCTGATTCTTGATCGTTTTGTAAAAAGAAAAAAAAAAAAAAAAAAAAAAACACCAAAAAACACAAAAATACAAAAAAAAAACACAAAAAAAACACAAAAAAAAACAAAAAAAAAAAAAGGAACACTTATTGAAAATGTTTGAACCCGAGGGCTAGGGTAGAGGTAGAGGAAGAGGGCGGTGGCGTGGGTGTCCCACTACTGCAGGGGTCAGAGGCTGTGGTCCTGGGTTGGGTGAGACACCACCTGCTGATGAGGGAGCAGGGGGACACCGCAGAGCTACACTCCCTAGGTTCATGTCTCAAGTTAGGGACTCGTGGTAGAGCAATGTTGAGGCCAGAACAGTGCGAACAGGTGATGTCGTGGATTGCGGACAATGTCTAGCCATTTGTCCACCAGTCAGTCTTCCACGCAGTCCACCCATGTCACCGAAATCAGCACTCCTCCAGCTCCTCCACCTCAGCCTCCTTCGCCCCCGCCCAGACTGCCCCCTCCCAGGAAAATTTGGCATTTGAACAACGGCATACTCTGAGGAACTGTTTTCTGGACCCTTCCCAGAGTCACAAAACCACTTGTCCAGTTGCTGCTGAGCTCTTTGCGACCAGTGGAAAACTGGGCATCGGAAGTCTGTGGGTGATGATGACATTGGATTGTAGTGGAAGAAGTGTGTAAGAGGGGTCGGATGATGAGGAGACACGTGTCAGACAGTGGTGAGGTTGTTGTCAGGGCCGGAAGTCGAGGGGGGGGCAGACTGAGGTATCGGAGGATGATGAGTTGACAGACCAAGCTGGGTTGATAGGCCCTGGTGAACACAGTGCTTCTGAGATGGAGGCGAGTCCTCAACGAGAACAGGTTGAAAGAGGCAGTGGTGGGGCCAGACGGAGAGGCAGGGCCAGGGCTGGTGCATCAGCGCCAAATGTTTCACGTAGTGAATCTCCCGTGGTGAGGGCTAGATTTTCGGAAGTCCGGAGGTTCTTTTAAGAAACACCGGATGACAAACGGACTGTGGGTGCAACCTGTGCCACACCAGGATCAGCAGGGGTTCCACCACTACCAGTTAAACCACCACCTGTATGCGCAGGCATATGAATGCTAAAACACCCCACTCAAGTGGACCAAGGCCGTTCACCTCGCCGGGACACCACTGCTCCATCCCCTGTGTCATTGCTGCCTCTGCTAGTAAGCCCCCTGCCAGGACCCCGCGCCCAAACAACTCCCGTGCGAAAAACACACCTTCGCCTCCATGATCCACCCCAGCATCCACAATGTCTCCATGCGCAGCGTTCAGCCTGTCTACCCCAGACGCTGGAGCGCAGAGAGGAAATATAGTGCAACCCACCCACACGCCCAAGCCCTCAACGTCCACATCTCCAAATTACTCAGCCTGGAGATGCTGCCCTATAGGCTGGTAAGAGATGAGACCTTCACACACCTCATGGCGACGGCCGCCCCTCGGAATTCCGGTCCCCAGCCGCCACACTTTTCCCGATGTGCTGTCCCAGCCCTGCACCAGCACGTGTCAGACAACATCATCCGTGCCCTGACCAATGCCATTTCTGACAAGGTCACACTGACCACGGACACGTGGACGAGTGCTGCTGGGCAGGGCCACTTATATCGCTGACGGCACATTGGGTTACTTGGTGGAGGTGGGACCGAGTTGACCCTGGGGATGCTCATATACTGCCGACGCCGAGGATTGTGGGGCCTACCTCGGTCCAGGTCTCTCAGGCCTACTATGCTGTTTCTCAGCGCATATCGGAGGAGGTGGAGGAGGATGTGGAGAGAGGAAGAGAATGTTGGCGAGACAGAAGAGGGGAGCATTGCTCAGTCTTTCACTGTTCAGCGTGTATGGGCAGAAGAAGAGGAGTTGAAGGAGGAGGAAATGGACAGTCAGGTCAGTGAGTGGAGTGAATTCTTGCGCGTTGGGACTCTGGCGCATATGGCAGATTTCATGCTAGGCTGCCATCCCGTGACCCTCCGCGTTCAAAGAATTTATTCCAACCGTTACTGGGTATTCACTCTCCTGGACCACTGTACAAGGAAGGAGTGTGAGATTGCATGAATACCAGCAGGCCCTGGTGCACAATCTGAAACAGTATTTCCCATCTCACAGCGCTAGCGGCAGAGGGCGTTTGTTTCTGCGGGACAAGTAGCGAGGGAGAGTAGGCAAGCAGGCAGCTTGTCCATCACTGGAGGGGTACGCTTTACAAGGCATTGCCAGTTTTTATGTCACCCCCAGCAAGACACTGTCACCTGTCCCCAGTCTCGCAGAGTAGGGTGATCTTTACAGAAAGATGGTGAGGGGACGTAGCTGACCATACCATCGTCCTAAATGATCACACAGCTCCCTACAACTACTGGGGTTAAAGCTGGACATGTGACCACGAACTGGCGCTGTACGCCTTGGAGGTTCTTGCCTGCCCTACCGCTAGCGTGTTGTCTGAGTGGGTTTTCAGTGCAGCTGGTGGCATCATCACCGAAATGCTTACACGCCTGTCGACTGACAGACGACGTTTCTCAAGATGAATAAGCCTGAATTTCTCAGGATTTCCATTCTCCAACCAGGTTGAAAAGAGAAGCTCAACTTGAATAATGTATGCACTCCTCTCCTCTTTGTAACACTAAAGAGAGGAAACTGGCTATTTTTTTGCCAGGGCCAACTGGCTTAGCTATAGTACTCTATGTATTTTATTTTTCTGGAGGGCACCTACCCGGTCCTCTGTTTTAAACAATTTTTGGGAGTGCCAATTTTTGGTCACATAGGTACTATGTATTTAATTTTTCTGGAGGGCCACCTACCCGTCCTCTGGTTTAAAATTTTTTTTGGGCTGCCAAATACAGGCACTATCCAAATTTAATGTCTCCATAGGAGCCTCCACACGTCGTCTTTATAGCTGCCTCCACCCGTTGTCTCCATTGCTACCGCCACACATCATCTCCATAGCTGCCTCCAAAAGTCGTCCATTTAGCTGCTCCTACATTGTCCCCTTAGCAAACGAGCTTGTGTCAGGCAAAATTGGGGGTGTTTTCATGGCTTCACATAAACTTGTAACGTTGGTCGCCACCCTGCTGTGTTATCCACAAAATATACCGCCAATCTTTTATCATTGACCGATATTATTCAGCGCTTCTTGCAGATTGTTTTCATTCCCGCCCCCGCCATAACCAGGCCAATTACTTATAAGAGAGTTCTACACTTGATCTTATACAAAAGGTTCTTAAAATTTGCTGTTTGTAGCCCCCGGCTGCTTTGAAAATTATAATTTTTTCAAAATAAGTGCTTCTGGCCCCCAGCCCATTTTGCGTGGGGAGGAGCCAAGAGACAGGGGCTTGGAAGGCGAAAGCTGCCTGGCCGTGGACCCCCCAGCTCATCCAATATTAGGCAGCCTAGAGGAATCCATGCAGACTGCCCTGCTGTTTCGTGTCCATTTCGCCTCCATGATCCTCCACAGCACCACCCATTGTTCCATGCATAACTTTAACTGTCTATACCCCAGACGCTGGAGCGCGAGGAGAAGGAAATACAGCACATCATCCCCTTATCAAACGAGCTGTGTCAAGCTGAATTTTCGGTTGTTCACCAGATAATAATGGAACTCGGTCCATCTTTCGCCGCCATGCTGGAGACCTGAAGTGTGCAATCATAGCAGCACATATGGATGCCCCATACTGTCGCTCTTAATCATGGAAGTCGTCTCCATGGCTGCCTCACATGTCGTCCCCTTTCAAACGCAGCTGTGTCAGGCTCATTTTCGGTGTTTCACCAGAATTGTTATGGGACTTGGTCACTATGTCGCCACCATGCTGTGTTATCGAAAAAATATACCGTCAACCTTTGTTTCACATAGGAAATAAATTCTCGTGCTTCTTTCTCACCTCCTTTGGTTTCTCTCTGCCGCCTTAACCAGGCAAAATACTGATACATACATGCTACGTTATCCTGACCAAAGGAATTTTTTTAATTGGTTTGAAGCTTGAGTCCCTTTGGGGTATGTCGCCCTGCCACTCTCTAGCCTGACGTTGCTGCCGCTGCCTCTGCATGCGTCTGCTATAGTGTCAGGGTCAATTATTGGATGTTTTAGATGCTATCTAGCCTCATTCGGTCACTCAGTCATCGCCATGATTTTGTCCATAATTTTGGCATAATGGGTGATTAGCAGCCTCAGAGGCATCCATGCATGCTGCCCCTGCTTTTTCCTGTCCATTTCCGTGGTGTTTCCATCATTTTCTGAGGTTTCCAGGTGTTTGGCCAATCTTCCCTGTGCAGACCCTTGGTCCCCTTGAAAATTGCTTGAGTCTCCCATTGACTTCAATGGGGTTCGTTATTCGAGACGAGCACTCGAGCATCGGGAAAGTACGTCTCGAATAACGAGCACCCGAGCATTTTAGTGCTCCCTCATCTCTAATGTTTACACAAGCAACTAATTTTGCAGTTTTTCTGAGTAGAGCCTTTACACAAAAATAAGCAATTGTATAACATGTATCATTGTTCAAAAATGATAGCATAAAGCACACTTTAGTTATTAAATAGAAAAGGAATGAAAACTTGGCTTGAACTGTTTAATGCTAACTATGGTTATGGAAATTTTATTCTACAACTGTTTTTAAAATATTTAAGAAAATATGTAGAGGCAAGAGTCTGTTATATGTGGTCATACTCTGTAGAGGCTATGAATAATACAAGTTACAAAATGTACCATATTTATGAAATACTAATGAGAAATTATCAATTATTGTAAGTAGAAAGAAATCCTAATTGGACATGCATTAATCTTTTTTATGAGCAATTAAATGAATTTTTTTTCACGGTGGTAAATAGAAAATCCTGTAAACGTTCCAGTTCTGGAAATCATCCCAGCCACATAGAAAAATTATAGTAATGTCCATCTTAAAAAAATTGCTAGCGAACTGTCTGAAAATGGAGATTACAGAATCGTTCATAGGACGATTGAGGTTCAGCCAAAACACTGACTTAATGGAGCCTACTTATTACAGATATCATTTTACAAAGATTTGGCCTAAGTGTAAAGGTTTATGTCTTGGCAGAATGTAGCCTATTTCTCTTTTAAATTCTGAAGAAGAAGGAAGATTTTTACTAACCTTGTTTATCAAACAAAAATGTTTATGTTTTACAAGATGATTGTTTATGAAGGTTACACACTAATATTTAGTTTTTGAGAGTAGATATAGATTGTTTTACTATTTCTGAATATGATATAGCTGCTATAAGAAAAAGAGTGATCTAATTATAGAAAGGAAGGAGTGCCACCCAGAGCAGATGTGCATTGTCAATTTGTACAGGCTATACTTTTTTTCTTTTTTTATGTTTATTTATATAGGGGCTTATTTTTTTGTCACTTTTCTGATACATAATTTTGGGGCATCTGTAGCTTAATTGATGAGATTTGATTAACTTTTTGTTGGTGGAGGAAATGAAAATCATCAATGTTTGGTAAGATTTCTTTGCTTTTTTTTGGCCAATATCCATACTATAAAAATGATATGTTTTTTTATTCTATGGGTTGCCATGGTCATGGAAATACCTAATCTATATTTCTATTTTCTCTCAATTTTACTGAATTAAAAAAGCTAACTTGGAGAAAATCTTGATTAAAAACTGCAGTTTGACACAAAAGAAATGGGAGAGATGCAGGTAAGAATGTAAATAGAAATACAAATATAAGAAACGTGGACCAAAGTACATAAATATAATTCCAAGGTAAATATGAAAAAGGTATAAAATATATAATAGGTCAAATTAAGCATTATACCAATAATACCAAATATGATCTAACATTAAGCCTCACATTAGACGAGTGTAGAGTTAGATGCAATAGTCTTCTGCTGCATCAGATATCTTTCTCATGCTGGTTTAGTTTCAGACCGTCGAGGCATCTGTAAAGTTTGAAAAAAATGTCCAAAAACCTTGATAAATTTGTTGCAAGAGTTTCAAGGTGCCGAATGAAAGTATGTTAATAAGAGATGAGCAAGCACTAAAATGCTCGAGTGCTCGTTACTCGAGTCGAACTTTTTCTGATGCTCGAGAGCTCGTTTCGAATAACGAACCCAATTGAATTCAATGGAAGACTCAAGCATTTTTCAAGGGGACCAAGGCTCTGCACAGGGAAGCTTTGCCAAACACCTGGAAACCTCAGAAAATGATGGAAACACCACGGAAATGGACAGGAAACAGCAGGGGCAGCATGCATGGATGCCTCTGAGGCGGCATAATCGCACTATTATGCCAAAATTATGGGGAACAGCATGGCGATGACAGAGTGACCGAATGAGGCGAGATAGCATCTAAAACACCCAATAATTGACCCTGACACTATAGGGGAAGGCATGTGGAGGCAGCGGCAGCAGCCGCAGGCTAGAGAGTGGCATGGCGACATACCCCAAATCGACTCAGGCTTCAAACCAATTAAAAAAATTCCTTTTGGCGAGGATAACGTGTAGCACTATACGTATCAGTATTTGGCCTGGTTATGGCAGTAGACAGGAACCAAAGGAGGTGAGCAAGAAGCACTAAAAACAATGAAGGGGAAAAAATGTACAGTTAACAAAGCATGGGCATCTTCATTTGGATGCCTCTTTTGACGCGGTTTAAAAAAAAAAAACAATTAAATATTAAAATTAACTAAAAACAAATCCAAAAAAATCGCAAACCATTTATATTGGATCCTAAACCCATTTGTGCCAAATTATGGGAACAGCATGGCGATGACAGAGTGACCAAATGAGGCGAGATAGCATCTAAAACACCCATAATTGACCCTGACACTATAGGGGAAGGCATGTGGAGGCAGCGGCAGCAGCCGCATGCTAGAGTGGTGGCATGGCGACAACCCCAAATCGACTCAGGCTCATCGCCCGCTCGAGAAAATGGCAGCTCCCGCCGTTTTGCTTTTTGGCGGCCAGAAACAGAGCCAATCACAAGCCAGGAGATCAGGTGACCCTGGGATAGACTAGCCGCTGCCCGCGCTGCTCGGATCATTCTCTGTCTGGATGCCGCTAGGGAGAGAGCTGCTGCTAGTCAGGGAAAGCGTTAGGGTGTTCTATTAGCTTACTGTTAGGCAGGAGTGATTCTACAACAACCCAACAGCCCTTCTTAGGGCTACAATAACGTTATCCTTTTTTTTTTTATTTGCTTGTGGCGGGGCTTGCTGGCACTAGTAGTGCAGCTAGTACCATATTATGAGGAATTAGCAGGGGGACTTGCGACCGTTGTGTTTAGCTCTTAGTGACGCACATATCCACCTCAAACACCAAAGTGGGACAATTTATTAGGGGTTTGATTTCAATTAGGCACAGTCTGCCAGTTTCTTTTTATTTTACGTTTATTTTTTTAATAACTCAGTGTCTTCTCATCTGGCATAGTAGTGTGCTGTAATACTTGGCTAGAAAATAGCCAAAGGAGAATCCAAACGGCTTACTTACGCCTACAGTAGCGTTATATATATTTGATTTCTGGTTGATCTGCTGGTGGCTGTAGTTGTTGCAGTGCATCTACTAGCAAATTGTGAGCAATTTGGAGTGAGACTTGCGACCACTGTGTTTTGCGCTTAGTGACGCACATATCCATCGCAAAGACCGAAGTGGGAAAATTTATTAGGGCCCGGGGTTGGATTTCAATTAGGCACAGTCTGCCATTTCCTTTTTTATTTTACGTTTATTTTTTTCATAACTCAGCGTCATCTCATCTGGCATAGTAGTGTGCTTTAATACTTGGCTAGAAAATAGCCATAGGAGAATCCAAACGGCTTACTTACGCCTACAGTAGCGTTATATATATTTGTAAAAGGCTCGCATGAGATCCAAACGGCTTACTACGCCTACATCCTTATCGATTGAGTCTAGTTGACACCGGGGGCTGTTTGTGTTTGGTTTGGACGTGCCGGCTCTGGCACATTGTGAGCACAGTGAGGTGAGACTTCGACCAACAGTGGCTGTGCCGTTAACGGACGCCAGTCCTCAGCAAAGACGAATTGGAAAGTATGAGGGCCCGCGGGTGATTTCAAGTAGGCCACAGGCCTAGCCGGCCGCTTTTATTTTGAACGTTTATTTTTTTCATAACTCTCAGGTCAGTCTCAAACCTAGTCCTAGTAGTGGGCTTTAATACTTGTCGAGAAAATAGCCGAGGAGAATCCAAACGGCTGACTTACGCCTACACGGAGCATGCTTTAGACGTGAGTCGGGGTGAGCGGCTGGTGGCTGGAGTTGTTGCAGTGCAAGCTACGGCAAGTTGGGGAGCAATTTGGAGTGAGACTTACGCGAACCAAGTGTTGTGGCGCTTAAGTTACGCACATATCCATCGCAACGACCAAGTGGAACAATTATTAGGGCGTGGTTGGATTTCACCATTATCGCACGTCTGCCATTATCCTTTTTTATTTATTATTTTTTTAACTCAGGCGGATCATCTCATCTGGCATGTAGTGTGCTTAATATTGGTCTAGAAAATAGCATAGGCAAATCCAAACGGTCTTACTTACGCCTACAGTTAGCGTTTAGCATATTGATTTCCTTTGGTGATCTGCTGGTGGCTCCTGTGCTGTTGCTGTGCCCTCTCTTACTAGCAAATTGTGAGCAATTGGAGTGACGACTTGCGACCACTGTGTTTTGCGCTTGTAGTGATCCATACCATTGACTTATTTCTGGGGGGTTTCATTCTGGAGGCCATCAAACTGCTTGATTTATTGTATGTGGAGTAATAAGATGCTTTTACCCCTGTCAGCTGTTTATTATATTGGGATAAGAGGGCTGCTCTCAGGGATTGTCTGGCCTCTATCAAAGCTAGTTAAGTGTCCTGATTAGAGATGAGCGAGCACTAAAATGCTCGGGTGCTCGTTATTCGAGATGAACTTTTCCCGATGCTGTTGGGTTCTTGTAGAATCACTCCTGCCTAACACTATTCTAATAGAACACCCTAACGCTTTCCCTGACCATGCTTTTACCCCTGTCAGCTGTTTATTATATTGGGATAAGAGGGCTACTCTCAAGGATTGTCTGGCCTCTATCAAAGCTAGTTAAGTGTCCTGATTAGAGATGAGCGAGCACTAAAATGCTTGGGTGCTCGTTATTCGAGATGAACTTTTCCCGATGCTCGAGTGCTCGTGTCGAATAACGAGCCCCATTGAAGTCAATGGGAGACTCGAGCATTTTTCAAGGGGACCAAGGCTCTGCACAAGGAAGCTTGGCCAAACACCTGGAAACCTCAGAAAATGATGGAAACACCACGGAAGTGGACAGGAAACAGCAGGGGCAGCATGCATGGATGCCTCTGAGGCTGCTTAATCGTACCATTATGCCAAAATTATGGGCAACAGCATGGCCATGACAGAGTAACCGAATGAGGCTAGATAGCATCTAAAACATGCAATAATTGACCCTGACACTATAGGGGACGGCATGCAGAGGCAGTGGCAGCAGCGGCAGGCTAGAGAGTGTCATGATGACTTTGCGTTATAAAAGTAAATAAATGTAAAAAAAATAAATCAGCAGACTGTGCCTAATTCAAATCAAACCCCTAACAAATTGTCCCACTTAGGTGTTTGAGATGGATATGTGTGTTGTCGTACAATAAAAACTTAACTTATAATATGGTATTGGCTTATTGTCGATGTTAAATTGAATTGATCCTATTCTGACTTTCAGACTGCTTGATAAATCTGCCCCATCAAGTCTACTTTATTTTTAAGTGCTTCCTTCTACACTGATGCTCTTTTAAAGGGAGAAATGAGGCCTTTTGCATTAAGACTCATTAATTTAACTGCCATAACAAAGTATATAGTCAATATTTAGCTGCCTGCACTGTGGTCTTGTGACTTTAAACTTGACTTCATCTGGGGAATGGTTGTTTACTGTGCCCTTTTTTAGTAACCAACTAATACAAAAACCTTGAAACCTAGTGGCGGTGGAGGGGACATATAAACCCTGTAGATGTTTTGCAAACACATAACAAACAAAACCAAAATACACTAGTTAGCTACTGTAAAGCAGGGTTAATCATTCCCTGCACAAACATGGGTAAAGTTCACATGGGGCCTTTCGGCCTGCAAACTTGCTCTGTCCACAGAGTATGGATGGTATATCAACTTCCCAGTTCTTGGAGACTGCTGGTGGTCGGGCCTTCTTCTGGTGAAGTGGAGGGTCTGTGATCCGTAAACCCATGCAGATAATAGTGAAGGACCTTCCTCAGGTTGTGCCAAAACGTGGATGATGCATCTTTCCTCGCCACCAATTTCAACAGGAACCCCCACTTGTATTGTATATTGTTCTCTCTCAAAAACACTGTCGTTGATCCAAATTTCTTCCACACCTGCAGGGTAGTCAGAGAGAGGTCGACGAACAGGCGGATGCCTGAGAATGGTTCTGGAAGAGATGACATTTTACAAGAGGCAAACATAAGTTGTTCCTTAACATGAAAATAGTGCAACCTAGCAATAGCATCTCTCGGAAGGTTTTCCGGTACAGATTTAGGCGTAGGCAGTCTATAAACCCGTTCTATCAGGCATTTTTCTTTCAGAACATTTGGCAGGACCACAGAGATTAGCTGTGACTGGTATGCAGTTAATTCTGCTGGGGAGACAGACTCAGGAATCCGTCTGAATTTAACATTGTTTCTCATTCCCCTGTCCTCCATTTCTGCCATCTTTAGCTTCATTTTTCCAACCTTATCCTCAAGATTGTAATGGGCATTTATTAGCTTGTTGTGGAAACTGGTCACTTCTGCCAACTTGCTCTCTAAGTTATCCACTCTGCTGCCTAGGTCATCTATGGAAGCACTGAGCGTGGCTGACATTTGTGAGAAGTCTTTGGCCCTATGTAAACGGAGGTCTCGGAAGTTTGGTCGCCATCTTAGATGATGTCCCCGCTCTTTCCCCTCTTTCAGGCCAGTCGCCTTTCTCGTAATGTTATTTATTTTAACATGCCATGTACTGCGAAGCTGAAAAAAAATTCCAAATGTGGAAATATTGAGAAAAAAAACGCATGTGCATCACGTTTTTGTGGGTTCAGTTTTTACGACTTTCACTCTTTGCTCCAAATAACATGCCTGCTTTATTCTGTGGATCGGTGCAATCGTGGTGATACCAAATTTATATAGGTTTTATTGTGTTTTAATATTTTTTCAAAAATTAAACGAATGTCTACAAAAAAGAAAAACATTTTTCTGCCATTTTCTGATACTAATAACTTTTTCATACTTTGGCGCACGGAGCTGTTTGAGGTGTCATTTTTTGCGAAATGATCCGACGTTTGCACTGCTGCAATTTTGAGGTCTGTGCGACATTTTGATTCCATTCATTCATCTTTTATTCCATTTTTATGTGATGTAAAAAGGTGTAAAAGTCGCATTTCGTACATTTGGGCGCCATTTCCCGTCTCGGAGGTCACCGCCGGCCATAACTGATTTAATATTTTTATAGATTGGGCATTTTGGGACGCAGCGATACCTAATGTGTCTGTGATTTTTACTGTTTATTCGTTATATGGTTCTCGGGAATCAAAAGAGAGGGGGTGTGGCTGGAGTGATTGAATTTTAATATTTTGAATAATTTATTTTTTTCAAAACTTAAAGTCACAGGCACAGCACAAAATCCAGTTGTGTGCTGTCAGTGTAGGTTAGAAACTAGCCATAAAAGAACCCAAAAGGCCTTCTTAGGGCTACAATAGCGTTATATATTTTATTTTTTTTTTATTTGCTTGTGGCTGGCCTTGCTGGCACTAGTAGTGCAGCTAGTACCATATTGTGACGAATTTGCAGGGAGACTTGCAAACGTTCTATTTAGCTCTGAGTGACACACATATCCATCTCAAACACCTAAGGGGTTTGATTGAATTAGGCACAGTCTGCCGATTTTTAAAAAAAAATTTTCAAAACTGAAAGTCATCACAGGCACAGCACAAAATCCTTTTGTGTGCTGTCGGCGTAGGTTAGAAACTAACCATAGCAATCATCATCATCATCTTCTGTGGTTGCTGTCTGATTTCTTCTGATCGTTTTGTAAAAAGAAAAATAAAAAAAAAATTAAAAAAACACCAAAAAACACCAAAAATAAAAAAACACAAAAAAAACACAAAAAAAAACAAAAAAAAATTTACAGTTAACACTTTAATTTTGAAAATGTTGAACCCGAGGGCTAGGGGTAGAGGTAGAGGACGAGGGCGGTGGCGTGGGTGTCCCACTACTGCAGGGGTCAGAGGCTGTGGTCCTGGGTTGGGTGAGACACCACCTGCTGATGAGGGAGCAGGGGGACACCGCAGAGCTACACTCCCTAGGTTCATGTCTCAAGTTACTGGGACTCGTGGTAGAGCACTGTTGAGGCCAGAACAGTGCGAACAGGTGATGTCGTGGATTGCGGACAATGCTTCTAGCCATTTGTCCACCAGTCAGTCTTCCACGCAGTCCACCCATGTCACCGAAATCAGCACTCCTCCAGCTCCTCCACCTCAGCCTCCTTCGCCCCAGACTGCCCCCTCCCAGGAAAATTTGGCATTTGAACCGGCATACTCTGAGGAACTGTTTTCTGGACCCTTCCCAGAGTCACAAACCACTTGTCCAGTTGCTGCTGAGCTCTTTGCGACCAGTGGAAAACCTGGGCATCGGAAGTCTGTGGGTGATGATGACATTGTTGATGTAGTGGAAGAAGTGTGTAAAGAGGTGTCGGATGATGAGGAGACACGGTTGTCAGACAGTGGTGAGGTTGTTGTCAGGGCCGGAAGTCCGAGGGGGGGGCAGACTGAGGTATCGGAGGATGATGAGTTGACAGACCCAAGCTGGGTTGATAGGCCTGGTGAACACAGTGCTTCTGAGATGGAGGCGAGTCCTCAACGAGAACAGGTTGAAAGAGGCAGTGGTGGGGCCAGACGGAGAGGCAGGGCCAGGGCTGGTGCATCAGCGCCAAATGTTTCACGTAGTGAATCTCCCGTGGTGAGGGCTAGATTTTCGGAAGTCTGGAGGTTCTTTAAAGAAACACCGGATGACAAACGGACTGTGGTGTGCAACCTGTGCCACACCAGGATCAGCAGGGGTTCCACCACTACCAGTTTAACCACCACCTGTATGCGCAGGCATATGAATGCTAAACACCCCACTCAATGGGACCAAGGCCGTTCACCTCCGGCCGGGCACACCACTGCTCCATCCCCTGTGTCATCTGCTGCCTCTGCTAGTAAGCCCCCTGCCCAGGACCCCGGCCCAAACAACTCCCGTGCGAAAACCACACCTTCGCCTCCATGATCCACCACAGCATCCACCAATGTCTCCATGCGCAGCGTTCAGCTGTCTATACCCCAGACGCTGGAGCGCAAGAGGAAATATAGTGCAACCCACCCACACGCCCAAGCCCTCAACGTCCACATCTCCAAATTACTCAGCCTGGAGATGCTGCCCTATAGGCTGGTAGAGACTGAGACCTTTCACAACCTCATGGCGACGGCCGCCCCTCGGAATTCGGTCCCCAGCCGCCACTACTTTTCCCGATGTGCTGTCCCAGCCCTGCACCAGCACGTGTCAGACAACATCATCCGTGCCCTGACCAATGCCATTTCTGACAAGGTCCACCTGACCACGGACACGTGGACGAGTGCTGCTGGGCAGGGCCACTATATATCGCTGACGGCACATTGGGTTTACTTGGTGGAGGCTGGGACCGAGTCTGACCCTGGGGATGCTCATATACTGCCGACGCCGAGGATTGTGGGGCCTACCTCGGTCCAGGTCTCTCAGGCCTACTATGCTGTTTCTCAGCGCATATCGGAGGAGGTGGAGGAGGATGTGGAGGAAGAGGAAGAGAATGTTGGCGCGACAGCAGAAGGGGGGAGGGGCATTGCTCAGTCTTTCACTGTCAGCGGTTATGGGCAGAAGAAGAAGAGGTTGAAGGAGGAGGAAATGGACAGTCAGGTCAGTGAGTGGAGTGAATTCTTGCGCGTTTGGGACTCTGGCGCGAGTAATGGCAGATTTGCGGCTAGGCTGCCTATCCCGTGACCCTCGCGTTCAAAGAATTTATTCCAACACCGATTACTGGGTATTCACTCTCCTGGACCCACTGTACAAGGAAAGGAGTGTGAGATTGCATGAATACCAGCAGGCCCTGGTGCACAATCTGAAACAGTATTTCCCATCTCACAGCGCTAGCGGCAGAGGGCGTGTTTCTGCGGGACAAGTAGCGAGGGAGAGTAGGCAAGCAGGCAGCTTGTCCATCACTGGCAGGGGTACGCTTTACAAGGCATTTGCCAGTTTTATGTCACCCCCAGCAAGACACTGTCACCTGTCCCCAGTCTCGGCAGAGTAGGGCTGATCTTTACAGAAAGATGGTGAGGGAGTACGTAGCTGACCATACCATCGTCCTAAATGATCACACAGCTCCCTACAACTACTGGGTTTCAAAGCTGGACATGTGACACGAACTGGCGCTGTACGCCTTGGAGGTTCTTGCCTGCCCTACCGCTAGCGTGTTGTCTGAGTGGGTTTTCAGTGCAGCTGGTGGCATCATCACCGAAATGCTTACACGCCTGTCGACTGACAGACTGACGTTTCTCAAGATGAATAAAGCCTGAATTTCTCAGGATTTCCATTCTCCACCAGGTGAAAGAAGCTCAACTTGAATAATGTATGCACTCCTCCTCCTCTTTGTACACTAAAGCAGAGGAAACTGGCTATTTTTTTGCCAGGGCCAACTGGCTCTAGCTATAGTACTCTATGTATTTAATTTTTCTGGAGGGCCACCTACCCGGTCCTCTGTTTTAAACAATTTTTGGGAGTGCCAATTTTTGGTCACATAGGTACTCTATGTATTTAATTTTTCTGGAGGGCCACCTACCCGGTCCTCTGGTTTGAAAATTTTTTTGGGCTGCCAAATACAGGCACTATCCAAATTTAATTGTCTCCATAGCAGCCTCCACACGTCGTCTTTATAGCTGCCTCCACACGTTGTCTCCATTGCTACCTCCACACATCATCTCCATAGCTGCCTCCAAAAGTCGTCCATATAGCTGCCTCCATACATTGTCCCCTTAGCAAACGAGCTGTGTCAGGCAAAATTTGGGGTTGTTTTCATGGCTTTCACATCAAACTTGTTAACTTTGTCGCCACCCTGCTGTGTTATCCACAAAATATACCGCCAATCTTTTATCATTGACCGATATTATTTCAGCGCTTCTTGCAGATCTGTTTTCATTCCCCGCCCCCGCCATAACCAGGCCAATTACTTATAAGAAGAGTTCTACACTTGATCTTATACAAAAGGTTCTTAAAATTGCTGTTTGTAGCCCCCGCCTGCTTTGAAAATTATAATTTTTTCAAAATAAGTGCTTCTGGCCCCCAGGCCCATTTTGCGTGGGGAGGAGCCAAGAGACAGGGGCTTGGACAGGCGAAAGCTCGCCTGGCAGTGGACCGCCAGCTCCATCCCAATATTAGGCAGCCTCAGAGGAATCCATGCATACTGCCCCTGCTGTTTCCTGTCCATTTCGCCTCCATGATCCTCCACAGCATCCACCATTGTCTCCATGCATAACTTTCAACTGTCTATACCCCAGACGCTGGAGCGCGAGAGGAAATACAGCACATCATCCCCTTATCAAACGAGCTGTGTCAAGCTGAATTTTCGGTTGTTTCACCAGATACATAATGGAACTCGGTCCATCTTTCGCCGCCATGCTGGAGACCTGAAGTTGCAATCATAGCACACAATATGGATGCCCCATACTGACGTCGCTCTTAATCATGGAAGTCGTCTCCATGGCTGCCTCACATGTCGTCCCCTTATCACCGAGCTGTGTCAGGCCTTTTTTCGGGTGTTTCACCAGATATGTTATGGGACTTGGTCACTATTCGCCACCATGCTGTGTTATCCGACAAAATATACCGTCAACCTTTTGTTCACATAGGAAATAATTTCAGTGCTTCTTTCTCACCTCCTTTGGTTTCTCTCTGCCGCCTTAACACAAGCAAAATACTGATACATACAATGCTACCGTTATCCTGACCAAGGAATTTTTTAATTGGTTTGAAGCTTGAGTCCATTTGGGGTATGTCGCCCCTGCCACTCCTAGCCTGACGCTGCTGCCGCTGCCTCTGCTGCCGTCTTCTATGTGTCAGGGTCAATTATTGGATGTTTTAGTGCTTACTAGCCTCATTCGGTCACTCAGTCATCGCCATGATTTTGTCCATAATTTTGGCATAATGGTGTGATTAAGCAGCCTCAGAGGCACCATGCATGCTGCCCCTGCTTTTCCTGTCCATTTCCGTGGTGTTTCCACATTTTCTGAGGTTTCCAGGTTGTTTGGCCAATCTTCCCTGTGCAGACCCTTGTCCCCTTGAAAATTGCTTGAGTCTCCATTGACTTCAATGGGGTTCGTTATTCGAGACGAGCACTCGAGCATCGGGAAAAGTACGTCTCGAATAACGAGCACCCGAGCATTTTAGTGCTCCCTCATCTCTAATGTTTACACAAGCAAACTCATTTTGCAGTTTTTCTGAGTAGAGCCTTTACACAAAAATAAGCAATTGTATAACATATATCATTGTTCAAAAATGATAGCATAAAGCACACTTTAGTTATTAAAGAAATGATTTCCTATGTGAAAAAAAGGTTGACAGTATATTTAGTCAATAACACAGCATGGTAGCGACACATAGGGACCAAGTTCCATAATTATTGATGATGAGCACCGAAAATTGAGCCTGACACAGCTTGTTGCTGAGGGGATGACACGTGGAGGCAGCTATGAAGACGAATTTTGGAGGCAGCTATGGAGACGGCGTCTGGAGGCTGCTATGGAGACGACGTGTGGAAGCTGCTATGGAGACAACTTGTGGAGGCAGCTATTGAGATGACGTTGGAAGCTGTTATGGAGAAGACGTGTGGAGGCAGATGGGGGGGGGGGGCTTGCACTCAGTCATACAGCTTTGCATCCATTATCAAAATGAGTGACCATATAAATTACCAGAAAATCCACAGCCGGTAAACCACCAAAAATTCTGCCTGACACAGCTTGTTGCTAAGGGGACTATGTTGCTGTATTTCCTCTTGCGCTCCAGAGTCTGGGGTATAGAACAGTTGAACGCTGCATATGGAGACATTGGTGGACGCTGTGGAGGATCGTGGAGGCGAAATGGACAGAAACAGCAGGGGCAGCATGCATGGATGCCTCTGAGGCTGCTAATCTTGGGATTGGAGCTGGCGGTCGGCTGCCAGGCGAGCTTTCGCCTGGCCAACCCTTGCCTCTCGGCTCCTCCCCCCCCAAAATGGGCCTGGGGCCAGAAGCATTTACTTTGAAAAAATATCATTTCGTTTGAATATTTCATCTAGGAATAATGGAATAGCATAGCGGTTTCATTTTTTATTTTTTTTCGGAAATGGTTCCATGATTAAGAGCGACAGTATGGGGCATCCATATTGCGGCTGCTATGATTGAAACTTCAGGTCTCCAGTATGGCGGCAACAAATGGGCCGAGTTCATTATGTATCTTGGATGAAACAGCCGAAAATTCTGCCTGACTCAGCTTGTTTGAAGGGGGACGATGTATGGAGGCAAGTAAGGTAGTAGTAGATTAAAGGTAATGAAAAAGATTCAACGATCCAGCACTTTATCAAAATTGTTTAGGACAGTAGAACGTCTTAGTATTAGATAGCCTGCACTCTTTGGACCAGATGCTGTAGGTGTACATCCACCCAATCACTCAATCTCTCTCCTAGAGATCCTATTCCTGAATAATAGGACGTAAGGGTGGGGAATCATATTTTTGTGCAGATTTGGTAGCCCATGGAATATGGGACTTATGGGGTGGGGATTAACCAGATATTTAGCCAGTTTTTTCATTCAGGACCCCTAAAGATTGTCCATCTTGTATTAATTTTTCCAAAGCTATTTTGACATCTGAGGTTGGATTACAGCATAAATTTCTATATTCGTGTGTCTTCTAGTAGGCAATAAGCCTGTTTTTATATAAACCGGATCCAACACCGTTATCATCCCCCCCTTGTCCGCTTCGGCGACCACCACATTCTGATTATTTTTTGAACCTCTATTGCTTTTTTTGGGATGGAGTGAGGTGTCAAACCAATTAAAAAAATTCCTTTTGGCGAGGATAACGTGTAGCACTATACGTATCAGTATTTGGCCTGGTTATGGCAGTAGACAGGAACCAAAGGAGGTGAGCAAGAAGCACTGAAATGATTTCCTATGTGAAAAAAAGGTTGACAGTATATTTAGTCAATAACACAGCATGGTAGCGACATAGTGACCAAGTTCCATAACTTATTTGATGAAGCACCCGAAAATTGAGCCTGACACAGCTTGTTTGCTGAGGGGATGACACGTGGAGGCAGCTATGAAGACGAATTTTGGAGGCAGCTATGGAGACGGCGTCTGGAGGCTGCTATGGAGACGACGTGTGGAAGCTGCTATGGAGACAACTTGTGGAGGCAGCTGTGAAGACGGCGTGTGGAGGCAGCTATGGAGACGGCGTCTGGAGGCTGTTATGAAGACGACGTGTGGAGGCAGCTATTGAGATGACGTGTGGAAGCTGTTATGGAGAAGACGTGTGGAGGCATGTGGGGGGGGCTTGCACTCAGTCATACAGCTTTGCATCCATTATCAAAATGAGTGACCCATATAAATTACCAGAAAATCACAGCCGGTAAACCACCCAAAAATTCTGCCTGACACAGCTTGTTGCTAAGGGGACTATGTGCTGTATTTCCTCTTGCGCTCCAGAGTCTGGGGTATAGACAGTTGAACGCTGCATATGGAGACATTGGTGGACGCTGTGGAGGATCGTGGAGGCGAAATGGACAGGAAACAGCAGGGGCAGCATGCATGGATGCCTCTGAGGCTGCCTAATCTTGGGATGGAGCTGGCGGTCGGCTGCCAGGCGAGCTTTCGCCTGGCCAACCCTTGCCTCTCGGCTCCTCCCCCCCCCAAAATGGGCCTGGGGCCAGAAGCATTTACTTTGAAAAAAATATCATTTTCGTTTGAATATTTCATCTAGGAATAATGGAATAGCATAGCGGTTCTATTTTTTATTTTTTTTCGGAAATGGTTCCATGATTAAGAGCGACAGTATGGGGCATCCATATTGCGCTGCTATGATTGAAACTTCAGGTCTCCAGTATGGCGGCAACAAATGGGCCGAGTTCCATTATGTATCTGGTGAAACAGCCGAAAATTCTGCCTGACTCAGCTTGTTTGCTAAGGGGACGATGTATGGAGGCAGTAAGGTAGTAGTAGATTAAAGGTAATGAAAAAGATTCAAACGATCCAGCACTTTATCAAAATTGTTTAGGACAGTAGAACTGTCTCTAAGATAGCCTGGCACTCTTTGGACCAGATGCTGTAGGTGTACATCCACCCAATCACTCAATCTCTCTCCTAGAGATCCTATTCCTGATATAATAGGACGTAAGGGTGGGGGAATCATATTTTTGTGCAGCTTTGGTAGCCCATGGAATATGGGACTTATGGGGTGGGGATTAACCAGATATTTAGCCAGTTTTTCATTCAGGACCCCTAAAGATTGTCCATCTTGTATTAATTTTTCCAAAACTATTTTGAAATCTGAGGTTGGATTAAGGCTTAATTTTCTATATGTTCGTGTGTCTTCTAGTAGGCAATAAGCCTGTTTTTTATATAAACCGGAATCCAACACCGTTATCATCCCCCCCTTGTCCGCTTGGCGGACCACCACTTTCTGATTATTTTTTAGAACCTGTATTGCTTTTTTTTGGGATGGAGTGAGGTTGTATTTGCTCTCATGTCTCTCTTGTTTTTGGTTGAATAATATTTTCAATTCAGTTTCCACTAGATTTTGGAACTCATCAATTATTGGAATGCGAGATTTAAAGGGATAGTAGCTTGTATTAGCTTTTTCCACCAGTCAGTCTCCACGCAAGTCACACCATGTCCACCGAAATCAGCACTCCTCCAGCTCCTCCCCTCAGCCTCCTCTCCTCGCCCCAGACTGGCCCCCTTCCCAGGAAAATTTTGGCATTTGAAACCGGCATACTCTGAGAACTGTTTTCTGGACCCTTCCCAGATTCAACAAACCACTTGTCCAGTGCTTGCTGCTGAGCTCTTTGCGACCAGTGGAAAACCTGGGCATCGGAAGTCTGTGGTTGATGATGACATTGTTGATGTAGTGGAAGAAGTGTGTAAGAGGTGTCGGATGATGAGGAGACACGGTTGTCAGACAGTGGTGAGGTTGTTGTCAGGGCCGGAAGTCCGAGGGGGGGGCAGACTGAGGTATCGGAGGATGATGAGTTGACAGACCAAGCTGTTTGATAGGCCCTGGTGAACACAGTGCTTCTGAGATGGAGGCGATTCCTCAACGAAACAGGTTGAAAGAGGCAGTGGTGTGGGCCAGACGGAGAGGCAGGGCCAGGGCTGGTGCAATCAGCGCCAAATGTTTCACGTAGTGAATCTCCCGTGTGAGGGCTAGATTTTCGGAAGTCTGGAGGTTCTTTAAAAGAAACACCGGATGAACAAACGGACTGTGGGGTGCAACCTGTGCCACACCAGATCAGCAGGGGTTCCACCACTACCAGTTTAACCACCACCTGTATGCGCAGGCATATGAATGCTAAACACCCCCACTCAATGGACCAAGGCCGTTCAACCTCGCCGGACACCACTGCTCATCCCCTGTGTCATCTGCTGCCTCTGCTATTAAGCCCCCTGCCCGGACCCCGCCCCAAACAACTCCCGTGCGAAAACCAACCTTCGCCTCCATGATCCACCCACACATCCCCAATGTCTCCATGCGCAGCGTTCATTCTTCTATACCCCAGACCTAGCGCAGAGGGAAATATAGTGCACCCCCCCACACGCCCAAGCCCTCAACGTCCACATCTCCAAATTACTCAGCCTGGAGATGCTGGCCCTATAGCTGGTAGAGACTGAGACCTTTCACACCTCATGGCGACGCCGCCCCTCGGAATTCGTCCGGCCCAGCCCGCACTACTTTTCCCGTGTGCTTCCCAGCCCTGCACCAGCACGTGTCAGACACATCACATCCGTGCCCTGACAATGCCATTTCTGACGGTCACCCTGACCACGGACACGTGGACGATGCTGCTGGGCAGGGCCACTATTATCGCTGACGGCACTTGGGTTTACTTGGTGGAGGCTGGGACCGAGTCTGACCCTGGGATGCTCTATACTGCCGACGCCGAGGATTTGGGGCCTACCTCGTCTCAGGTCTCTCAGGCCTACTATGGCTGTTTTCTCAGCGCATATCGGAGGAGGTGGAGTGAGGATGTGGAGGAAGAGGAAGATGTTGGCGAGACAGAAGAGGGGAGCATTGCTCATTCTTTCACTGTTCAGCGTGTATGGCAAAAGAAGAGGAGTTGAAGAGGAGGAAATGGACAGTCAGGTCAGTGAGTGGAGTGGGAATTCTTGCGCGTTGGGACCTGGCCATATGGCAGATTTCATGCTAGGCTGCCTATCCCGTGACCCTCGGCTTCAAAGAATTTATTCCAACACCGATTACTGGGTATTCACTCTCTCCTGGACCCACTGTACAAGGAAAGGAGTGTGAGATTGCATGAATACCACAGCCCCTGGTGCACAATCTGAAACAGTTGTTCCCATCTCACAGCGCTAGCGGGCAGAGGGCTTGTTTTCTGCGGGACAAGTAGCGAGGGAGAGTAGCAAGCAGGCAGCTTGTCCATCACTGGCAGGGGTACGCTTTACAAGGCATTTGCCAGTTTTTATGTCACCCCCCAGCAAACACTGTCCCCTGTCCCCAGTCTCCGGCAGAGAGGGCTGATCTTTACAGAAATGGTGAGGGTACTAGCTGACCATACCATCGTCCTAAAGGATCACACGCTCCCTACAACTACTGGGTTTCAAAGCTGGACATGTGACACGAACTGGCGCTGTACGCCTTGGAGGTTCTTGCCTGCCCTACCGCTAGCGTGTTGTCTGAGTGGGTTTTCAGTGCAGCTGGTGGCATCATCACCGAAATGCTTACACGCCTGTCGACTGACAGACTGCCGTTCTTCACGATAATAAAGCCTGAATTTCTCAGATTTCCATTCTCCACCAGGTTGAACGAACTCAACTTTGAATAATTGTATGCACTCCTCCTCTCCTCTTTGTACACTAAAGCAAGGAATATGGCTATTTTTTTGCCGGGCCAACTGGCTCAGCTATTACTCTATGTATTTAATTTTTCTGGAGGGCCACCTACCCGGTCCTCTGTTTTAAACAATTTTTGTGGAGTGGCCAATTTTTGGTCACATAGGTACTCTATGTATTTAATTTTTCTTGAGGGCCACCTACCCGTCCTCTGGTTTGAAAATTTTTTTGCTGCCAATACAGGCACTATCCAAATTTAATTGTCTCCATAGCAGCCTCCACACGTCGTCTTTATAGCTGCCTCCACACGTTGTCTCCATTGCTACCTCCACCATCATCTCCATAGCTGCCTCCAAAAGTCTTCCATATAGCTGCTCCTACATTGTCCCCTTGCAAACGCTGTGTCAGGCAAAATTTGGGGTTGTTTTTCATTGGCTTTCACATTCAAACTTGTAAACTTTGGGTCGCCACCTGCTGTGTTATCCACAAAATATACCGCCAATCTTTTATCATGTGACACGATATTAGTTCCAGAGCGTTCTTGCAGATCTGTTTCAATTTCCCCGCCCCCCGCCAAAACCAGGCCAATTACTGTATAAGAGAAGTTTCTACATCTTGATCTTATACAAAAGGTTCTTAAAAATTGCTGTTGTAGCCCCCGCCTGCTTTGAAAATTATATTTTTTCAAATATAAGTGCTTCTGGCCCCCAGGCCCTTTTGCGTGGGTAGGGAGCCAAGAGACAGGGGACTTGGACAGGCGAAAGCTCGCCTGGCAGTGACCGCCAGCTCCATCCCAATATTAGGCAGCCTCAGAGAATCCATGCATACTGCCCCTGCTGTTTCCTGTCCATTTCGCCTCCATGATCCTCCACAGCACCCCCATGTGTCTCCATGCATAACTTTCAACTGTCTATCCCCAGACGCTGGAGCGCGAGAGGAAATACAGCACATCATCCCCTTATCAAACGAGCTGTGTCAAGCTGAATTTTCGGTTGTTTCACCAGATACATATGAACTCGGTCCATCTTTCGCCGCCATGCTGGAGACCTGAAGTTGCAATCATAGCAGCACAATATGGATGCCCCATACTGACGTCGCTTCTAAATCATGGAAGTCGTCTCCATGGCTGCCTCACATGTCGTCCCCTTATCACCGAGCTGTGTCAGGCCTTTTTTAGGGTGTTTCACCAGATATGTTATGGGACTTGGTCACTATGTCGCCACCATGCTGTGTTATCGACAAAATATACCGTCAACCTTTTGTTCACATAGGAAATAATTTCAGTGCTTCTTTCTCACCTCCTTTGGTTTCTCTCTGCCGCCTTAACACAAGCAAAATACTGATACATACAATGCTACCCGTTATCCTGACCAAGGAATTTTTTAATTGGTTTGAAGGCTTGAGTCCATTTGGGGTATGTCGCCCTGCCACTCCTAGCCTGACGCTGCTGCCGCTGCCTCTGCCTGCCGTCTTCTAGTGTCAGGGTCAATTATTGGATGTTTTAGTGCTTACTAGCCTCATTCGGTCACTCAGTCATCGCCATGATTTTGTCCATAATTTTGGCATAATGGTGTGATTAAGCAGCCTCAGAGGCACCATGCATGCTGCCCCTGCTTTTCTCTGTCCATTTCCGTGGTGTTTCCACATTTTCTGAGGTTTCCAGGTTGTTTGGCCAATCTTCCCTGTGCAGACCCTTGTCCCCTTGAAAATTGCTTGAGTCTCCCATTGACTTCAATGGGGTTCGTTATTCGAGACGAGCACTCGAGCATCGGGAAAGACGTCTCGAATAACGAGCACCCGAGCATTTTAGTGCTCCCTCATCTCTAATATGTTTACACAAAACTCATTTTGCAGTTTTTTCTGAGTAGAGCCTTACACAAAAATAAGCAATTGTATAACATATATCATTGTTTCAAAAATGATAGCATAAGCACACACTTAGTTATTAAATAGAAAAGGAATGAAAACTTGGCTTGAACTGTTTAATTGCTAACTATGGTCATGGAATTATTCTACAACTGTTTTTTAAAATATTTAAGAAAATATGTAGAGGCAAGAGTCTGTTATATGTGGTCATACTCTGTAGAGGCTATGAATAATACAAGTTACAAAATGTACCATATTTATGAAATACTAATGAGAAATTATCAATTATTGTAAGTAGAAAGAAAATCCTAATTGGACATGCATTAATCTTTTTTATGACAATTAAATGATTTTTTTTTTTCACGGTGGTAAATAGAAAATCCTGTAAACGTTCCAGTTCTGGAAACATCCCAGCCACATAGAAAAATTATAGTAGTGTACATCTTAAAAAAAACAGTCTGAAATGGAGATTACAGAATCGTCATAGGAACGATTGAGGTTCAGCCAAACCCTGACTTAATGGAGCCTACTTATACAGATATCATTTTACAAAGATTGGCCTAAGTGTAAAGTTTATGTCTTGGCAGAATGTAGCCTATTTCTCTTTTTACATTCTGAAGAAGAAGGAAGATTTTTACTAACCTTGTTTATCAAACAAAAATGTTTATGTTTACAAGGATGATGATGAGTTTATGAAGGTTAATACACACTAATATTTATTTTTTGAGAGTAAATATAGATTGTTTTTACTATTCTGAATATGAATAATCACTGCTATAAGAAAAGAGTGATCTAATTATAGAAGGAAGGAGTGCCACCAGAGCAATGTGCATTGTCAATTTGTAGGCTATACTTTTTTTCTTTTTTTTATGTTATTATATAGGGGCTTATTTTTGTCACTTTTCTGCTACATAATTTTTGTGGCATCTGTAGCTAAATTGATGAGATGTGATTAACTTTTTGTGGTGGGAGAATGAAAATCATCAATGTTTGGTAAGATTTCTTTGCTTTTTTTTTTGGCCATATCCATACTATAAAAAGATATTTTTTTTTTATTCTATGGGTTGCCATGGTCATGGAAATACCTAATCTATATTTTATTTTTTTCTCCATTTTACTGAATTAAAAAAGCTAACTTGGAGAAAATCTTGATTAAAAACTGCCGTTTGACACAAAAGAAATGGGAGAGATGCAGGTAGAATGTAAATGAAATACAAATAAAAAACGTGGACCAAAGTACTAAATATAATTCCGGTAAATATGAAAAAGGTATAAAATATATAATAGTCAAATTAAGCATTATACCAATAATACCAAATATGATCTAACATTAAGCCTCACATTAGACGATGTAGAGTTAGTGAATAGTCTTCTTCTGCTGCATCAGAATATCTTTCTAATGCTGGTTTAGTTCAGACCGTCGAGGCATCTGTAAAGTTTGAAAAAAATGTCCAAACCTTGATAATTTGTTGCAAGAGTTTCACAGGTGCAGAAGGAAAGTATGTTAATTAGAGATGAGCAAGCACTAAAATGCTCGAGTGCTCGTTACTCTGAGTCGAACTTTTCGATGCTCGAGAGCTCGCTTCGAATAACGAACCCCATTGAATTCAATGAGACTCGAGCATTTTTCAAGGGGACCAAGGCTCTCACAGGGAAGATTGGGCCAAACACCTAAACCTCATAAGAATGATGGAAACACCACCGGAAATGGACAGGTACACAGCAGGGGCAGCATGCATGATTGCCTCTGAGGCTGCTTAATCGCACCCATTATGACCAAAATTATGGGGAACAGCATGGCGATGACAGAGTGACCAAATGAGGCGAGATAGCATCTAAAACACCCCAATAATTGACCCTGACACTATAGGGGAAGGCATGTGGAGGCAGCGGCACACCGCAGCTAGAGTGTGGCATGGCGACATACCCCAAATCGACTCAGGCTCAACCAATTAAAAAATTCCTTTTGGCGAGGAATAACGTGTAGCACTATACGTATCAGTATTTGGCCTGGTTATGGCAGTAGAACAGAACCAAAGGAGGTGAGCAAAACACTGAAATGATTTCCTATGTGAAAAAAGGTTGACAGTATTTAGTCAATACACAGCATGGTAGCGACATAGTGACCAAGTTCCATAACTTATTTGATGAAGCACCGAAATTAGCCTGACACAGCTTGTTTGGCTGAGGGGATGACACGTGGAGGCAGCTATAAGACGAATTTTGGAGGCAGCTATGGAGACGGCGTCTGGAGGCTGCTATGGAGACGACGTGTGGAAGCTGCTATGGAGACAACTTGTGGAGGCAGCTATTGAGATGACGTGTGGAGCTGTTATGGAGAAGACGTGTGGAGGCAGGGGGGGGGGGGCTTGCACTCAGTCATACAGCTTTGCATCCATATCAAAATGAGTGACCCATATAAATTACCAAATCCACAGCCGGTAAACCACCCAAAAATTCTGCCTGCACAGCTTGTTGCTAGGGGACATGTGCTGTATTTCCTCTTGCGCTCCGAGTTCTGGGGTTATAGACAGTTGAACGCTGCATATGGAGACATTGGTACGCTGTGGAGGATCGTGGAGGCGAAATGGACAGAAACACAGGGCAGCATGCATGGATGCCTCTGAGGCTGCCTAATCTTGGGATGGAGCTGGCGGTCGGCTGCCAGGCGAGCTTTCGCCTGGCCAACCCTTGCCTCTCGGCTCCTCCCCCCCCCAAAATGGGCCTGGGGCCAGAGCATTTACTTTGAAAAAAATATCATTTTCGTTTGAATATTTCATCTAGGAATAATGGAATAGCATAGCGGTTCTTTTTTTATTTTTTTTCGGAAATGGTTCCATGATTAAGAGCGACAGTATGGGGCTCCATATGGCGCTGCATATGATTGAAACTTCAGGTCTCCAGTATGGGCGGCAACAAATGGCCGAGTTCCATTATGTATCTGGTGAAACAGCCGAAAATTCTGCCTGACTCAGCTTGTTTGCTAAGGGGAGACGATGTGTTGGAGGCAGTAAGGTAGTAGTAGATTAAAGGTAATGAAAAAGATTCAACGATCCAGCACTTTATCAAAATTGTTTAGGACAGTAGAACTGTCTTTAAGATAGCCTGGCACTCTTTGGACCAGATGCTGTAGGTGTGACATCCACCCAATCACTCAATCTCTCTCCTAGAGATCCTATTCCTTATATATAGGACGTAAGGGTGGGGGAATCATATTTTGTGCAGATTTGGTAGCCATGGAATATGGGACTTATGGGGTGGGGATTAACCAGATATTTTAGCCGTTTTTTCATTTCAGGACCCCTAAAGATTGTCCATCTTGTATTAATTTTTCCAAAGCTATTTTGACATCTGAGGTTGGATTACAGCATAAATTTCTATATGTTCTTTTGTCTTCTAGTAGGCAATAAGCCTGTTTTTTTATAAACCGGAATCCAACACCGTATATCATCCCCCCCCCTGTCCGCTTGGCGGACCACCACTTCTGATTATTTTTTAGAACCTCTATTGCTTTTTTTTGGGATGGAGTGAGGTTGTATTTGCTCTCATGTCTCTCTTGTTTTTGGTTGAATAATATTTTCAATTCAGTATCCACTAGATTTTGAAACTAATCCATTATTGGAATGCGAGATTTAAAGGGATAGTAGCTTGGATTAGCCAGAGAGAAATGTGAGAAAACCCCTTCAATATCTCTGCTTTCTTTTCTTGCATTACACCCATTATCATTAGTTTGATCATCTGCATTGAAAGAATGACGTTTTATCGTTAATAACCACACCAAACTTGTTGAAGTCCATGATAGTATTCAATAGATTAAACGATTCTGTTGGTACAAATTCAAGCCTTTAGACAATACTAGCAATTGATCCTGTTTAGAATTGCTGGAGACAAACCGCTACATTGTCCACATTTGAATTATTTGTGTTGGTTCTTTTTTCTCGTGTGTAAGTTTGACCACTCTTGCACTTTCAAGAGGACGGGAGGATCACCAAATGCTCACAGGTGTAAGGATTTCCTCCAAACACACTGCCGCATGGACTTTTCTTTAGTAGATTAAAGGTACTGCAGTTAAAAACTATGTTAGTTGGATCTTGGGATGGAGCTGGCGGTCCACTGCCAGGCGAGCTTTCGCCTGGCCCAACCCTACCTCTCGGCTCCTCCCCACCAAAATGGGCCTGGGGGCCAGAAGTGTTACTTGAAAAAAATTATAATTTTCAAAGCAGGCAGGGTCATTTGAATATTTCATCTAGAGGAAATGGAATAGCATAGCGGTTCTATTTTTTTTCGGAAATGGTTCCATGATTAAGAGTGGACAGTATGGGGCATCCATATTGCACTGCTATGAACGAAACTTCAGGTCTCAGCATGGCGGCGACAGATGGGACGAGTTCCAGTATGTATCTTGTGAAACACCCCAAAAATTGTGCCTGACACAGCTCGGTGCTAAGGGAACGATGTGCTGTATTTCATCTTGCGCTCCAGCGTCTGGGGTATAGACAGTTGAACGCTGCGCATGGAGCATTGGTGGACGGCTGTGGAGGATCGTGGAGGCGAAATGGACAGGAAACAGCAGGGGCAGCAGTCATGGATGCCTCTGAGGCTGCCTAATCTTGGGATGGCGCCGGCGGTCCGCTGCCAGGCGAGCTTTCGCCTGGACACGCCCCTGCCTCTCGACTTCTCCCACACCAAAATGGGCCGGGGGCCAGAAGCATTTACTTGAAAAAATTATAATTTTCAAAGCAGGCAGGGTCATTTGAATTTTCATCTAGGAATAGGAATAGCATAGGGTTCTATTTTTATTTTTTTTGGAAATGGTTCCATGATTAAGAGTGACAGTATGGGGCATCCATATTGCGCTGCTATGATTGAAACTTCAGGTCTCCCAGCCATGGTGGCGACAGATGGGCAAAGTTCCAGTATGTATCTGGTGAAACAACACGAAAATTCTGGCCTGACAAATTTCGTTGCTAAAGCGACAATGTGCTGTATTTCCTCCTGCCTCGCCAGCGTCTTGGGATATAGACAGTGAACGCTGCGCATGGAGACATTGGTGGACGCTGTGTATGATCGTGGAGTCTTTCGCCTGGCAAAGCCCCTGCCTCTCGGCTCCTCCACCCAAAATGGGCCTGGGGGCCAGAAGTGTTTACCTTAAAAGCAGGCGGGGGTGGACAAACAGCACTCTAAGAAACTTTTGATAAGATCAGTGTAGTACTGCTCTTATAAGTATTTGGCCTGGGTATGGCGGGGGAGGGGAACGAAAAAGATGCACAAGTAGCGCTGAAATAATATCGGTAATAATGATAAAAGTTTGGCAGTATATTTTGTGGATAACACACAGCAGGGTGGCGACAAAGTTACCACAGTTTGATGTGGAAGCAGTTATAAAAACACCCAAAATTCTGCCTGACACAGCTCGTTTGCTAAGGGGAGATGTATGGAGGCAGCTAGTGGACGAATTTTGGAGGCAGCTATGGAGATGACGTGTGAGGCAGCTTTAAGATGCTGTGGAGGCTGCTATGGAGGACAATTAAATTTGGATAATGCTTTTATTACAGTCCGAAAAAAGTTATCAAAACTGTGGAGCGGGTAGGTGCCCTACAGAAAAATAAATAGATAAAGGCTGTCTGTATAGCAGGCCAAAAAAAGTTTTCAAACCAGAGGAGCGGGTAGGTGGCCCTCCAGAAAAATTAATAGATCGACGTGCCTGTATGTGGCAGTCCAAAAAAGTTTTCAAAACAGAGGAGGGGTAGGTGGGCCCTCCAGAAAAATTGAATGCATAGAGTATCTGTATGTGGCACTCCCCAAAATTTTTTTATTTTTTTTTGTGGTTTTTTTTATATTAAAAAACGTGAAGAAGAAATCAGACAGCACCAAACAGAAATGAATGCTATGGCTAGTTTCTAACTGACAGCACACAAAAGGATTTTGTGCTGTGACTGAGTGTGTCACTTTAACTTTTAAAAACGCTAATGTAGCCCTAACAAGGCATTTGGGTTCTTGGAGAATCACTCCTGCCTAACAGTAAGGTTTCTTGGAGACACTCCTGCTAACAATAATCTACTAGCACACCTAACGCTACCCTGACCAGCAGCAGCTCTCTCCCCTAACGGCATCCAGACAGAGAATGACGAAGCAGCGCGGTCAGGGGCGACGTCTATTCCAGGGTCACCTGATCAGGCCAGACCACCACTGCTATCGACATGTAAGTGTACCACGTGATGCTGGGTGTGTACTGCAGAGTCTCCTGGCTTGTGATGGCTCTGTTTCTGGCCGCCAAAAATCTAAAACACACGAGATTACATTTTCTCGAGCGGGCAAATACTACCGCGCCACTGAGCAGTTGTGCGAGTATGCTAATACTCGAACGAGCATCAAGCTCGGACAAGTATGTTCACTCATCTCTAATGTTAATATATATGTTTATGTAAAAGACTTTGTTTTTTAAGGGCTCCTTAAGGGGTATTCCCACAAATACAAGATTGTTAATATACTCAAGGATAACAGATTCTTTAATTCACTGTATACAACAAAATACAGCAGTTTCACAGATATAATTCCAACCTATTTGGTCTCTACACCAGTATACATTTTGGTTTGCCTAGGATCTGACCGTACATTTTCTGGCTTAGGGTTGGGCATGGCGAATTCTTTCATAAACTTCCTCTTTCTGCTTGCTGCAGTGTGATCTCTGCCTTCAGCCTCTCCTCTCTGCTTCCAACACAAGCACACACACATGCACACTTCCTGCCAGACAAGCAGCAGTTTAATGAGACACAAATCCACAAGCTACAGGAAGATAAGTTCTTTAAAGGAGTTTTACTGACTTTACAGAGCTGACAGTGTGTTTTATGTAACAGATGTAACAGATGTAACAGTTAAGTGTTTGTCATTGTGTTTTACATCCATGTAATGGATCTCCCATCTCTGATCCATCTATCTTTCTTTTTTCTCAGTGTCAGATACTAGTAGAGTGTCAGAAGCTGTATGAATATATATAATAGATACACCTGTACCCTGATAATTTAACCAATTGTCAGCTCACAGGAATCATAATGCATCTACTAACATAGTCCACTCCCACACTTTTGAAATTTCAGGAGGTAAAACAGCAATAAAACTGAGAAATTGTAAAGGAAGGGAGCTAAAATTATCTTTATTGTGTAAACATCAAAGGGAGTTAAATTGAGAACTTTCTTTCATGGGAAAACCTCTGTAAGGAATGTGCGTTTGTCCTTCTGAAAGAACTTTAGAGAAAATGTATACAATAGAGTTCAAACAATGAAAAAGAAAAGGGTTTGCTGTAATCTGCATAACATTACCATATATTACTGCTTAGAATGTGAATAATTTCATTATGCCTTCAATTACTGAAAGTAAAAAAAATCCACAGGTAACTAATCATTGTCAATTTCACTTGGCTGTGACAGCAAGATGCCTATGTAAATTTTAAGTGTTGACATGAGAATGAACAGAATGCATTTGCAGAGATTTGCCTGGAATTATGGGCTGGACAGACCAGTCAGGTAACGACAAATCTTAATTATAGAAGAGTCACTTGAAAAATATTCAAATAACCTGAGACATTTGGGTCAAGTTGATTTTTATATTACTGGTGAGATATCTATGAAAATATACAAATGCTACAAGTAAATGGTAATGAAAGTAATACATTTTCAGTGAGAAAGATTCATGAATCAGACACAGTGACCCACATTTATTAAAGCGTTTGCGCCAGTTTTCTGTTTGACTTAGCACTGAAAAGAACGTACAACTGCTTGCACATGTGTTCATAAAGTGTCTGCTCATTATTGGATATGGCTGCTTTGTGTCCGGACAAGACAGAAAAATGTGCCACAATAATTTGCTCTTGTAATCCCTATTAGTGAATGAATATGATAGGTAACAATACTACATAGTGTATATCCTGTGCCATGTATGCTTTCCTTGAACAGCCGTTCGAGGGAGAATACGCTGTGTGTGGGATGTGAGAAAATTGCTCATCTGGAAGCCAGATTCTGAAGTAAATGAGCAAGTTCTAAGGCTGAGAGCAATTGGACAATATGGAGTGAAGTTTGCTGCTCCTTTAGCAGAACTCACTGGGGAAGATGGGTGTGGGGATGGTAGTATGGAGGGTGCAGAGTGAGGGGGCAGCTATTTGGGTAACATGTAGAAGGCGGGGTAGGGGAAAGAGTTGAGGGAGTATAGTCCTGAGTCTATGTCCAAGTTGGTGGTTTACAGGTATATCAGCACAGCAGGTGCGGATAGCGTGCTGCAGCAAGAAAGGCCTCTAGCAAACAGAGAACTGTCTGCTCCAGTAGAATGGAAATGAGAGCACAGGCAAGGTCAGGCAGTGTGCAGGTACTGGAATATTACATTATTAGGGGAATAGACATGAAAATTTTGCCACAAGACAGTGCATACGGAACAGTAGGTTGTTTTACTGGGTGCTTAGGTTTCATCACATTGGTCATTTCCACACTGGGGCTAATGACAATGTATGAAGTAGGTAGAAGGTTCTCACAAATAAATTTCATGGTATAAGCTCAGGGCAGGCACCTCAAAGGTAGTTTTTTCTGAAATACTGTCTGTTGTACCACGAGCTTGGGGTGTTGGTGGAAGGTAAACTTAATTGTGGTGACCATGCCCAAATCATATAGTAAAGCAAATACATTTATGGGATGTACCGGACCGGAAAGGAGCCGCACATACAAGTCAAACGGTCCGACTCACTACACGGTGCGATTGCCCAGTGCAAAATGAAAAGATGCGCAGATCGTACAACTATGATGAGAACTTGTTCAACTTGTTCAGGTCTGCCTCTTCTCTAGCGGCTTCAATGCCCAGTACGTGTTCCCGAATTCTACGCCGTAGTTCTCTTGATGTGAGACCCACATATATCAGGCCACAGGGACATGTGGCAAAATAAATCACCCCAATGGTCGTGCAGGTAATCGTGAAAAAGAGGTGGTAGTTTCAACATTCACACAGGCCACACAGTCTCCACAAGGTCGACACCCCCATTTCGGACCCCGAGAGCCAAATATATTGCCTCACGTGGGGCTATTGTAGGTGCTCCGAACCAGAGAATCTTAAGGTTTTTGGATGGCGGTACGTAATAGACGGATTGTTTTTGAATATGCTGTTGGAGAGTCTGATCAATCCTAGTACCTGCCAATGTTCATCAAAATACCCTCGTATTGTTTCCCACTGTGAGTTGAAAGTGGTGATGAATCTCACCGTTATCCTGTTTTTTGGGTTTGCATTTTGGAGCTAGAAAGATCTCTCGTTTTGTCCTTTTCGCACGCCCGTTGGTATCCGCCTTTCAATTTGAACGATTCGAGTAGCCCCGTTCTCTTGAACCTCTGTCGTAAATCATTTGCTTGAATCTCAAAGTTCGTCTCACAGGAGCACAGTCTCCGTATTCTGAGGAATTGACCGATTGGGATACTGTCTATGAGTTTAGGAGGGTGTGAGGAACTTGCGGAGGTAGTGTATTACTTGAGGTCTCTTTCCTAAGACATCAACACAATGGGGGTAATTACTAAGGGCCCGCCGATATTAGCGTTTCCCGACGTGTTACCTGAATATTTTCCGATTTGCACCGATTGTACGAATTGCCCCGGGTTTTTGGCGCACGCGATCGAATTGTGGCGCATCGCGCCGGCATGCGCGCGACAGAAAATGGGGGGGGGGGCGTGGCCGAACGAAAACCCGACGGATTCGGACAAAACACCGCATTTAAAAAAAATTGTGTGGCGCGCAAATTTCACTCACCTTCATCCTGAGAGGCCGGTGTATTTCGAGGCACTTCCAGCGGGACTTCAGCGCAGCAGCGCCACCCTGGTGGACGCGGGAGAACTGCTTTGTGATCCCGCCGGACGCCGAATCCAGTGCAGAGAACGCGCCGCTGGATCGCGAACGGACCGGGTAAGTAAATCTGCCCCAATGTTGCCATGGTTCATCTACATCAATAGAAAATTCACAAAAATTCAACTCGTTTTCCTTCCCACCTTGTATGTCCAGTTTTATATTCTTCTCGTTGTATTCAGCTCCTGTATAAACTCATGAAGTTCGTAATCGCGTCCTTGCCACATCATGATGATGTCGTCAATATACCTAGCGTACAAGAGTACATGTTAACCAAATTGGAGGGATTAGTTTATGAAATTTTCTTTCCCACAGCCCCAGGAAAAGGTTGGCGTATGAGGGGGCACAAGCGCCCCCCATAGCCGTTCCCGGAGCGTAGTAGGAGTAGGGGCGCGCGAAAAGGAAAAAGTTATGTGGACAATGCAAACTCCAATAGTGACACCAATAAGTTCGCAAAGTTGGGTCAATTGTTGAGGTTTCCAGAAAAATACTGTGTTGCCGCTATACCGTCAGAATGCGAATAGACTGTGATAACGATTCATCATCAAGAACGATAGTCATGGTTTGGATCTAAGTGGATACCTTGAAATTTCCTCAAGGCTCCGTGGTGTCCTTCAAATAGGATGGTAGGGTTTCAACCAAGGCGCAGGTGGTAATCAATCAATTTGCATATAGGTTCAAAGAGACTATTAGTGCCGGAGACGATCGGACGTCCTGGAGGGCTGTTGAGGCGCTTATGGACCTTTGGGAGTAAATAGAAGGAGGAAACTTTAGGGAATTTGGGATCAAGTAATCCATTTGTTTCTCAAGTAAACATGTTCGTTACTGCTTCTAAGATTCCCACCAGTTCGCCCATCCTTAAAATTGGCCAAAGGATTAAAGGTAAGTCTTCTGTACAGGTATTGGCATCTAGCTGGCGAAACACCCTTTTTCGTAGTCCTTGGTTGGCCACACTACACATTTTCCCCCTTTATCTGAGGGTTTAATAACCACTTCTGTCAACTTACCTAACTCGATATGGCTTTGCGTTGTGTACATTAAGTGCAATGCTGAACCCCGCCAAACTCGGTATTCGTTTAAATTCCTGTGTGACTAATTTGACAAAAAGGTCATGTTAGGTAGTGACAGAAGAGGGGAAAAATTCCTAGAACGGGGTAATAGGGAGGGTGGAATTATACCTTCTTTGGGGGACCCTCCTGTTCCTCCAAAAGGTCCTCCAGACGCCGTTAAGGCCAGATGTTCATGGTCCTCTGGGGATCTTGCAGCATCTTTTTCATGAAAGATTTTCTTGAAAGCGTTTACTGGGCAAAGAGGTGTAGGTCTTTTTATTGCTGTAAGCAATCAAAGCTTTCAGTTGGAGAAAAGACAGACCCAAAGACAAACTTCCATTTGAGACTTAGTGAGTTCTATATCAGACAGGTTAATTACCTTTAATGTAGATTTTCTGCCATCACGGATCTCGATCTCCTCGAGCCCATCGCTCTTCGGCTGTTGTCTTTGATACGGCCAAATCTCCTTTTGTTGCCTCTTCTGGGTCTCCCTGTCCGACCCCTCCGAGGATAACTGAAAGTAGCACCTAAGGAAAACAAGGAGGAAATAGAGGGACTTTGATTCTGAAGTCCAGATTTCGGTTTTTTCCACTTGTATATTCTGCCTAAGGTGAAGTCCTTGTAAGTTGCGTTGGAACTTCCTCGTTTTTTGAGTCTGATCTGTTTTTCCCATGATTTAAATAATTCGTCAAGTTCCAAGGAAAAAGCATCCAGCTCAGCATCGCCAACAGTTGCTTAAATGATACCTCATTCTTTTCATTCAGGACCCCTAAAGATTGTCCATCTTGTATTAATTTTTCCAATGCTATTTTGACATCTGAGGTTGGATTACAGCATAAATTTCTATATGTACGTGTGTCTTCTAGTAGGCAATAAGCCTGTTTTTTATATAAACCGGAATCCAACACCGTTATCATCCCCCCCTTGTCCGCTTGGCGGACCACCACATTCTGATTATTTTTTAGAACCTCTATTGCTTTTTTTTTGGGATGGAGTGAGGTTGCATTTGCTCTCATGTCTCTCTTGTTTTTGGTTGAATACTATTTTCAATTCAGTATCCACTAGATTTTGAAACTCATCCATTATTGGAATGCGAGATTTAAAGGGATAGTAGCTTGGATTAGCCAGAGAGAAATGTGAGAAAACCCCTTCAATATCTCTGCTTTCTCTTTCTAAATCTTGTAACATTAACAATGTACATTGTTTTTCAAAATTTAAACTGTTATATACATTTTCTTTTCTTGCATTACACCCATTATCATTAGTTTGATCATCTGCATTGAAAAAATTACGTTTTATAGTTAATAAACACACAAACTTGTTGAAGTCCATGATAGTATTCAATAGATTAAACGATTCTGTTGGTACAAAGTTCAAGCATTTAGACAATAGTAGCAATTGATCCAGTGTTAGAATTGCTGGAGACAAACCGCTACATTGTCCACATTTGAATTTATTTGTGTTGGTTCTTTTTTCTCAGTGTGTTAGTTTGACCACTCTTGCACTTTCAAGAGGACGGGGAGGATCACCAAATGCTCACAGGTGTAAGGATTTCCTCCAAAACACACTTGCCGCATGGACTTTTCTTTAGTAGATTAAAGGTACTGCAGTTAAAACTATGATAGTTGGATCTTGGGATGGAGCTGGCGGTCCACTGCCAGGCAAGCTTTCGCCTGGCCAAGCCCCTGCCTCTCGGCTCCTCACCACCCAGAATGGGCCTGGGGGCCAGAAGTGTTTACTTTGAAAAAATTATAATTTTTAAAGCAGGCGGGGTCGTTTGAATATTTCATATAATGGAATAGCATAGAGGTTCTATTTTTAATTTTTTTCGGAAATTGTTCCATGATTAAGAGCGACAGTATGGGGCATCCATATTGCACTGCTATGATTGAAACTTCAGGTCTCCAGCATGGCGGCGTCAGATGGGCCGAGTTCCAGTATGTATCTGGTGAAACACCCAAAAATTCTGCTTGACACAGCTCGTTGCTAAGGGAACGATGTGCTGTATTTCATCTTGCGCTCCAGCGTCTGGGGTATAGACAGTTGAACGCTACGCATGGAGACTTTGGTGGACGCTGTGGAGGATCGTGGAGGCGAAATGGACAGGAAACAGCAGGGGCAGCATGCATGGATGCCTCTGAGGCTGCCTAATCTTGGGATGGCGCCGGCGGTCCGCTGCCAGGCGAGCTTTCGCCTGGACATGCCCCTGCTTCTCGACTTCTCCCCGCCCAAAATGGGCCTGGGGGCCAGAAGCATTTACTTTGAAAAAATTATAATTTTCAAAGCAGGCAGGGGCATTTGAATATTTCATCTAGGAATAATGGAATAGCATAGCGGTTCTATTTTTTATTTTTTTTCGGAAATTGTTCCATGATTAAGAGCGACAGTATTCGGCATCCATATTGCGCTGCTATGATTGAAACGTCAGGTCTCCAGCATGGCGGCGACAGATGGGCCAAGTTCCAGTATGTATCTGGTGAAACACCCGAAAATTCTGCCTGACAAATTTCGTTGCTAAGGCGACAATGTGCTGTATTTCCTCTTGCTCTCCAGCGTCTGGGGTATAGACAGTTGAACGCTGTGCATGGAGACATTGGTGGACGCTGTGTAGGATCGTGGAGCTTTCGCCTGGCAAAGCCCCTGCATCTCGGCTCCCCCCCACCCAAAATGGGCCTGGGGGCCAGAAGTGTTTCCTTTGAAAAAATTATCATTTTCAAAGCAGGCGGGGGCTACAAACAGCACTTCTAAGAAACTTTTGTATAAGATCAAGTGTAGTACTGTTCTTATAAGTATTTGGCCTGGGTATGGCGGGGGAGGGGAACGTAAACAGATGCACAAGTAGCGCTGAAATAATATCGGTAAGTGATAAAAGTTTGACGGTATATTTTGTGGATAACACAGCAGGGTGGCGACAAAGTTAACAAGTTTGATGTGGGAGCAGTTAAAACAACCCAAAATTCTGCCTGACACAGCTCGTTTGCTAAGGGGACTATGTATGGAGGCAGCTATGTGGACGAATTTTGGAGGCAGCTATGGAGATGACGTGTGGAGGCAGCTTTAAAGATGACATGTGGAGGCTGCTATGGAGACAATTAAATTTGGATAATGCCTTTATTTACAGTCCGAAAAAAGTTATCAAAACAATGGAGCGGGTAGGTGGCCCTCCAGAAAAATTAAACAGATAAAGTGCCTGTATGTGGCAGTCCAAAAAAAGTTTTCAAACCAGAGGAGTGGGTAGGTGGCCCTCCAGAAAAATTAAATAGATCGAGTGCCTGTATGTGGCAGTCCAAAAAAGTTTTCAAAAACAGAGGAGTGGGTAGGTGGCCCTCCAGAAAAATTGAATGCATAGAGTATCTGTATGTGGCACTCCCCAAAATTTTTTATTTTTTTGGGGTTTTTTTTAATAGAACAAAACGTGCAGAAGAAATCAGACAGCAACCACAGAAGATGAATGCTATGGCTAGTTTCTAACTGACAGCACACAAAAGGATTTTGTGCTGTGACTGAGTGTGTCACTTTAACTTTTAAAAAACGCTAATGTAGCCCTAACAAGGGCATTTGGGTTCTTGGAGAATCACTCCTGCCTAACAGTAAGGTTCTTGGAGAATCACTCCTGCCTAACAATAATCTACTAGCACCCTAACGCTATCCCTGACCAGCAGCAGCTCTCTCCCTAACGGCATCCAGACAGAGAATGATCCGAGCAGCGCGGTCAGGGGCTAGTCTATTCCAGGGTCACCTGATCAGGCCAGCCAACCACTGCTATCGACATGTAAGTGTACCACGTGATGCTGGGTGTACTGCAGAGTCTCCTGGCTTGTGATTGGCTCTGTTTCTGGCCGCCAAAAATCTAAACACCACGAGATTACATTTTCTCGAGCGGGCAAAATACTCGTCCGAGCACTGAGCAGTTGCGAGTATGCTAATACTCGAATGAGCATCAAGCTCGGACAAGTATGTTCGCTCATCTCTAATGTTAATATATATGTTTATGTAAAAGACTTTGTTTTAAGGGCTCCTTAAGGGGTATTCCCACAAATACAAGATTGTTAAATATACTCAGGATAACAGATTCTTTAATTCACTGTTATCAACAAAAATACAGCATTTCACAGATATAATTCCAACCTATTTGGTCTCTACCAGTATACATTTTTGGTTTGCCCTAGGATCTGACCATACATTTTCTGGCTTAGGGTTGGGCATGGCGAATTCTTCTCATAAACTTCTCCTTTCTGCTTGCTGCAGTGTGATCTCTGCCTTCAGCCTCTCCTCTCTGCATTCCAACACAAGCACACACATGCACACTTCCTGCCAGCAAGCAGCAGTTTAATGAGACAAAATCCACAAGCTACAGGCAAGATAAGTTCTTTATAAGGAGTTTTACTGACTTTACAGAGCTGACAGTGTGTTTTATGTAACAGATGTAACAGATGTAACAGTTAATGTGTGTCATTGTGTTTTACATCCATGTAATGGATCTCCCATCTCTGATCCATCTCATCTTTCTTTTTCTCAGTGTCAGATACTAGTAGAGTGTTCAGAAGCTGTATGAAATTATAGATACACCTGTACCCTGATAATTTAACCAATTTGTCAGCTCACAGGAATCATAATGCATCTACTAACATAGTCCACTCCCACACTTTTGAAATTTCAGGAGGTAAAACAGCAATAAAACTGAGTAAAATTGTAAAGGAAGGGAGCTAAAAATTATCTTTATTGTGTAAACATCACTAGGGAGTTAAAATTTGAGAACTTTCTTTCTTGGGAAAACCTCTGTAAGGAAAGTGCGTTTGTCCTTCTGAAAGAACTTTAGAGAAAATGTATCACAATAGAGTCAAACAATGAAAAAGAAAAGGGTTTTGCTGTAATCTGCATAACATTACCATATATTTACAGCTTAGAATGTGAATACATTTCATTATTGCCTTCAATTACTGAAAGTAAAAAAAAATCCACAGGTAACTAATCATTGTCAATTTCACTTGGCTGTGACAGCAAGATGCCTATGTAAATTTTAAGTGTTGACATGAGAATGAAGAGAATGCATTTGCAGAGATTTTGCCTGGAATTATGGGCTGGACAGACCAGTCAGGTAACGACAAATCTTAATTATAGAAGAGTCACTTGAAAAATATTCAATATAACCTGATGACATTTGGGGTCAAGTGATTTTTATATTACTGGTGATATCTATGAAAATATACAAATTGCTAACAAGTAAATGTGTAATGAAAGTAATACATTTTCAGTGAGAAAGATTCATGAATCAGACACAGTGACCCACATTTATTAAAGCGTTTGCGCCAGTTTTCTGTTTGACTTAGCACTGAAAAGAACGTACAAACTGCTTGCACATGTGTTCATAAAGTGTCTGCTCCAGTATTGTGATATGGCTGCTTTGTGTCCGACAAGACAGAAAAATGTGCCACAATTAATTTGCTCTTGTAATCCCTATTAGTGAAATGAACTTGATAGGTAACAATACTACATAGTGTATATCCTGTGCCATGTATGCTTTCCTTGAACAGCCGTTCGAGGGAGAATACTGCTGTGTGGGATGTGAGAAAATTGCTCATCTGGAAGCCAAGATTCTGGAAGTAAATGAGCAAGTTTCAAGGCTGAGAGCAATTGACAATATGGAGAGAAGTTTGCTGCTCCTTTAGCAGAAACTCGCTGGGGAAGATGGGTGTGGGGATGGTAGTATGGAGGTGCAGAGTGAGGGGGCAGCTAGTTGGGTAACATGTAAAAGGCGGGGTAGGGGAAAGAGTTGAGGGAGTATAGTCCTGAGTCTAGTCCAAGTTGGTGGATTACAGGTATATCAGCACAGGGGTAGCGATGCTGCAGCAAGACAAGGCCTCTAGCAAACAGAGAACTGTCTGCTCCAGTAGGAATGGAAATGAGAGCACAGGCAAGGTCAGGCAGGTGCAGGTACTGGAATATTACATTATTAGGGGAATAGACATGAAAATTTGCCACAAAGACAGTGCATACTGAACAGTAGGTTGTTTACTGGGTGCTTAGGTTTCAATCCATTGGTCATTGTCCACACTGGGGCTAATGACAATGTATGAAGTAGGTAGAAGGTTCTCACAAATAATTTCAGGGTATAAGCTCAGGGCAGGCACCTCAAAGGTAGTTTTTTCTGAAATACTGTCTGTACCACATGCTGGGGGTGTTGGTGGAAGGTAAACTTAATTTTGGTGACCAGTGCCCAAATCATATAGTAAAGCAAATACAATTATGGGATGTATCAAGAGAAAAATAGATTCTCATGATATCAACATAGTTTTGCATTGTGTACATTTTTTTGCAACCAGTGTATAAAAAGGACATGGTAGAATGGGGCATCTTCTACACCAAGAGAAGAGGTGGCTTAGACAGAGATTCTTTATTGTAGTAGTGACTGTGGAACATGCATTTGTAGAGCAGATTGTCACCTGTAAGTTGCTAGATCCAACTTCTGTCTGATCATAATTTTATAAAATGAACAATATTTTGGTGTGTGTGATATTGATGCTGTATGTATATCAGCAAAGATAGGGAAGGAGCAGCACTGTGACAACAATGGATCTTTTTCCAGAGGTAGGCTCCTAAAATGAACCTGACTCCATGGTGTGTAAACCACAAATGAAGATTCCAAGGAAGCAGCATGCAATAAAATGAGGTACATATCAAAAGCCTCTAACTTAAGCAAACTAGTTCCCTATGCTGTACTGAAGAGACCCAACCAGGTCGAAACAATGCTGTCTTCTGGAATAAATTTACCGGTTTGGTCTTAATCCTGAATTAGGCTTCCTGAAGGTCATGCTTGATGTCAAGAGAGCTCCCTTACAAGGTAGCTAGAAGAGGCGTGGTTTTACTTATCCCATCCTAAATAACTTAGTTGCATACTTACCTAGGTTTAAAGTGATTGAAGTGTACTCTACCACCATATAGTGGTAAACAGTTATAACTTCCTTATGGTAATTGTTTCGGTAATACAATTGTCTGATGCAACTGAGAGGTGAGACATGGTTCCATATTGGTCAAAACTATAGAACATTCTAGAATGTTCCACAAATACTTTACACAAATCTACAACAACATGTGTTTGTCATTTTTCTTCTCTTTTCTTAGTTTGTAGAGATGTAGAGACCTGAACAGAGAAAGATCGCTTACTCCTCACTGAGTATATAGGAGTACAAGGATGTAAGTTTCTCAAATATTCTTGGGAACCAGAACTCACTTACTCTGTTGCTGCTAAGATGTGCCTCCACTGTGTGGAAGATGATGATCGAAACTGCAATGAAAGTGAGTCCTCTGTTGCAACCCATGGGTCCCTGTGCAATTTGATCTACCACATACCATACCACAATTGGTGTTCTCGCTGAACATCAATCAGGAAGGGAATATAGAGGATGTCCCGGGGAACTGTAACAGACATGACATATGTTCTATAGAACAGAAGATGGGGTCCAAACCAACGAAGATGGGATATTTCGGACCCTAAGTCCTCTTGGGATCAATTTTTCAAATTATAATTCTCCAAGGACAGACGGTTCCACCATAGTTTAGTGCGGCGAGTGTAGTAAATTTTTAAGGGTTGTTTCAATTCCTTACTTTTTTAGCGTCTGGGTCCTCATTGTGTTCATCCAGAGTGCCAAAGACAGCATCTGCCTTGAAGGACACCACTGAGATTCTGAGCTCGAAAAATCCATTGTTCAAACAAAAAACATCAATTATGAAAGTGCATGAGTGCAGTGAAAGTCCGGACCGGAAAGGAGCCGCACATACAAGTCAAACGGTCCCGACTCACTACACGGCGCGATTGCCCCAGTGCGCATGTGCGGAAGTGCCACGTGTCCGAGACTTTGGTCTCGCTGGAAAAGTGGCACATGCGACAGAAAAGATGCCAGATCGTAAACTATAGTGAGAATACCGGAGGAAGGTAGATAAAACCAGGCGCATGTTATAAAGAGAGGACCAAATCGGCCACCAAAGGGTAGAATAGATCAAGGGGTAACATAATATAAAGGTGGACAATAAGATAGAATGGCAGGTGGTCAAACCATGATTACAAGAAATGGCGCACAAAGCTCAACGTTCTGCATATGAGAAACACGTGGAACTTCCGCGCATGCGCACTGGGCAATCGCGCCGTGTAGTGAGTCGGACCGCTGACTGTATGTGCGGCTCCTTTCGTCCGCGAAATTCACTGCACTCATGCACTTCATAATGAGGTGTGTACAAACAATTCTATTGGTCCCGCTCCCCCTTTTTAAATACCCATGAGTCCCTTCTTTTCCTACACTCCCAGATTTAATAAGCGCTCTAGCGAAACACATGTAGGGGCAACTTCCTATGGGTGATCTGATTGGTATGGTTATTTGTTTTCCACTTCCTTTTGTCATTTTTTCCTACAGGATTATCTGTGCATCTATTTTAACCCTATTGTCTTAATGCATGTATACTTGGGGCTATGTGATATGACAAACTTATACCTAACCCATATACATAGATAATAATTATTTATTGTACACACATGGCTTTTAACCCATTGTAGTTCATCTACTGTGTGTCTGATTATTTTATGTATTATTAAAAGATGGTAATTTTTTACATTTATCTTTGTAAGTGTTACACACTTTTGGTCAACTATTAGTGTTCTGTATTGGACCCGAGTGTGGCCGACTTTATTGTCCCCTATATCGGGTCTAATAAATTGCTATTGGTGTTCTAAATTCCTGTATTTTTACAGATGTTTTTTGTTTGCTAACAATGGATTTCGAGCTCGAGAATCCTCAGTGCGTCTTAAACTATTAGTGTTCTAAGAAATGGGGGGGGGGCGTGGCCGAACGAAAACCCGACGGATTCGGACAAACCACCGCATTTAAAAAAAAAATTGTGTCGCGAAAATTTCACTCACCTTCATCCTGGATAGGCCGGTGTATTTCGAGGCATTCCAGCGGACTTCAGCGCAGCAGCGCCACCTGGTGGACGGCGGAGGAACTGCTTTGATGAATCCCGGCCGGACCCGAATCCAGTGCAGAGAACGCGCCGCTGGATCGCGAACGGACCGGGTAAGTAAATCTGCCCCAATGTTGCCATGGTCATCTACATCAAATAGAATATCCAAAAATTCAACTCGTTTCCTTCCCACCTTGTATGTCAGTTTTATATTCTTCTCGTTGTTATTCAGCTCCTGTATAAACTCATGAAGTTCGTAATCGGATCCTTGCCACATCATGATGATGTCGTCAATATACCTAGCGTACAAGAGTACATTGTTAACCAAATTGGAGGGATTAGTTATGAAAATTTCTCTTTCCCACAGCCCCAGGAAAAGGTTGGCGTATGAGGGGGCACAAGCCGCCCCCATAGCCGTTCCCTGGAGCTGTAGGTAGAGTAGGTCGCGAAAAAGGAAAAAGTTATGTGACAATGCAAACTCCAATAGTGACACCAATAAGTTCGCAAAGTTTGGGTCAATGTTTGAGGTTTCCAGAAAAAATCTGGTTGCCGCTATACCGTCAGAATGGCGAATAGACGTGTATAACGATTCATCATCACAAGTAACGATAGTCATGGTTGGATCTAAGTGGATACCTTGAAATTTCCTCAAGGCATCCGTGGTGTCCTTCAAATAGGATGGTAGGGTTTCAACCAAAGGGCGCAGGTGGTAATCAATCAATTTGCATATAGGTTCAAAGAGACTATTAGTGCCGGAGACGATCGGACGTCCTGGAGGGCTGTTGAGGCGCTTATGGACCTTTGGGAGTAAATAGAAGGAGGAAACTTTAGGGAATTTGGGATCAAGTACATCCATTTGTTTCTCAAGTATAACATTGTTCGTTACTGCTTCCCTAAGAATTCCCACCAGTTCGTCCTTAAAATTGGCCAAAGGATTAAAGGTAAGTCTTCTGTAACAGGTATTGTCCCTCAGCTGGCGAAACACCTCTTTTTCGTAGTCCTTGGTTGGCCACACTACCACATTTCCCCCTTTATCTGAGGGTTTAATAACCACTTCTGTCAACTTACCTAACTCGGATATGGCTTTGCGTTGTACATTAGTGCAATTGCTGGAACCGCCAAACCTCGGTATTCGTTTAAATTCCTGTGTGACTAATTTGACAAAAAGGTCAATGTTAGGGTAGTGACAGAAGAGGGGGAAAATTCCTAGAACGGGGTAATAGGGAGGGTGGAATTATACCTTTCTTTGGGGGACCCTCCTGTTCCGAAATGAGGTATCAGTTAAGCAACTGTTGCCGATGCTGAGGATGCTTTTTCCTTGGAACTTGACGAATTATTTAAATCATGGGAAAAACAGATCAAGACTCAAAAAACGAGGAAGTTCCAACGCAACTTACAAGACTTCACCTAGGCAGAATATACAAGTGGAAAAAACCGAAATCTGGACTTCAGAATCAAAAGTCCCTCTATTTCCTCCTTGTTTTCCTTAGGTGCTACCTTTCAGTTATCCTCGGAGGGGTCGAAGGGAGACCCAGAAGAGGCAACAAAAGGAGATTTGAGCGTATCAAGACAAAGCCGAAGAGATGGCTCGAGGAGATCGAGATCCGGATGGCAGAAAATCTACATTAAAGGTAATTAACCTGTTGATAAGAAACTCACTAAGTCTCAAATGGAAGTTTTGTCTTTGGGTCTGTCTTTTCTCCAACTGAAAGCTTTGATTGCTTTACAGCAATAAAAAGCCTACACCTCTTTGCCCGTAAACCGCTTTCAAGAAAATCTTTCATGAAAAAGATGCTGCAAGATCCCCAGAGGACCATGAACATCTGGCCTTACAGGCGCTGGAGGACCTTTTGGACAGTTTCGAGTACGCTAATGCTCGAACGAGCATCAAGCTCGGACGAGTATGTTCGCTCATCTCTACTAGAATCCAATCAGTGATTGCGGATGGGCAGTTGGAGACGCTCTCAATCCAAAACACCCGATTATTCAAACAACTTTATTCCATATGCAGCATATTGGACATAAAACAAGCCACGTCCGCTCTATCTTCTTCAAGTTTGGATTGAGTGCTCCAGATGAACAGAGCAGCCAGTCGTGCTCTCCAAAAATAGAAGCAAATTTTTTAAATAGCCATATACTTTTCTATTTGGTGTCAAAACAAAAATTGACTCCTGTAAAGTAATGGGGCAGTGCTACATTAGTACCTCTTTCCCCTTCTCTCTCAGGATCTGCGGGGGTCTTTGAGGTCAGATCTCCTTGATTACAGCACAAATGTTATATACTAGCAAAAAGCCATTGCTTCTCTGAGTACATTGTGTAAAACACTTCCATTTTCTTCCAGAAGGTGGCAGTGTTACTGTAGGATCGGATTTTTCATCTCATAAGGTCATTATTAACCCTCTCAATGATAACAATTATTAATGGGTGAATATAATAAAGATCACTCGTGATACAGAAGAATGAAAGACAATAACCAGCCTTTATAATACATCAGCTATAGTTGCTATTGTAAGCCTTCTATGAAAAACTACCAAAAACTACTTTTTTGGACTAGATGAACATAATTCATATATACATATAAAGTAAGAACTGGTTTAAAGGTATCTTCATCTCTTGGGCAGGGTATAGACATGGTACCAAGATCATCTATTCCTCAAGAGGACCTGTACCTGTAATGTATTACATAGAAAGTTAATGGTATGTGTTAACTCATTAAATTACTAGACCTAGAGTATAAAATATCAGTTCTACAATTCCCACTTTTATGTGCAACCTTGGCTGTTTACCTATAAAAAAAAACTCTACCAAAGTAAATTGAAAACGAGCAGAGAAGAGTCATATTTTTCTTGAGATGAGTCAAGTTTAGAGACTGCATGACGCCCATTTCTTTGTATCAGTAGTATCTGTAACATGCTTTTGCTGTCTTATTAAGGAGGAAATGTCTGGTCAATAAAACACTTTAGCTGCACATACTAAAGGAAGCAGCTCCCTAGACGCTCCCATCTCTTCAGTTTCCCTGATGACGCTGAGTTATGAAAAAATAAACGTAAAATAAAAAGTAAATGGCAGACTGTGCCTAATTGAAATCAAACCCCTAATAAATTTTCCCACTTTGGTGTTTGAGGTGGATATGTGTGTCACTAAGAGCTAAACACAACGGTAGCAAGTCCCCCTGCAAATTCCTCACAATATGGTACTAGCTGCAAATAAAAAAAAAAAAGTATAACGTTATTGTAGCCCTAAGAAGGGCTGTTGGGTTCTTGTTGAATCACTCCTGCCTAACAGTAATCTACTAGCACCCTAACGCTGTCCCTGACCAGCAGCAGCTCTCTCCCTAGCGGCATCCAGACACAGAAGTTTCTGGCCGCCAAAAAGCAAAACGGCGGGAGCTGCCATTTTCTCGGCGGGCGAAGTATTCGTCCGAGAACGGCGGGAGCTGCCATTTTCTCGGCGGGCGAAGTATTCGTCCGAGCAACGAGCAGTTTCGAGTACCCTAACAGTTTCGAGTACGCTAATGCTCGAACGAGCATCAAGCTCGGACGAGTATGTTCGCTCATCTCTACTAGAGACCTATATTGTTCTTGGTAAGTGCAGAATCAACAAACTATTCTGTGCCATTCTCCAGAGGGCTCACTGTTCAACATTTTCTATTACAAATGTAGGGAGATTATAGAACAGATGCCTCCAACCAGCGAAATAGCATATTGGCATACATTTAGTGCACTAGGGCTACCATCACAAGCTGGTGGGACACTTTTCAATTAAATAAGAAAAAAGTTCCAGGGGCATAAAACTTGGAGTACACTCAGCAGAAACTTATTATGGGCCTGAGACTGATTTACCCTTGATTAAAAAAAAAATAAATAAATAACCCACTAAATTCAAAGATTTGGTATATTGTTTCTATGTCTATACTTTCCAACCAAGTATTCTCATCCACGCCTCATTCTCATCAGACATTAAAGCAAATCCGACCAGTAAGATTAATGACAAACATAAAATCATTTTCAGCATTTGAATACACAATGGGGGTCATTTACTAAGGGCCCAATTCACGTTTTTGCGCCGGGTTAACCGAATTTTTCCGTTTTGCGGCGATTTTCCCTGTATTGCCCCGGGATTTTGTGGCGCATGCAATCGGATTGTGGCGCATCCGCGCCGGCATGCACGCGACGGAAATCGGGGGCGTGGAGAATTGGATTTGGAGAAACCGCCACATTTTAAAAAAAAAGTGTCGCTGGACACGCACTTACCTTCATCCGGCAATGGGTCGTGCACTCCGGCGGACCTCAGCAGACTTCAGCACAGCAGCGACACCTGGTAGACGTCGGAGGAACTGCCTTAGTGAATCGCCGGAAGACTCAAATCCACCGCAGAGAACACGCCGCTGGATCGCGAATGGACTGGGTAAGTAAATCTGCCCCAATATGTGTTCATTACTTATTTATAATGGTGTCATTGGACAAATGAGAGAAGTAGTTAAAGTGACTTATTATAACATAGTTACCTGACTTTTTGTTCTTCTTTACTTAAGCCCAGCCCATATTTTGTATATATATCAGAGCATGAATGATTCCCTTCCAGAACCCTTCAAATAGAAATACACATATTAATGATAATGATAGCAATATAGAAATAGAAACATAAAATTGTACCCTTACCCAATTTTTTTAAACAAGCCTTCAGATGGATCCCACACATAGCGAGTCTTCTGTACTTCAATATATCGTACCTGTGAATTAATATAAATGGTAAATAAATTTTTTGCAAAAGAGTAATTTGAGTAAAGAGATGTCATCACATGTCCTGTAAATCCCACTTGGTTGCACTTGTGGTCCTGTGCCCCTGCGGGCGATTTTGTATTGGAAAAATATATGTGCTTCGTGGAGCACTGAAATTCAATAAGAACTGGAGAGGGTGCCCCACGAATGATTGAGTACATTTGGAGCCATCATTCTGGAGATGTCTCCATTTTAAGCTTTGGAGGTTTAGATTATTGGTTGGAATGTTGCTTGGAAAGGAGACCAGATGGATTATAAGAACAAATGCAATGTGCCCCAAGGGTTAAATTTGCTCGAACGAGCATCAAGCTCGGACGAGTATGTTCGCTCATCTCTAGTCATCAACATACAGAGCCTTTGAGGAGATAGGGCAAGATGAAGCTTGTACAAATTACACTTATTGTAGAGTTGTATTTTGGGATTGTAGAAAACAAAAAACAACCACAGTTTGGGTAGATATAACTAGAGACCCACTTGTTATAAAAATTGATTTTTGTATGGTTGCCAATTGCCCTGATAATAGGCAGGAACAACTACAAAGCGCTGATAAATATACACAGCGGGGAAGCGACACATGCAGGAAATTGGACTCACGACCTTAGTGAATCGCAGCAGACTTGAATCCTCGTCGGACAACACACAGCGGGGATCGTGACGGGACGGGTAAGTAAATGTGCCCCATTGTCTTTACATAATGACTCACCAAACAAGACACTCTCTTTACTGTATCCACCTGTGGGGAGAGATGAAGTCCCTCCTTTAGTAGTTACCTATCCAGGTAACTACACCTTGCTTCATGAGAAACGGGCCAGGTAAGGAATTAAGGAATCTTACTAAAGAGTTTGTAAAATAACTATATAGATTGATGTGGACAATGAGAATTATTCCTATTTTTGGTGGTTATGTGGAGATAGGAAGCTGAGGCCCAGGGTCCTAGCTAATTGGAAGGGAAATTGTACTTTGGCTCAGCTCCTTATGCCCTTCCATTTAGCCATGGAGTGAGAAAAAGTCCTGAAAGCCATCTATATTGCTATAAGTAAATGATTCCTGTAGGATCCTTTGACTCTACAGTATACATAGATGAAGTAGGAGTACCCCGAGTTACGAATAAATTCAAGGACTTTTTGGAATGTTTGGACTTTCTGTTGTACTTTTATTCCAAATAATGGAGCTCCCAATGGTAGTATTACTACCATATTGGAAGACTTAAAGGGGTATTCTCATTTCAGCAAATATTATAAATGTTATACAGTATTCACAAGGGATGCAGTATAGAAAGCAAGGATGGCACTCACCAAGCTGTAGATGTAGATATCTTTTTATTTTATTAAATATGGTACATATACTCACATAACAAGTGCAAGGGAGGGAGTGAGAGCTGAACGCCCATAGGAGGGTAACGGCCGTTTCGCGCTGTGCTGCGCTTCTTCCGGCCCTAAGTGTGAAGGGATTATAAGCCGTAGGGTTTTTAAATGCTAGCAGACAACATGAGCACACCTGCATGGGACGTATCCCATTACCATGCAGTTCAGAACAGGTCAATGGCACCCTAAACTCTAGACCAATGGAAAGGCATTTAGCCCATATTGGTAAATAATGGCTGGGCTTACCTCTATGTGTTAGGTCACTACGTGACTATGTGACAGGTAAAGCCAGACATGCTCCTTAATGTGCTGCAATTTCTTCTTCTTTTGGGGCGCGATCCAAATTGGAGCCTCTCACAGCAACTATATGAGATGGAACCAGGATCAGTATGATTTTTACCTATTCAACCCCACAACTAATGCTATAAAAAGTGATCAAAAAAACATATGTACTCCAGAATGATACTGGTGCAAAGGACAACATGTTTTGCAAAAAGCAAGCCATCAACCAGCTCCGTAGCCAAAAAAGTAACAATGTTATGCCACTTGGAAGACGGCAATGCAAAAATGATAGATTTTTCCCACATTAGGGTTTTATTTAACAAATTTAGTAGCACGTAAGAAAAAGTATTAATGTAAGGTATCCCCATAATCGTATAGACCCATAGAATAAAGATAACATGATTATTAGGCTATACGGTGAACACCAAAAAAAAGTAAAAAATCCAGTAGAGAATTTGCTTTTTTTACTCTTGCCCTCAAAAAAAGTTCCTAAATTTTCAACAATAGGGGGTACCAACCCCAAAATGGTAAGACTGGAGAAAGCATCTCATCCCGCAAAAAAATGCCATCATATGGCACAATTAACGAAAAAGCAAACATTTTATAGCCTACAAATGGGGCCAATAAGTAAACTAAATCTTGTAGCTGCAGGGCACTCCTTCCCTTCTGCGCCTCACTGTGTGCCCATAAAACAAGTAACAGTCACATGTAGGGAATCTCTGTACTCGGAAATTGAAGAACAAATCGTAAATGGGTTTTCTCTTTTTATATTTTGGAAATGTGTAAATTTTAGGGCTGAATGAACTTGAACCGTCAAAATTTGACCATTCTAAATTTCACCTCCATTTTGATTCAATTACTATGAAGATCTCAAGGCGTTAACAATCTTCCTAAAAACTGTTTCTGATAGTTTGAGCGGTGCAGACTTGAAAATGAGTTGATTAGATAGGGGGCTTTGCTGTTAAATATGTAAAATTTCATTCAAAACCGTATTTATCCCCAAAATAGTCAATTCTGAAAATCCAGAAAAGCGAGTAAATGTTAAGCTGCGTGACATCAAAATAAATTATCCAGCCATTTCAAATTACGAAAACCTAAAGTAGGCATATGGGAAATGTTATTCAGCAACTTATTAAGGTGGTAAATCTCTCTGCCTGAAAACGTAATGATTTCAAATTTCGAAAATGGCACGCGCATCAGCACTCGAAGATTTAAAGGTCCAGCACACCGCTAATTGGTGCTGGCCATTCCCCGGAATTTTATAATAGCCGGTTACTTCCTGCATTCCTCGCCGGATCTGTGTGCCTCACAGCCTTACAAAAAGCTCCCTAGCGATATCCCTATGTTCCTGTGACTCCAGCGTTCCTGTGTCTCCAGTGTTCCTGTGTGTTACTGTTCCTGAGTTCCCGTGTCCTGTGTGCCTGTGTTCCCATTCCAATCTGCCTGGACCTCCCGTTGCTGACGCTGGATGGACTTGACGTTGCATCTCTCAGTAATTTATATGTTTTTTTTTTATTATTAAAGCCTCTCAAATTCACTTAAAAGATGATTTATCCCTCAAAACCTTGCAGATTTTCTTGCGGATTTTCATGAGCTGCGCGCCGAAGTAGGCGGCGTAACGCGGCTACTGGGGCGTGGAGTAGCCGCGACTAGTAGCCTAATGTCCGGCTACTCCACACCCCAGTAGCTGCATAAAAAAATTTGCATATAGATGTAATAAAGTTTTGTAAAAGACACCCGGGACGTGAGGATTAGCCCAAAAAAGGGCTATCCTCACGTCCCATCCATTCACCTACCACCCCTTCTACCTTTATAGGTAGAATCGGGGTGGTAGGTTCCCTTTAAGCTGAAAACAAGCGTAGGTAACAAGCGGTTAAAGGAAAGCTGTTTTAAGCTGAGGTTATGGACACATCAGCGTTTTAATAAATATACACAATCTTATTTTCTTTAGCCACAAATCATTATTATTCTGAAGAAAATGCTTTAAAATTATGATAATTAGAGAGCCTGGAGTACCAGAGGCTAAGCAAAGCCTTTCAAAGCTCCTACATTCCCTAATTATTCACACTGCCTTCTTCCGCTTAACACTTTCCCCTTTCCCCCTGAAAACAGCTTCACTCAATGAAGACAGTCAGCATCCTGTTACACTGTGCAAAAGACTTTCCAAGAGAGTTGATTTCCTTTGAGAAATTTAGCATGAATCCATTCCCCTTCGGGATGCGTAAACCTTCAGTAAATGTGCTGACAAACAAATTGATTTATATTGAGGGTGTATCAGGAAGAAGTTCCTGCTTCTGATTACATTTATTATGGCAATAGAACCAATACTGAATTAAGATTAATCCTTATTATGTTCACTATGGCTTAGGCCTACAGAAACTCGGAAAAAAGGAAAATATTTCCATTTGCTGTGATCTATAATTGGTAAATTTTGCTCTTGACATTTTTCTGTATGTTCTAATTTTGACATTTATCTGAGCTTTTAGTATGCTGGGGAGACATTACAACCTCTTTGTTAATAAGTACTTGGTAATTTGATACACAATAAAAGTGTTTTCAAAATTGCACATTACATATTATTTAAATGAATGCTGGACGAGTAAATTAAAGTAAATTTTTGCAACATGTGTACATAAACAATATCATTAAAATAATAGACACTCTCATAAGCTTTTACAAGATAACTCAATCCAATGTATCTAAAGTGTAGAACTAAAGGAAAAGAAATACTGAGTAATATTTGTAATGTAACTCAAATATAAAACCATCATCCCTAGACACAGATTTTATCATCAACTTATTAAAAATTGAGATAGTTTTTTCTCAACTTATAAAATATTAAATTGCCTATAAGAGAATTTCAAAAGTGAATATCTTGATATTTAAACATCATCCATAATTGATTATTAATTACAGAATTGTAAGGTACTGGTGGTTCTTAGCAATGCATGAAAATCAGTTGAAAAGCCGAAATCCATCCTGTGCGAAATTAATACAGTATTTTAATTAGAAATGAAATCCAATAATATATTAAAGAAGCATAGTATGAACTTGATTCAAGGTGTTCATGTATAACAACTTGGGAACTGTCACATAGAAAAAAGTGTCTGGACAGCAGGCAGCATGTAATAGAGCAGATGTAGCTGCACATTTTCATATATGCTTTTGTGTGAAAAGTTCTATTAGAACTTGTATTGAACACACTGCTATTTCAATGCTTAAAATTTACAGTGATTCACTTCACAGAATAGCATGGGCATACATACAAATGCATGATGACAGGATACATTGATTCTTTTTCCAGTATTTATCTATCTACACGCTAGCTATGGGCACTGATGAATAGAGCACACAACATGACCAACAAAAATAATTGATTCAAAAAATTGTGAACACCCAAAAAAGTAATAATGGCTCCTGTGCCATTAATGTGACTTCACAGCAGCCTCTGTATACAGATTGTAGCAGGGATGGAAATTGCAGTGGTGAAAAGGATTACAGAAAAAAACATTTAGTCTAAGCTTTACATGCTTATTTATTTCTTTAGACCCATAAAACAATCTCGTACTAGAAACCTAACAAATATGTGAAATAAATCAATTTGTTCACTGATGGATCATTAATATGCCTGACTGTGTAAAACACATTTGGCATTCTTAATCAACACATTATCCTTTAAACATCTGCTTAATCCTTGCGTTAATTGAAAAAAGGCACTTCAGTAAATGAATATGTGCAAATCCTCAGGACTAGAAACAGCTTAAAGCAGAGACAGAGGCTATGAATTAAATCTACTATTTACTAGTAACTCTGTTAACGTGCATTAATGTAAACACTAGGTGGTGCTGTTAAACAAAGAAAACAACTAAACCAGATACCAACTATTGACCATTTTCAAATCTAAATTAAAGGCCAAATTATTTCAATAATTAATTAAATCAAAATTAGTCATTTGTATTTTTTGAATTACCTATATTTTCCATTACATAAAAATATAGAGCATATTTTGTATACAACAAGACTTTCAGTTTTAGTCATCAATAGTAGTAGAACAGTAACTCAGAGAAGAAATCAGGGGATGTAACTGCAACCCATATGGAGGGTCGATCTTCCCTATCCAGGCTCCTGCTCCATCCTGCGCCATGCGCGTGTTCCCAACTCCAAGAGCGTGCGCAGGCTTCAAAAGATTTAAAGGGCCAGTGTGCTGCTAATTGGTGCTAGCCATTTTCAGGAAATCTTTGAGCCTATGCCATTGGGAAAGCTCCCCTGCAATATTCCTGCATTCCTGTGTGTTTCTGCTCCTGAGTTCCCTTGTTCCCGTGCTCCTGCATTCCTGTGTTCCCCTGTTCCCATGTTCCTGCGTTCCTGCGTTTCCGTGTTCCTGTGTTTCTGCGTTCGTGTGTTCCTGTTTTCCTGCGTTCCACTGATCCTGATCCTGAATCCTGACAGTAAGATCCGGCCATTAATTTTTACCAAGGTTCCGCTTCCTGGTCGGCCCGATCTTGCCACCATCGTGGTCCAGCAGTCCCATTTTGGTCCCCTTCCAGGTCTTCCATCTGCTCCACGTCTTGCCAGCTTATTCTTTCAACATATCTTCCGGCTGCATGGTCTTCCTCAAAGCATCGTGTCTGATTGAGGGGTTCAGTTTATGTCCAATTTCTGCCGATCCTTGTGCAATTAGTTGCAAGTGACATTGGACTTCTCCTCTGCTTACCACCCCCAGTCGAATGTCCAAGTGGAGAGCGTGAACTAAACTTCGGGCTGTTATCTCCACCATTTTGTCTCTGCCCATCATGATGATTTCTCCAATCGGTTGCCATTGGCAGAGCTCTCTGGACTCTGAAGCTTCCAAAGCAGCTCCTTTCTTCATTGTCTATGGACAAATTCCTCACCCACCGCTTCCTCTTTCAGTTCCTTCAGATGTCCCTGCGGTTAAAGACTGGATGCAGAATCTCAAATCTGTCTGGGAACAGACCCACCAGTCTCTTCTTCAGGCCTCTGCTCGCACCAAGTCCCAGGCTGATAAGAGACATAGGTCTCCTCCTATCTTCTCTCCGGGTGACAAGGTGTGGTTGTCTTCTAAATATGTCAGACTGAAGATTCCCAGTTACAAGCTTGGTCCACATTTTTTTTTGGTGCTTTTGAGGTGTTAAAGCGCATAAACCCTGTAGGACCAGGCGCCGGTCAGGCGCTAGCCATTTTCAGGAAATCTATTTAAGAGTGTCTCTTCCTGCAAACCCTGCCGGTTCCATGTTCCCGTGCTCCTGTGTTCCTGTGTTCCCCTGTTCCTGTGTTCCTACATTCCTGTGTTCCTATGTTCCTGGGTTCCTGTTCCCATGTCCTGTGTGTTCCAGTCCACTCATGTGTTCCGGATTCCTATCTGCCTGGACCTCCTGTTGGTGACCCCAGATTGGACTCGACTTTGCATCTCTGCCACCTGCCCTGACCCTGTGCCTGAACCTGACCAAGAGACTGTCTCCTGTGAAGGTACCACGACCTCGGCTGCCACCGCGGGCTAGTCGCACCTGTGGAACGACCTGGTGGTACCCCGCTGCAGCAAGACCATCCTGATTTGCGGTGGGCTCTGGTGAAGACCAGGTTCCACTTAGATTCTGGTCCCAGGTGTCGGCTAGTACATCCTTCCGTGGTGGTCCAGAGGATCCACTGATCCCAAATCCTGACAGTAACCAGTCCTACACTTTAAAATTTGGGCTTCCAAAAGAGACCTTTGGTGGACCTTAAAGTTAACCTGTCACCCGGAATGTCATTTTTAGCTGTCATTTTTAAGATAGTTAAAGTTCCAAGTTATTGAGCATATTTCCCCACCAAGAAGAGGTGGCAACAGAATGCAACCCTTGAAAGAAAGAGAGGCATGTTAACAAACTAAAGTGCCTCGAGCCACGCGGCTGGAATCAAGACTATGATATCTACAATTTTTTATGAGTATATTTTCAAGGGATTCATATATTTTCCAGAACCATCCATGACGAGATTACATCTTTGGATAATGAGACTATAACGTAACGTTTTTTATTTTTTCATAATGTAATTTGTACATGCAACATATTTCTCTGACATATGTAATTATAGGTATATACCAATTATTTATCCATTCTCTTACAGATTCACTAACATTGCTAGTTTCCGTATGGGTAAGACGACTCATAGTCAGTAGTCACTGTATATACTGTTCTTTTTTTGCTGAAGCCTGTGTTTACTAATGTATTCTTCCTCTCCTTCACACCACAACGCTTCCCTTTTCTGCCTACTCAATGCAAATGACAGGATATGGGGAGGGGTGAGGTAGTTGGATGGGTGTGAAGGAGAGAAGACTGACACAGGCACACATAAGCAGCAGCTGCCCCTCCCTATGGACTTTGTTGAATTTACTTGACAAGGAAACTTGCAATGTGAGATTTTCTAAATGTACTTGAATCATATCAGAAAGACTTGTTAGACACATGCCGAGGATGCTCGTGAAAAGGTATTTTCACAATACATAATAGTACACATCACTCCTACTCGTGGTACAGTAGAAAACTTGATAAGTATATGGATACCCCTTACCGCCAAAGCCACTTTTTACCTTCCTTACAAGGCCCATTTTTTTTTTTCGAATCTGACAAGTGTCATTATAAGTAGTTATAACTTTGGACACTTTAACAGATACAAGTGATTTTTAAATTGTTTTCTTGTGACACTTTGTATGGTGAAAATTTGGAAAAATTCTCCTAACATAACAGGGTGACAACTTGATACCGATAGAATGGAATTCCAAGGGTTTAGTATACATAGTGGTAGTGACATAGTTGTGGTTGGCTGCAGCTGTCAGCTTAATATCCCAAAAATATATGTTGAGAGATGGTGCCTCAGATGTAAACTTGAAATTTAGATTGTTGTTATTAATGTATACAGTAGTATGAAATCTGAGATTTTATTTTTTTCTCCTTGCCACACAAGCAGGATGTCATCAACATATGTGCCATAGAACACAATACAGTCGGTCCCCTACTTAAGAACACGTGACTTACAGACGACCCCTAGTTACAAACGGGCCTCTGGATGTTGATAATTTACTGTACTTTAGCCTTAGGCTACAATAAACAGCTATAACAGTTATTAAAGATGTCTGTAATGAAGATTTATTGTTAACCCTACATTTAGTACCCCTTATAGTCTACAATTTAATGAAATTAAAAACATAATTCAAAAATATATACCAGTTCTCAATTAAGATATCATTTTATATGAAGTCATGAAAAATGAATATAGATGTGTTGCCAAACATGGCAGAACATTGGGGAATATTCTATCCCCAAGTTTGTTTAACACTAAAAAGAGAACCAATATGTGGCTATCCATGAAAGGTTTCTATAAATGTAGATGTAACGTTTGTATTTTTGCATTCAACAGAACAGGGAGTATAACAATGATAAAACCAGTAAGATTAAAAATTTTATTAACTGTGACACACATCATGTGGTCTACATCATTTGCTGCATAGGCTGCGCTAGTTTATATGTTGGATGTACGATACAACATTAATCTCTTAAGTGCCGCTAGACATTTTATCGAGATTCACAACAGGGACACATTTTTTAGTATTGAATTATTTAATTGTCCGAAAACGGGAGGAGATTGGAGGAAGGTCCTCCTTAAAAGAGAAGTTTTTTGGATCCTAGCATTAAATTCTAGATACCCAAATGGTATGAATTCTATGAATGATTTCACATATATTAACCCCTTAACGCTCTGCGCTGTAGCTCTACGGCGCAGAGGTATAAGGGATGTATGAAGAGGGCTCACGGGCTGAATCCTCTTCATACAGAGGGGGTTGTTGATATGGCAGCAAACCCCCACGCTAATAACCGCGGTCGGTGCTTGCACCGATCGCGGCTATTAACCCTTTCAACGCTGCCGGCAAAGTCGCCGGCGGCGTTTAAAAGACGGCGGCGCGCGGGCGCAGCCATCTTTATTGCAATCGACGCTCCCCCGAACGTCATCGGGGGGCGGCGATCGATTGCCATGGTAGCCTCGGGTCTTCGTTTGACCCGAGACTATCTGGCATCTGCAGATTCGTTACTATGAGCCAGTGGCTCATTGTAAGAATTTGCTGCAAAAATCATATATTGCATTACAGAAGTATTGCAGTATATGGTAGGAGCGATCTGACTATCTAGGGTTAATGTACCCTATGGTCTAAAATAATGAAAAAAAAAAAAAAAAATTTAAAAATAAAAAAAATTAATAAATATTAAAAAATTCAAATCACCCCCCTTTCCCTAGAACGGATATAAAACATAATAAACAGTAAAAATCACAAACTATTAGGTATCTCCGCTCCAAAATGCCCGATCTATCAAATATAAAAACTGTTTGGGCGGCGGTGACCTTCGGCAGAATGGCGCCCAAATGTCCGAATGCGACTTTTACACCTTTTTACATAACATAAAAATGAATAAAAAATTCCAAAATGTTGCACAATCTCAATATGGTAGCAATGAAAACGTCGCCTTTTTCGCAAAAAATGACCCCTCACACATCTCCGTGCGCACAAGTATGAAAAAGTTATTAGCGGTCAGAAGATGGCAAAAAAATGTTTTTCTTTTTTGTACACATTTGTTTAATTTTTGAAAATGTATTAAAACACAATAAAACCTATATAAATTTGGCATCACCGCGATCGCACCGAACCAAAGAATAAAGTAGGTATGTTATTTGGAGCGAAGAGTGAAAGTCGTAAAAACTGAGCCCACAAGATTCCACATTTGGAATTTTTTTCAGCTTCGCAGTACACAGTATGTCAAAATAAATAACATTACGGGAAAGTAAAATTTGTTACGCACATAATAAGCCCTCACACAGGTCTGTACACGTAAAAATGAAAAAGTTATGGATTTTTGAATTTGGAGAGCGAGAAATGAGCCGAAAAACCCTGCGTCCTTAAGGGGTTAACTAACTTCTATGATAATATGATGCTTATTGTCCATGTTTGTATATGTTCACATGACTGCTCAGTTTGCCATTCATTCACAGTCATCACTGGATATGATGTATGTAGTTGTTAATTGGTTGGGTGTCCTGTGCTGTTATAACAGATGTTTTTAGGTCATTTTCATTATACCATGACTAAGGCTTTGTGTTAAGCCTAAACGCGTAGGTGTGCTGTACCTACACCGACCATGCACACTGACTGTGTGCTGTTTTTAATGAGCATTCAATAAAGGAAACATTTGGATTTTACCTGGATATGCCCCAGTTTTCCTTTGCTGTTCCTGTGGATTGCCTTTGAGAAAGCTTTGTTCCTGATGCCCTGTGCTCGTGCTCTGAATTCCCGTTTTGACCCTGGTTCCGTTCCTGACTATGCTGCTTTGCTGCCTGCCCTGACTTTCTGCTTCATCCTTGACTCTGATCCTGTGCTGCCAGTCCTGACCTCCTGCCTGTTCCCGACTATGATTCTGCTAAACGTCTCTGTACCTCGCCTTGGCTGCCAAAGTCGCGTCTGAGGAACAATGTGGTGGTACAATGCCGCAACAATTAATTTCAATCTGCTTTGCAGTGGGCTGTGGTGAAAACCGTGTACCACTTAGTCTCTGGTCCCAGGTGTCGGCTTACTTCATCGTCCACGGTGGTCCAGTGGGTCCACTACACCTCGTGCCTGACAGTTATATTATTGTTGTGGACACACAAAGCGCTGATAAATATATCTGTGCTACTAAAACAACAAGATTTGGATCAAACTGTGAAAGATGGGGCTGTGCAGGATGAAATGAATACAAGAGTTATCCATTGTTGATATGCTCCAATTGTAGCCCAAAAAAAATAAGGAAAGGTTGCAATTTGTTATATAGAAGGGCTATGGTAAAAGGTTCAGTCCCTCCAGGACGTGATAAAAATGAATGTAATTCTCTATTAATAACTATAAAGGATCCTGGAGAGAAAGATATTGGAGTATATATGATATGAGCATACATTCCTGGAACTGATCCCTTGATAAGATTAGTATAAAAAGTTTTAGAAAATATTAATTCTCCTCTGAAACTAAGGAGATTAGTGAACCCTATAAAGAATATATACCAGGAATATGATTTCTCTCAAATTTAACTTATGAAGTTAAACTTGCATTGGTAACAGGAAATAGTGATTAAAATAAATGGTTAACCTGGATGATATACACTGTAGTACAGAATAATAAAACTGACCATGACCAGAACACACCCATTCAGTCTATCAGATAGTGAATGCCCACAAGGTCTGCAATGCATATTGGGGCACTTTACTAAGGGTCCGCGAACTGCGATTCTGTTGGGTTTCCCGAATATTTCCTTTTTGTGCCAAATTGCCCGGTTTTTGGAACGCCGTGAATCGGATTGTGGCGCGGCGCCCGCCTTGCACGCAACCAATTCGGAGCGTGACTCGACAACCCGACTATTCAACCACCGTCGATGTAAAACTAAATTGTGTCACAAGACCAACACTTACTGCACCGAAGAAGATGGTGAACTGCCGGCAGACCTCAGCGGGGAACGACACATGCAGCAAATTGGACTCCCGACCTTTGAATCGCAGCAGACTGAATCCTCGTCGAACACGCCAGCGGGAATCGTGACGGGACGGGTAAGTAATGTGCCCCATAGTCTTTACATAATGACTCACCAACCAGACACTCTCTTTACTGTTATCCACCTGTGGGGAGAGATGAAGTCCCTCCTTAGTGTTACCTTCCAGTAACTACACCTTGCTTCATGAGAAGGCCAGGTAAGGAATTAAGGAATTTACTAAATAGTTGTAAATAACTATATAGATTGATTGGGACAATGGAATTTTCCTATTTTTGGTGGTTATGGGAATAGAAGCTGAGGCCCAGGTCCTAGCTAATGGAAGGGAAATTGTACTTTGGCTCAGCCCTTATGCCCTTCCCTTAGCCATGGAGTGAAAAATTCCTGAAAGCCATCTATATTGCTATAAGAAATGATTCCTGTAGATCCTTTGACTCTACAGTATACATAGATGAAGTAGAGTACCCGAGTTACGAATAAATTCAAGGACTTTTGGAATGTTTGGACTTTCTGTTGTACTTTTATTCCAAATAATGGAGCTCCCAATGGTAGTATTACTACATATGGAAGATTAAGGGGTATTCTCATTCATCCAATATTATAAATTTATACAGTATTCACAAGGGATGCAGTTAGAAACACGGATGGCCACTCACAAGCTGTAGATGTAGATATCTTTTTATTTTATTAAATATGGTACATATACTCACATAACAGTGCAAGGGAGGGGTGAGCTGAACTCCACGCCCATAGGAGGGTAACGCCGTTTCGCGCTGTGCTGCGCTTCTTCCGGCCCTAATGTGAAGGAGTTATAGCCGTAGGGTTTTTAAATCTAGCACCAACATGAGCACACCGCATGGACGTATCCCTTACCATGCAGTTCAGAACAGGTCATGGCCCCTAAACTCTAGACCAATGGAAAGGCATTTACCCATTTGGTAAATAATGGCTGGGCTTACCTCTATGTGTTAGGTCACTCGTTACTATGTGCAGGTAAAGCCAGACATGCTCCTAATGTGCTGCAATTTCTTCTTCTTTGGGGCGCGATCCAAATGGGAGCCTCTCCACAGCAACTATATGAGATGAACCAGGATCAGTAGATTTTTACCTATCAACCCCACAACTATGCTATAAAAGTGATCAAAAAAACAATTGTCTCCAGAATGATACTGGTGCAAAGACAACATGTTTTTGCAAAAAGCGCCATCAACCAGCTCCGTAGCCAAAAACGTAACATGTTATGCCACTTGGAAGACGGCAATGCAAAATGATAGATTTTTCCCACATTAGGGGTTTTATTAACAATTTAGTAGCACGTAAAAAGTATTAATGTAAGGTATCCCATAATCGTAAGACCCTAGAATAAAGTAAATGATTATGTGCATACGGTGAACACCAAAAAAGTAAAAACTCCATTAAGAATTTGCTTTTTTTACTCTTGCCCTCAAAAAAAGTTCCTAAATTTTCAACAATAGGGGGTACCAACCCCAAAATGGTAAGACTGGAGAACGCATCTCATCCCGCAAAAAATGCCTCATAGGCACAATTAACGAAAAAGCACATTTTATAGCCCACAAATGGGGCCAATAGTAAACTAAATCTTGTAGCTGCAGGCACTCCTTCCTTCTGCGCCACTGTGTGCCCATAAAACAAGTAACAGTCACATGAGGGAATCTCTTATCGGAAATTGAAGACAAATCGTAAATGGTTTTCTCTTTTTATATTTTGGAAAGTGTTATAAATTTTAGGGCTGAATGAACTTATAACCGTCAAATTTGACCTTCTAAATTTCACCTCCATTTTGATTCAATTACTATGAAGATCCAAGCGCGTAACAACCTTCCAAAAACTTTTTCTGATAGTTTGAGCGGTGCAGACTTGGAAAATGATTGATTGATAGGGGCTTTGCTGTAAATCTGTAAAATTTCATTCAAACCGTATGTATCCCCAAAATAGTCAATTCTGAAATGAAAAGCGAGTAAATGTTAAGCTGCGTGACATCAAAATAATTATCCAGCCATTTCAATTACGAAAACCTAAAGTAGGCATATGGAAATGTTATTCGCAACTTATTAAGTGGTAAAATCTCTCTGCCTGAAAACGTATGATTTCAAATTTCGAAAATGGCACGCGCATCAGCACTCGAAGATTAAAGGTCCAGCACACCGCTAATTGTGCTGCATTCCCCGTAATTTTATAATAGCCGTTACTTCCTGCATTCCTCGCCGGATCTGTGTGCCTCACAGCCTTACAAAAAGCTCCCTAGCGATATCCCTATGTTCCTGTGACTCCAGCGTTCCTGTCCCAGTGTTCCTGTGTGTATTCTGTTCCTGAGTTCCCGTGTCCTGTGTGCCTGTGTGTCCCATTCCAATCTGCCTGGACTCCCGTTGCTGACGCTGGATGACTGACGTGCATCTCGTAATTATATGTTTTTTTTTTTATTATAAAGCCTCTCAAATTCACTTAAAAGATGATGTATCCCTCAAACCTTGCAGTTTCTTGCGGATTTTCATGAGCTGCGCGCCGAAGTAGGCGGCGTACGCGGCTACTGGGGCGGGGAGTAGCCGCGACTAGTACCTAATGTCCGGCTACTCCACCCCCCATTAGCGCATAAAAACATTGCTCTAGATGTATATAAAGGTTTGGAAAACACCCGGGACGTGAGGATTAGCCCCAAAAAGGGCTATCCTCACGTCCCATCCATTCACCTACCACCCCTTCTACCTTATAGGTAGAATCGGGGTGGTAGTTTCCCTTTAGCTGAAACAAGCGTAGGTAAAGCGTTTAAGAAAGCTGTTTTAGCTGAGGTTATGGACACATCCCGTTTTAATAAATATACACAATCTTATTTTCTTTAGCCACAATCATCTATTTCTGAGAAAAATGCTTTAAAATTTATATAATTAGAGACCTGGATTACACAAGGCTAAGCAAGCCTTCAAGCTCCTCCATTCCTAATTTTACCACTGCCTTCTCCGCTTACACTCCCCTTTCCCCTGAAAACAGCTTCCCTCAATGAAGACCTCAGTCATCCCTGTTTACACTGTGCAAAGACTTTCAAGATATGAGTTCCTTGGAGAAATTACATGAATCCATTCCCTTCGGATGTAAACCTTCAGTAAATGTGCGGACAAACAAATTGATTTATATGAGGGTGTATCAGGAAGAAGTCCTGCTTCTGATACCTTTATTATGGCAATAGAACCAATACGATTAAGATTAATCCTATTATTTTACTATCTCTTAGGCCTACAAAACTCGGAAAAAGAAAATATTTCCATTCGCTGTGTCATAATTGGTAATTTTGCTCTTGACATTTTTCTGTATGTTCTAATTTTGACATTTATCTGAGCTTTTAGTATGCTGGGGAGACATTACAACGTCTTTGTTAATAAGTACTTGGTAATTTGATACACATAAAAGTGTTTTCAAAATTGCACATTACATATCTTTTAATGAATCTGTCGCAGTAATTAAAGTAAATTTTGCAACATGTGTACATAAACAATATCATTAAATATAGCACTATCATAACTTTTACAAGATAACTCAATCCAATAGCTAAAGTGTATCTACTAAGGAAAGAATCCTGAGTATATTTGTAATGTACTCAAATAAACACCATCATCCTAGACCAGATTTTATCATCAACTCTATTAACAAATTGAGATAGTTTTTCTCAACTTATAAAAAATAAATTGCCTATAAAGAATTTCACAAAGTGAATATCTTGAATTTAAACATCACCATAATTGATTATAATTACAGAATTGTAAGGTACTGGTGGTTCTTAGCAATGCATGAAATCAGTTGAAAGCCGAAATCCCTCTGTGCGAATAATACATATATTAATAGAAATGAAATCCAATAATATATAAAGAAGCATATGTAGAACTTGATTCAAGGTGTTCTGTATACAACTTGGGAACTTCACATAGAAAAAAGTGTCTGGACAGCATGGCAGCATGTAATAGAGCAGATGTAGCTGCACATTTTCATATATGCTTTTGTGTGAAAGTTCTATTGAACTTGTATGAACACACTGCTATTCAATGCTTAAAATTTCAGTGATTCACTTCACAAATAGCAACAAATGCATATGACAGATACTTGATTCTTTTTCCAGTATTTCTATCCACACGCTAGCTATGGGCACTGATGAATAGAGCACACACATGACCAACAAAAATAATTGATTCAAAAATTGTGAAACCCAAAAAGTAATAATGGCTCCTGTGCCTTTGATGTGACTTCAAAGACCTCTGTATACAGATTGTAGCAGGGATGGAAATTGCAGTGGTAAAAAGGATTACAGAAAAAAAAAACATTTAGTCAAAGCTTAACAGCTTATTTATTTCTTTAGACCCATAAAAAAACTCATATAGAACCTAACAAATATATGAAATAAATCAATTTGTTCACTGATGGTCATTAATAGCTGACTGTGTAAACATTTGGCATCTTAATCAACACATCCTTTAAACTCTGCTTAATCCTTGCGTTAATGAAAAGCACTTCAGTAAATGAATATGTGCAATCCTCTGGACTATAAACAGCTTAAGCAGAGCAGAGGCTATGATTAAATCTATATTTACTAGTACACTCTGTTAACGTGCATTATGTAAACACTAGGTGTGCTGTTAAACAAGACAACTAAACCAATACCAACTATGACCATTTTCAAATCTAAATTAAAGGCCAATTATTCAATAATTAATTAAATCAAAATTAGTCATTTGTATTTTTGAATACCTATATCTCCATTACTACAAATTAGAGCATATTTGTATACTTTCATTTTAGTCATCAATAGTAGTAGAACAGTAACTCAGAGAAGAAATCAGGGGATGTAACTGCAACCCATATGGAGGGTTGATCCTCCCTATCCAGGCTCCTGCTCCATCCTGCGCCATCGCGTGTTCCCGACTCCAAGAGCTGCGCTGGCTTCAAAAGATTTAAAGGGCCATGTGCTGCTATTGGTGCTAGCCATTTTCAGGAAATCTTGAGCCTATTCATTGGGAAAGCTCCCCTGCAATATTCCTGCATTCCTGTGTGTTTTGCTCCTGAGTTCCCTTGTTCCTTGCTCCTGCATTCCTGTGTTCCCTGTTCCCATGTTCCTGCTTCCTGCGTTTCCGTGTTCCTGTTTCTCGCTTCGTGGTTTCCTGTTTTTCTGCTTCCACATGATCCTGATCCTGAATCCGACAGTAAGATCCGGCCATTATTTTTACCAAGGTTCCGCTTCCTGGTCGCCCGTCTTGCACCATCGTGGTCCAGCAGTCCCATTTTGGTCCCCTTCCAGGTCTTCCATCTGTCCCACGTCTTGCCAGCTTATCTTTCAACATATCTTCCCGGCTGCATGGTCTTCCTCAAAGCATCGTGTCTGATTGAGGGTTCAGTTTATGTCCAATTTCTGCCGATCTCTGTGCATTAGTTGCAAGTGACATTGGACTTTCTCTCTTACCACCCTCAGTCGATGTCCAAGTGGAGAGACGTGAACTAAACTTCGGGGTGTTATCTCCACCATTTGTCTCTGCCCATCATGATGATTCTCCAATCGGTTGCCATTGGCAGAGCTCTCTGGACTGAGGCTTCCAAGCAGCTCCTTTCTTCTTTGTCTATGGACATTCCTCACCCACCGCTTCCCCTTTCAGTTCCTTCAGATGTCCCTGCGGTAGACGGGATGCAGAATCTCAAATCTGTCTGGGACGACCCCAGTCTCTTCTTCAGGCCTCTGTCTCGCACCAAGCCCAGGCTGATAAGAACATAGGTCTCCTCCTACTCTTCTCTCCGGGGTGACAAGGTGTGGTTGTTCTTCTAAATATGTCAGACTGAAGATCCCTTTACAAGTCTTGTCCAATTTTTTTTTTGGTCCTTTTGAGGTGTTAAAGCGCATAAATCCTGTAGGACCAGGCGCCGTCACCGCTAGCCATTTTCAGGAAATCTATTAAGAGTGTCTCTTCTGCAAACCCTGCCGGTTTCCATGTTCCCGTGCTCCTGTGTTCCTGTGTTCCCCTGTTCCTGTGTTTCCTACATTCCTGTGTTCCTATTTCCTGGGTTCCTTGTTCCCATGTCGTGTGTTCTCAGTCCCCTCATGTGTTCCCGGATTCCTATCTGCCTGGACCTCCTGTTGTGACCCCAGATGGACTCGACTTTGCATCTCTGCCACCTGCCCTGACCCTGTGCCTGAATCTGACCAAGAGACTGTCTCCTGTGAAGGTACCACGACCTCGACTGCACCACCGCGGCTAGTCACACCTGTGGAACGACCTGGTGGTACCCCGCTCCAGACCATCCTGATTTGCGGTGGGCTCTGGTAAGACCAGGTTCCACTTAGATTCTGGGTCCCAGGGGTCGGCTAGTACATCCTTCCGTGGTGGTCCAAGGATCCACTGATCCCAAATCCGACAGTAACCAGTCCTACCTTAAATTGGGCTTCCAAAAGAGACCTTGGTGGACCTAAAGTTAACCTGTCACCCGGAATGTCATTTTTAGCTGTCATTTTTAAGATAGTTTAAGTTCCAAGTATTGAGCATATTTCCCCACCAAAAGAGTGGCAACAGAATGCAACCCTTGAAAGAAAGAAGCGGCATGTAACACAACAAAGTGCCTCGAGCCCACGCGGCTGAATCAAGACTATGATATCTACATTTTTTATGAGTATTTTTCAAGGGATTCATATATTTTCCAAAACCATCCATGACGAGATTACATTTTGGATATGAGCTATAACTTATCGTTTTTTATTTTTCATATGTAATTTTGTCATGCACTATTTCTCTGACATAGTAATTATAGGTATACAATATTTATCCATTCTCTTACAGATTCACTAACATTGCTAGTTCCGTATGGGTAAGACAGCTCATATCAGTAGTCACTGTTAACTGTTCTTTTTTTGCGAAGCCTGGTTGTTTACTATGTATTCTTCCTCTCCTTTCACACCACAACGCTTCCCTTTTTCTGCCTACTCAATGCAATGACAGGATATGGGGAGGGTGAGGTAGTTGGATGGGTTGTGAAGGAGAGAAAGACTGACACAGGCACACATAAGCAGCAGCTGGCCCCCCTATGGACTTTGTTGAATTTACTTGACAAGGAACTTGCAATGTGGATTTTCTAAATGTACTTGGAATCATATCGAAAGACTTGTTAGAACCATGCCGGGATGCTCGTGAAAAGGTATTTCCACATACATAATAGTACACATCATCCTATCGTTTACAAGAAAACTTGATAATATATGATACCCTTCCGCCAAGCACTTTTTACCTTCTTACACGCCCTTTTTTTTTTTCGAATCTGACAAGTGTCATTATAAGTAGTTATACTTTGGACACTTTAAACAGATACAAGTGTTTTTAAATTGTTTTCTTGTGACCTTTGTATGGTGAAAATTGGAAAAATTCTCCTAACATAACAGGGTGACAACTTGATACCGATAGAATGGAATTCCAAGGGTTTAGTATACATATGTGTAGTGACATAGTTGTGGTTTGGCTGCACTGTCAGCTAATATCCCAAAAATATATGTTGAAGATGTGCCTCAGATGTAAACTTGAATTTAGATTGTGTTATAATGTATACAGTAGTATGAAATCTGAGATTTTATTTTTTTCTCCTTGCCACACAAGCAGATGTCATCAACATATGTGCCATAGAACCAATCAGTCGGTCCCCTACTTAAGAACACGTGACTTCAGACGACCCCTTTACAACGGCCTCTGGATGTGTAATTTACTGTACTTTAGCCTTAGGCTACAATAACAGCTATAACAATTATTTAAGATGTCCTGTAATGAAGATTTCATTGTTAACCCTACATTTAGTACCCCTATAGGTCACAATTTAATAATAATAAAAACATAATTCAAAATTATATACCAGTTCTCAATTAAGATATCATTTTATATGAGTCATGAAAATGAATATAGATGTGTTGCCAACATGGCAGAACATTGGGGAATATTCTATCCCCAAGTTTGTTTAACACAAAAAGGAACCAATATGTGCCTATCCATGAAAGGTTTCTATAATGTAGATGTAACGTTTGTATTTTTGCATTCACAAACAGGGTTAACAATGATAAAACCATAAGATTAAAATTTTATTAACTGTGACACACATCATGTGGTCTACATCATTTGCTGCATAGCTGCGCTAGTTTATATGTTGGATGTACGATACACATTACTCTTAAGTGCCGCTAGACATTTTATCGAGATCTCACACAGGACACATTTTTTTAGTATTGAATTATGTAATTTGTCCGAAACGGGGGAGATTGGAGGAAGGTCCTCCTTAAAAGAGAATTTTTTGGATCCTAGCATTAAATTCTAGATACCCAAATGGGATGAATTCTATGAATGATCACCATATTCCCCCCTTAACGCTCTGCGCTGTAGCTCTACGCGCAGAGTATAAGGTGTATGAAGAGGGCTCACGGGCTGAATCCTCTTCATACAGATGTGGGGTTGTTGCATTGCAGCAAACCCCCCGCTAATAACCGCGGTCGGTGCTTGCACCGATCGCGGCTATTAACCCTTTCAACGCTGCCGGCAAGTCGCCGGCGGCGTTTAAAAGACGGCGGCGCGCGGGCGCAGCCATCTTTATTGCAATCGACGCTCCCCCGAACGTCATCGGGGGCGCGGATCGATTGCCATGTACCTCGGGTCTTCGTTTGACCCGAGACTATCTGGCATTGCAGATTCGTTACTATGAGCCAGGGCTCATTGGTAGAATTTGCTGCAAAATCCAATATTGCATATACAGAAGTATTGCAGTATATGGTAGGAGCGATCTGACTATCTAGGGTTAATGTACCCTATGTGTCTAAAATAATGAAAAAAAAAAAAAAAAATTTAAAAATAAAAAAAATTAATAAATATTAAAAAATTCAAATCACCCCCCTTTCCCTAGAACGGATATAAAACATAATAAACAGTTAAAAATCACAAACTATTAGGTATCTCCGCGTCCAAAATGCCCGATCTATCAAATATAAAAACTGTTTGGGCGGCGGTGACCTTCGGCAGGAAATGGCGCCCAATGTCCGAATGCGACTTTTACACCCTTTTTACATAACATAAAAATGAATAAAAATTGCCAAAATGTTGCACAGATCTCATATGGTAGCAATGAAAACGTCGCCTTTTCGCAAAAAATGACCCCTCACACATCTCCGTGCCAAAGTATGAAAAAGTTATTAGCGTCAGAAGATGGCAAAAAAAAAATGTTTTTTCTTTTGTACACTTGTTTATTTTTGAAAATGTATAAAACACACAAAACCTATATAATTTGGCATCACCGCGATCGCCCGAACCAAAGATAAAGTATGTATGTTATTTGGAGGCGAAGAGTGAAAGTCGTAAAACTGAGCCCACAAGATTCCACATTTGGAATTTTTTTTTCAGCTTCGCAGAACACAGTATGTCAAATAAATAACATTACGGGAAAGTAAAATTTGTTACGCACATAATAAGCCCCACACAGTCTGTACACGTAAATGAAAAAAAGTTATGGATTTTTGAATTTGGAGAGCGAGAAATGAGCCACAAACCCTGCGTCCTTCAAGGGGTTAACTAACTTCTATGATAATATGATCTTATTGTCCCATGTTTGTATATGTTCACATGACTGCTCAGTTTGCCATTCATTCACAGTCATCCTGATATATGTTGTAGTTGTTAATTGGTTGGTGTCCTGTGCTGTTTTATAACAGATGTTTTTAGGCTTTCATTATCCCATGAACTAAGGCTTTGTGTTACCCTAAACGCGTAGGTGTGCTGTACCTACACCGACCATGCACACTGACTGTGTGCTGTGTTTATGAGCTCTCATAAAGGAAACATTTGGATTTTACCTGGATATGCCCCAGCTTTCCTTCCGCTGCTCCTGTGGATGCCTTTGAGAAGCTTTGTTCCTGATGCCCTGTGCTCGTTGCTCTGACTTCCCGTTTTGACCCTGTTCCGTTCCTGACTATGCTGCTTTGCGTGCCTGCCTGACTTTCTGCTTCATCCTTGACTCTGTCCTGTGCCTGCAATCCTGACCTCCTGCCTGTTCCGACTATGATCTGCTAAACGTCTCTGTACCTCGCCTGCGCTGCCAAAGTCGCGTCTGAGGAACAATGTGTGGTACAATGCCGCACCAATTAATTTCAATCTGCTTTGCAGTTGGCTGTGGTGAAAACCGTGTACCACTTAGTTCTCTGTCCCAGGTGTCGGCTTACTTCATCGTCCACGGTGTGTCCAGTGGGTCCACTACACCCGTGCCTGACATTTTATATTTTGTTCAACTAACAAATAATAGAGTAGTTTTGCAATATTGTAGTGCATAAGCCAGTGGCTATAGTTTTTGATTTCTATTGTTCCAATGAATAAAACATAAGTATGTTATGTTTTATGTGTATAAACTTGATGAAAGGGTAAGTCCTTCCCTGAAATACTGAGGGGAAGTTCTAATTTAAAACCCATAGGAGGACAGGCTAAGTGTGCTTCTATTCTATGTTTTTATTCTTGTCATCTGTCCTACCAAAGGCGGATCAAGAAATAAATATTTTTTGAGACAGTTCTGACCATGGCAATTGTCAACAGCAGTTTACAGTGGATACGTTGTGTGTCACAGAGGGGGGGGGGGGGGACCAAGGGGGCAATTACTATACTGTGGTAGCTGTGTGAGAGTGTGACACAACGTTAGGCTTATGGCTGGTAATGAAGGGGCTGTACTGTGGGTTGGCTATATTAGCTGCCTACTGGGTATGGTCGTATCTCGTAGTAGGCAAGGGCAGGATAGAACAGTAGGGGTGGGTTCTAAACATCTGTAGCATCTTTGTCGTTCATCATGTAGCAGTTGTATGGCTGTGTAGATGAAGGAGGCTAGGTACTTACAGGACGTATTTAAGCATTAACCGACTGTAAGGAATGGGTTTTGCAGACATGGCGTTGTTATTTGAAACTAATAAGGGGAGATCATATACCGAATATATAACTGGACATGCGTAGGAGCTGCGGTTGGGGGCACACTATCATCCACAGATTACGTGTCTGTGTTATGACATTGACCATAGTGTTGAGATGATGAGCACTATACTCAATCACTGGGAGAGTAGCTGTTCGTGAGATGTATGGTGGACAATGTCTATTACTTTAGCATAACTACGGAAAGCAAGGATACAGGCGTGCAGATGGGTAGTGAGGTTGTGAGCATTACTGTAAGTGGAGGCCGTCAAATATTACAGAACTGCATCAGTGAGAAACCCGAGTGCTGGTGCCCTATGTACGAGGGATCATGCAGTATTGGGTTACATTACTTACTCTAGTCACTTATTTACACATATTTGTGGAGTGGTGTTTTGCTGTTTGTCGCTACGCGACTTTTGTATTACAATATACTGACTAATTGCCTAGAAAGTAATATCAATAGGTGATATCGTTGTGGTAGTTTAAACAAACCACACAATCATAATGAGAAGCGAATCAATGGGTAGCAGCTTATGGCCCTAAATATAGATCTTGGGGTCTAGTCATGTGGAGTTTTTGTAATATAAATCAATATATATGCATTGAGACATAGAGACCTAGGTAGGGTAGAAGGGTCCTGCATCTGGTGGGGTGTCCTATGAGGGCATGCTGCCTATACTATATATTCCTCTCCTAAGCTGGGCATAATAACATGCAAACTCAGCACACGTTGACAAGCCGAACATTTTTAGTCAAAAAATACTCACACCATACCCTGTAAGGTGGGCTGACTTTGGTGGTGTGTTGGTATGTCTTGAGACAGTTTAACCTTACAATGTTATGTTTTAAAATGGTGGTGATAGGCAAGACATGAAGATCCCACTAACGTATGTGTGGTAAGTACGACAAGGCGGCGGGCGCAAGGAGGGGGGGGGGGGCAAAACATGCGTGGTAGTGGATGCAAGTGTTCTGTATAACAACTTGAACTGTCACATAGAAAAAATGTCGGACAGCAGGCAGCATGTAATAGAGCAGATGTAGCTGCACATTTCATATATGCTTTTGTGAAAGTTCTATTAAACTTGTATGAACACACTGCTTTCAATGCTTAAAATATTCAGTGATTCACTTCACAAATAGCAACAAATGCATGATGACAGGATACTTGATTCTTTTTCAGTATTTACTATCCACCACGCTAGCTATGGCACTGATGAATAGAGCACCACAACATGACCAACAAAAATAATTGATTCAAAAATTGTGAACACCCAAAAAGATAATAAGCTCCTGTGCCTTTGATGTGACTTCAAAGCTCTGTATCAGATTGTAGCAGGGATGGAAATTGCAGGGTAAAAGGATTACGAAAAAAAAAACACTTTAGTCAAAGCTTACACTCTTATTTATTTCTTTAGACCCATAAAAAACTCATACTAGAACCTAACAAAATATATGAAATAAATCAATTTGTTCACTGATGGTCATTAATATGCCTGACTGTGTAAACACATTTGGCTTCTTAATCAACACATTCCTTAAACTCCTGCTTAATCCTGCGTTAATTGAAAAAGGCACTTCAGTAAATGAATATGTGTAATCCTCGGACAGAAACAGCTTAAACGAGACAGGGCTATGAATTAAATCACTATTTACTAGTAACCTCTGTTAACGTGCATTATGTAAACACTAGGTGTGTGCTGTAAACAAGAAACAACTACACCAGATACCAACTATTGACCATTTTCAAATCTAAATAAAGGCCAATTATTCAATATTAATAAATCAAAATTAGTCATTTGTATTTTTGATACCTATATCTTCCATTAGCCATAAAAATATAGAGCATATTTGTATACTTTCAGTTTTGTCATCAATAGTAGTAGAACAGTAACTCAGAGAAGAAATCAGGGGATGTACTGCAACCCATATGAGGGTTGCTTCCCTATCCAGGCTCTGCTCCATCCTGCGCCATGCGCTGTTCCCGACTCCAAGACGTGCGCTGGCTTCAAAAGATTTAAAAGGGCCAGTGTGCTGCTATTGGTGCTAGCCTTTTCAGGAAATCTTGAGCCTAATGCATTGGGAAAGCTCCCCTGCATTTCCTGCATTCCTGTGTGTTTCTGCTCCTGAGTTCCCTTTTCCGTGCTCCTGCATTCCTGTGTTCCCTGTTCCCATGTTCCCTGCGTTCCTGCGTTTCCGTGTTCCTGTTTCTCTGCGTTCGTGTTTCCTGTTTTCCTCGGCTCCACTGATCCTGATCCTGAATCCTGACAGTAAGACTCCGGCCATTAATTTTATACCAAGGTTCCGCTTCCTGGTCGCCCGATCTTGCCACCATGTGTCCAGCAGTCCCATTTTGTCCCCTTCCAGGTCTTCCATCTGATCCACTCTTGCCAGCTTATCTTTCAACATATCTTCCTTTGGCTGCATGGTCTTCCTCAAAGCATCGTGTCTGATTGAGGGTTCAGTTTATGTCCAATTTCTTGCCGATCTCTTGTGCAATTATGTTGCAAGTGACTTGGACTTTCTCCCTCTACCACCCTCAGTCGATGTCCAAGGAGAGACGTGAACTAAACTTCGGGTGTTATCTCCACCATTTTGTCTCTGCCATCATGATGAATTCCATCTCAATCGGTTGCCATTGGCAGAGCTCTCTGGACCTACTGAGGCTTCCAAGCACCTCCTTTCTTCATTGTCTATGGACAATTCCTCACCCACCGCTTCTCTTTCAGTTCCTTCAGATGTCCCTGCGGTAAAGACTGATGCAGAATCTCAAATCTGCTGGGACAGACCCCCAGTCTCTTCTTCAGCCTCTTGCTCGCACCAAGTCCCAGGCTGAATAAGAGACATAGGTTCCTCCTACTCTTCTCTCCGGTGACAAGGGTGGTTTTCTTCTATTGTCAGACTGAGATTCTCCATTACAACAGCTTGGTCCACTTTTTTTTTGGTCCTTTTGAGGTGTTAAAGCGCATAAATCCTTAGGACCAGGCGGCCGTCACCGCTAGCCATTTTCAGGAAAATCTATTTAAGAGTGTCTCTTCTGCCAACCCTGCCGGTTCCCATGTTCCCGTGCTCCTGTGTTCCTGTTTCCCTGTTCCTGTGTTTCCTACATTCCTGTGTTCCTATGTTCCTGGGTTCCTGTTCCCATGTCCTGTGTGTTCCAGTCCCCTCATGTGTTCCGGATTCCTTCTGCCTGGACCTCCTGTTGTGACCCCAGATTGACTCGACTTTGCATCTCTGCCACCTGCCCTGACCCTGTGCCGAATCTGACCAGAGACTGTCTCCTGTGAAGGTTACCACGACCTCGACTGCACCACCGGGGCTAGTCCACCTGTGGAACGACCTGGTGGTACCCCGCTGCAGCAAGACCATCCTGATTTGCGGTGGGCTCTGTGAAGACCAGGTTCCACTTAGATTCTGGGTCCCAGGGTCGCTAGTACCTTCCTTCCGTTGGGTCCCCAGAGGATCCACTGATCCCAAATCCTGACAGTAACCAGTCCTACCTTTAATTTGGGCTTCCAAAAGAGCACTTTGGTGCCTTAAGTTAACCTGTCACCCGAATGTCATTTTCGCTGTCATTTTTAAGATAGTTATAAGTTCCAAGTTATTGAGCATATTTCCCCACCAAAGAGGTGGCAACAGAATGCAACCCTTGAAAGAAAGAGCAGGCATGTAACAACTAAAGTGCCTCGAGCCACGCGGGCTGGAATCAAGACTATGATATCTACATCTACTATTTTTATGAGTATATTTTCAAGGGATTCATATATTTTCCAGAACATCCATGACGAGATTACATCTTGGATATGAGCCTATAACTATCGTTTTTATTTTTTCATAATGTAATTTTGTACTGCAACATATTTCTCTGACATGTAATTATAGTTAATACAATTATTTATCCATTCTCTTACAGATTCACTAACATTGCTAGTTCCGTAGTGGTAAGACGACTCATATCAGTAGTCACTGTATTACTGTTCTTTTTTGCGAAGCCTGTGTTTACTATGTATTCCATTCTCCTCTCCTCCACACCACAACGCTTCCCTTTTCTGCCTACTCAATGCAATGACAGGATATGGGGAGGGTGAGGTAGTTGGATGGGTGTGAAGGAGGAGAAGACTGACACAGGCACACATAAGCAGCACTGCCCTCCCTATGGACTTTGTTGAATTTACTTGACAAGAACTTGCAATGTGAGATTTTCTAAATGTACTGAATCATATCAAGAAAGACTTGTTATACACATCCGAGGATGCTCGTGAAAAGGTATTTCCACAATACATACATAGTACACAATCACCTACTCGTGTACAGTAAAACTTGATATGTATATGATACCCCTTACGCCAAGCCACTTTTTACCTTCTTACACGCCCATTTTTTTTCGAATCTGACAAGTGTCATTATAATAGTTATAACTGTGTGACACTTTAACAGATACAAGTGTTTTAAATTGTTTTCTTGTGACACCTTGTATGGTGAAAATTTGGAAAAACTCCTAACATAACAGGGTGACAACTTGATACCGATAGAATGGAATTCCAAGGGTTTAGTATCATAGTGTAGTGACATAGTTTGGTTGGCTGCACTGTCAGCTTAATATCCCAAAAATCTATGTTGAGAGATGGTGCCTCAGATGTAAACTGATTTAGATTGTTGTTATTAATGTATACAGTAGTATGAAATCTGAGATTTTTTTTTTTCTCCTTCCACACAGCAGATGTCATCAACATATGTGCCATAGCACACCAATACATCGGTCCCCTACTTAGAACCGGACTTCGTCAGACGACCCCTAGTTCAACAACCTGCTTGGATGTTGTAATTTACTGTACTTTGCCTTAGGCTACAATAAACAGCTATAAACAGTTTTAAGATGTCCTGTAATGAAGATTCATTGTAACCCTACATTTAGTACCCCTTATAGCTACAATTTAATGAATAAAAACATAATTCAAAATATATACCAGTTCTCAATAAGATAATCTTTTATATGAAGTCATGAAAATGAATATAGATGTGTGTTCCAACATGGCAGAACATTGGGAAGAATTTCTATCCCCAAGTTTGTTTAACCAAAAGAGAACCAATATGTGGCTACTCCATGAAGTTTCTATAATGTAGATGTAACGTTTGTTTTTTGCATTCAACAGAACAGGGTTAACAATGATAAACCAGTAAGATTAAAATTTTATTAACTTGACACACATCATGTGGTCTACTCATTTGCTGCATAGGCTGCGCTAGTTTATATGTGATGTACGATACAACATTATCTTTAGTGCCGCTAGACATTTTTTCGAGATTCACACAGGACACTTTTTTAGTATTGAATTATTTAATTGTCCGAAAACGGGAGGAGATTGGAGGAGGATCCTCCTTAAAAGAGAAGTTTTTGGTCCTATCATTAAATTCTAGATACCAAATGGGTATGAATTCTATGAATGATTTCACCTATATTAACCCCTTAACGCTCTGCGCTGTAGCTCTACGGCGCAGAGTATAGGGTTATGAAGAGGGCTCACGGGCTGAATCCTCTTCATACAGGGTGGGGTTGTTGCATATTTCAGCAAACCCCCACGTAATAACCGCGGTCGGTGCTTGCACCGATCGCGGCTATTCCCCTTTCAACGCTCAAGCGGCAAGTCGCCGGTCGCGTTAAAAGACGGCGGCGCGCGCGCAGCCATCTTTATTGCATGACGCTCCCCCGAACGTCATCGGGGGGCGGGATCGATTGTCCATGGTACCCTCGGGTCTTCGTTTGAACCCAGACTATCTGCATCTGCAGATTCTTTACTATAGCCAGTGGCTCATTGGTATGATTTGCTGCAAAAATGCCATATATTGCATACAGAAGATTGCAGTATATGGTAGGGCGATCTGACTATCTAGGGTTAATGTACCCTAGTGTCTAAAATAATGAAAAAAAAAGAAACAAAAGTTAAAAAATAAAAAAATTAATAAATAGTTAAAATTCAAATCACCCCCCTTTCCCTAGACGGATATAAAACATAATAAACAGTAAAAAATCACCACAATATTAGTACTCTCCGCGTCCAAAATGCCCGATCTATCAAATATAAACTGTATGGGCGGCGGTGACCTTCGGGCAGGAAATGGCGCCCAAATGTCCGAATGCGACTTTTACACCTTTTTACATAACTAAAACATGAATAAAAAGCCAAAATGTTGCACAGATCTCAATATGGTAGCAATGAAAACGTCGCCTTATTTCGTCAAAAAATGACCCCTCACACATCTCCGTGCCCAAAGTATGAAAATTATTAGCGTCAGAAGATGGCAAAAAAAATGTTTTTCTTTTTGTACACATTTGTTTAATTTTTGAAAATGTATAAAACACATCAACCTATATAAATTTGGCATCACCCGCGATCGCCACGAACCAAGAATAACGTATGTATGTTATTTGGAGCGAAAAGTGAAGTCGTAAAAACTGAGCCACAAATTCCACATTTGGAATTTTTTTCTTCAGCTTCGCGTACACATATGTCAAATAAATAAATTACGGGAAAGTAAAATTTGTTACGCACATAATAAGCCCTCACACAGGTCTGTACCGTAAATGAAAAAGTTATGGATTTTTGATTTGGAGGGGGGCGAGAATTAGCCGAAAACCCTGCGTCCTTAAGGGGTTAACTAACTTCGATGATAATATGATGCTTATTGTCCATGTTTGTATTGTTCACATGACTGCTCATTTGCCATTCATTCACAGTCATCATGTATGATGTATGTTAGTTGTAATTGGTTGGGTGTCCTGTGCTGTTATAACCAGATGTTTTTAGGCTCAGTTCATTATACCATGACTAAGGCTTTGTTACCTAAACGCGTAGGTGTGCTGTACCTACACCGACCATGCACCTGACTGTGTGCTGTTTTTAATGAGCTTCATAAAGGAAACATTTGGATTTTACCTGGATATGCCCCAGGCTTTCCTTCCTGCTGCTCCTGTGGATGCCTTTGAGAAGCTTTGTTCCTGATGCCCTGTGCTCGTGCTCTGATTCTCTCGTTTGACCGGGTTCCGTTCCTGACAATGCTGCTTTGCTGCCTGCCCTGACTTTCTGCTTCATCCTTGACTCTGTCCTGGCTGCCCAGTCCTGACCTCTGCCTGTTCCGACTATGATCTGCTAAACGTCTCTGTACCTCGCCTTGGCTGCCAAAGTCGCGTCTGAGGACAATGTGGTGGTACAATGCCGCACACAATTATTTCAATCTGCTTTGCAGTGGGCTGTGGTGAAAACCGTGTACCACTTATTCTCCTGTCCCAGGTGTCGGCTTACTTCATCGTCCACCGGTGGTCCAGTGGGTCCACTAACCCCCGGTGCCTGACATTTTTATTGTTAACTAACAAATAATAGAGTATTTTGCAATATTGTAGTGCTGCCAGTGCTATAGTTTTTTGGTTTCTAGTGTTCCGATAAATAAAACATAGTATGTTATGTTTTATGTGTATAAACTTGATGAAAGGGTAAGTCCTTCCCTGAAAACTGAGGGGAAGTTCTAATTTAAACCATAGAGGACAGGCTGATTGTGCTTCTATCTATGTTTTTATTCTTGTCATCTGTCCTACCAAAGGCGGATCAAGAAATAAATGATCCCAACCAAACGCTGATAGGCCGTGGTCAGAAGAGGCAGTCCTCACTAATGTGACCTGAAAGTGGCTACACGTCATAGACAGTTACTCATCCAGAGCACAACGTACACCTGCACCCCTCACTCCAAGTATGCGCGTGGCCCCAAGGAGAAATCCAACATACACAATTCATCTTTCCCTCAACACATTCAGAGCTAAACAATAACCCAATGTATATGTCCACCTTTAGATCTTCTGGGTGCATTAGAGGCGTCCAGTGTCAGACAAGGGAATAATGGACCTACCAGAAGTCATGATCCTGAGGAACCACCCCTATAAAATCTTCATGTTGTATGAATCATCAATAATCTCTAATAATCCATAATGTCTGTGATTGACCATGGTCAAGCGATTGCTCCATTCACTGGCAAATGGGTTTGTCTGCTGCTGGATCTTTGGGGCCAATTATAATATAAGGATTTTCTAGTGGTCCAGTCTGAGCCTGGAGGCCGGTCCTCACACTGCTGTTCACTTGATTCTGGTAGAGTATTATAGCCATCATTGAACAGAGGGAAGGAGGATGTAAAACAGTTCACAGCAGTGTGAGGACATGTCCCCAGGTCAGCGATGGCCCCAGAGGTTCCTTGTGACGATGAGATGGAGATGCTGTTTTACTTGCAGTGTCAGTGCTTGCATTCTGGGCCAGAAGAACACAATGGGGGTCATTTACTAAGGGCCCGATTCGCGTTTTCCCGACGTGTTACCCGAATATTTCCGATTTGCGCCGATTGTACCTGAATTGCCCCGGGATTGTGGCGCACGCGATCGGATTGTGGCGCATCGGCGCCGGCATGCGCGCGACGGAAATCGGGGGGCGTGGCCGAACGAAAACGCGAATCGGGCCCTTAGTACGTGACAAGCATTTTTCTTACCTAACTGGCTGTCAGGCTTCAAGGGGTAGTGGACCCACAGCACCACACGGCGATGACGTAGGCCAACACCTGGGACTGTGGAGTCCAATGGGCACGCGGTCTTCACCGAAGCCCGCCCTCAAAGCGGGTTAGATTTGCTGCAGCGTGGACCACCAGGTCTTCCACAGTGGACTTTGTCTCAGTGACCCTCCAAAGTGTCATAGTCCTCTTAGGGAAGAGTTAGTAACCCCTGTACCACCGCGGGAGACGATTGTATTAGCACACCCGGGACCGAGTCTAAGTGGCACCTGGTCTTCACCAGAGCCTGCCGCAAAGTGGATGCTGCAGCAGGGTGCCACCAGGTCGTTCCACAGGTGCGACTGGCAGCGGTAGCAGCCAGGAAGTATGGAATCAGACACAGTCGAGCCTGCGGAAACAGCTTGGAAGGATACCTGGAACTCACAGCAGGAACACGAGCTGGCACATGGTACAGGCTGGGACGGACTGGCACATGGAACAGAACCTGAACTGGCTCAGGGTAGCAGACGGGTGACGAAACACAGCATGCACAGGAAAATCATGAAACAGATACAGGAATCTTTGGAAAGCGGAGGAACACTGAAACTGGAGGGCTTTTCACTTAGTAGGAAACGATGCTGAAGATCCGGCAAGGCAGGAATGGAGGTTCCGATTATAAGGCCGAGCTGGATAGCCAGCCCAATCAGGAGACGCTGGCCCTCCAATGATGGAGAGGCTAGGGTACGCGCGTGGCCTAGTTGGGAAGCAGGAGCGTCGGAGAGTGGTCCGCCGGGGGTTGCTCACCACAGCAAAGGGAACAGGTGTACCTGTGATCCGTACCGAGGATCTTGGGTGCGACCATCACAGTACCCCCCCACTTTAGGGCCCCTCTTCCTTTCTTCTGCAGCCTCTTCTTCCTCTTCTTCACCTCCTGCACTTCTTCTTGGTGATGGGACGCCTGAGGAGGAGAGCAGGAACTGTCATACTAGGAGACACTGAACTGACATCACGGGAGGTCACTCCCAAAACCCCAAGGTGTTTGACGCAAACACCTTGGGGTTTTGGGAGTGACCTCCCGTGATAAGGGAGAAAGGGAGAAAGAATAGGAAAAACCCTGATGAGGTGCTTAGAACTGGCATGAGAAAGGCCAGGGTAATCCTGGGGACGTCTGGAACGTTCTTTGGCCATGAGTAGAACTCTGTTGGCTTGCATTGACTCCCCTGCAAGTAGTACGGCCGGAGGCTGGAGTGGCTCTTGGCAAGCCGGAGACTAGAGTGGCTTCTGGAAAGCAGGAGCCGGATTAGCCAGCCCCACTCAGGAGGATGCTGGCCCTTTAAAGCTAGGAGAGCCAGTGCCCTAGTGAGGAGCATCGGAGAGGTGAGTCCGGCCGGGGGGTTGCCGTGCCACAGGGAAGAAACCGGGTGTACCCGAAATCCATACCGAGGATCGCGGGTGCGACCATGACACTCCTCAGGAAAATAAAACTGTGGGGCTACAGCAAGACTTATTGGAAACAGATAATTGATCATCTATGCTTTAAAACATTAGTGAAGTTAAAATTCTACCTATATAGACCAAAAGAGAAAGTGGTTCAGTGCTTTATTTCCAACATATAACATTTTATATACAAACTACTTCGGGGAGGAGTAAGGAGTAACTATGTAGATGATTGGTTTTCTCATCATCATATGGTCATCACAGAGGCACATAGCATTGTAACATAATTTCCACATATGGGACGGAACTTCTCTGTAATTTCTGGGAACTTGCTGTGTCACTTGCTGTGATGTCCATCAATTCCAGGCATGCCAGTTTAAGGCACTCACTGAGGGTTGATCCACAGACAGGCACCCTTTTAGTTCCAACATTAAGAAAGCATGGAAAATAAAAGCATTTTTATTAATCATAATCTGCCCTTTGAACTCCCGTAGGTGCACCTCTCCTTCAGAACCCTACAGCAGTTTATGACCACATGTGAGGTATTTCTGTATTCAGATAACTTGTGCAACACTGTGGTGTGCTTCAATTGCAAAAATAATAATGTGAACCAAAGCTAAAATGTAATTTTTTATTTTCATGGGCCAATTTTAATAAATTCTATGAAACACTGTTACATGCACATGTGTATAATAGTATCATAGTTTATATTGTTGAAAAAAGACACTTGTCCATCAAGTTCAACCAAGGAAGGGAAAGTATTGGCATGAAAAGGGATTTAGGTGAAACAATTTATATAACATAACATCAATGGTACTTAGTGTAAAAGGCATCAAGACCCTTCTGAAGCTCTCTGCTGCCCTGATGTGACCAGCGCCGGAAGCAGGTATGCACAATTGACATTTCTCATAGTAAAGAGCCCTGACACCTCCGGTGATTAAACCTTGATTTCCCCAAACGGAGACAGTGCCCCCTCATCTTTTGATTTGATTTAATCTGACAACTTACCACCATATTTTTTGATGACCATTCATATATTTAAATAAATGAATCATGTCCCCTCGTAGTTGGCTCTTTTCCAGACTAAATAAATCTAGTTGTTTTACTCTTTCCTCATAAGAGGGGGGGCACTGCTGGACCTTATCCTTACCAACAGACCTGATAGGATATCAAAACTACGGGTTGGGGGAACCTGGGGATATGATCATAATATCATTGATTTTGTATTACGCTTTACTAAGAGCGTTAGTGAGGGGCAACAACACTCTAACTTTCAGGAGCAAATTTCAGCAACTAAGGGAAGACCTTAAAGGCATAGACTGGGATAATGCTCTCAAGGACAAAAGCCCCCCCAAAATGGGACTTTTTTCCATATATCTGAAAAGTCCTGTGAGAAACACATACCTTATGGGAAAAGCATAAAAGGACACAAGAAAACCCTATTGTGCAACTAGTCTTGTAAGAAGCATAAGCGAGAAAGATAAAGCATTTAAGGTGCTAAAACGTGAGGTAGGTGATGAGGCATTACAGCATTAAGAGAGAAAAATAAATCCTGTAAAAAGCAATAATGCCGCAAAAATAGAGACTGAGAGAAATATTGCCAGGGAGAGCAAAATAATCCCAATTATTTTTCAAGTATATAAATAGATAAGAAACTAAAACAGAGAGTGTGGGTCCCCTTAGAAATAACATGGGGTCATGGTGAAGAGATGAGGAAAGGCAATCTACTGAATGTCGCCTTCCAACTGTCTTTACCCAGGAAAATCCCCTGGTGGAAGACACAATGAAGGAATAATGTTAATCTTTTATAATGTCAAACAGTTTAACCCAGGAAGAGGTACGGCGCCGCTCGCAACCACTAAGATAGTACATCACCGGGGCCTGGCATACACCCCCGGGTTCTGCATGATTATGTACCGTGAGATAGACCGTTATTTTTAATATTTGAGATTCACGGAGCTGTTTATGTCCACGAATGGCTAGCAAATGTGGTACCAATACAAAAAAATCAAATAGCGTCCTGGAACCTACACCCGTAGTCTAACTGCGTGGTTTGGTAAAATATTTGGGGGTTTATTTAGAGTGCGTATCGCTGGAGTATCTCACTGTGCACAACTTTCACCCAGCGTCAGCATGGGTTATGAAGATCGGTCCTGTCAGACTAATCTGATTGGTTCTACGGAGGTAGTTCAAACGGATCTGGGGGAACCTGTGGATGTTGTATATCTGGACTTCTCAAAGGCATTTGACACCGTGCCACATAAAGTTTGGTATAACAAAATGAGACTGCTGGAATAGAGAAAATCTGTGTATCTGGTAGTAATTGTCTTAGTGATAGAAAACAGAGGGTGGTCATTAATGGCACATTCCAGATTTGGGTTGATGTTACCAGGGAGTGCCACAGGGGTCAGTATTGGGGCCACTTCTTTTAATATTTTTATTATGACCTGTAGTGGGTTTACCGTCAGTTTCAATATTTGCAGATGAATACTAAGCTGTGTACAGTTTTCAATACAAATACTGAGTGTCTATAGTTTAGGGCATTCAGAGGGATTTGTGGAAGCTTGAGGATGGCAAGAAATGGTTGTTAGGTTAAATGTAGATAATGTAAGTTATGCACTTTTTGGGCCATGGAAACACAAAGTAAATATTTCTAACCGTCAATTACTTTATAACTGAAGCTGAAAGGACTTGGGCCCGGTATTGGTGTGGTAACTTAATTTTTCAGTGCCAGTAGCCAGGCGGCTGCTGCTAAAGCAAAATAAATAATTGGGATGTATCAAGAGGGAATAGATGCTCAGTGATAAGACATAGTTTTGTCCCTTATACAAATCCCTGGTCAGACCCACATGAATATTGTGTACCGTTTTGGTCACCATGTATAGAAAAGGATATAATAGAGCTGAAACGGGTGCATAGGAGAGCACCAGGATTATTAGGGGAATGGGGGGATTAGAATGACATGACCAGATTACAAATTTGGGATGTATTCATTAGAAAAAAGACGACTGAGGTAGACCTCATTAGCAAATGTACAAATACCTGAACTGACAGTACAAGGATCGTCTCCAAAGATCTTTTTATACCTAGGCCTGTGCAGAGACCGGGACACATCCTCTACGCCTAAGTGAGAGCGATTCACCATCACCATAGACAAAGGTTCTTACGTAGAGGCAGTGAGACTATTGGAACCTCTGCTGCAGGAGGTTGTTTGGCCGACTCTATGTACATGTTCAAGAAGGCCTGGATGACTTCTGGGAGAAAAAATATCACGGTTACTGGGATAAAACTTTATTTAAGTCTTGAAGGTTGGACTTGATTGACTTATTGCGTTCTCCTTCAGCCTTATATACATGTACTATGACTACTATGATACTAGATCCTCCAGCTACCCTTACAGTTTTTTGTGGTCTCTAGATGAACCCTCTCCAGCCCAGGGCATCCTTTTTAATGGACCGTCCCAGAACTGTGACGAGCTATGACCAGGTGAGGCGAACCCATCCTTGTAGAGTGCTAATATTACAATCCCTACCTCACGAGAGTCCATACACTTTTTGATACATGCAAATCCTACTGCCTTTAGAGGTTCTGTTGACTTGCATGCTGTATTCACTTTTATACCTACTAGTACCCCAGGTCCTCTCAAACAAGGGACTCTCCATGTTTACTCATTTATCTCCCGCAAGGACATATTTTCCCTTTGATTATTAAGTCCCCAGTGTGCTTAACCTTACATTTATCCACATTAAACCTCATTTGCCAGTGGATTACCAACATTCAGTTTTGTCCATCACCCTCACGCTACGAACATCCTCCCATGACTGTACTTTCTACACACTATGGTGTCATTGCTGCAAAAATAGACCAGTGCGTATTAATTCCTACCTCTATCATTAATAATAGTGGGCCAAGCACACACCCTGGGGTACACCACTCCATAACTGGTGACTCAATCTGAGTACGATCAATTGACCGCAACTCTCTGTATCATCCGTTCAGCCAGTTCTCAATCCAATTGCATATTTCTGCCAACCAATAAGCCCTAAATTTACCCATCATGCGTCTATGAGGGACATGTCAAATGCCTTTGCATCCAGATACACAATGGGGGTCATTTACTAAGGGCCCTATTCGCGGTGCCCGATCGTGTCCCGCAATTTTTCCGATTGCGGCCGCTTGTACATGACTTCCCCGGTTTTTGGCGCACGCGATCGGATTGTGGCCATCGGCCCGGCCTCTGCGCGCAACAAATCGGGGGGTGCGTGGCCGAACGAAACCCGACGTATTCGGAAAAAACCGCCGCATTTTAAAAACCGAAATGTGTCGCTTGGGAGCGCTCACCTTCACCTCTAATGGGATGGTGCATTCCGGGCGTTAAGATTATTTTCGGCGCTGCAGCGCCACCGTGGACGGCGGAGGAACTACCATCTTAAATCCCGCCGACCCGAATACCTGTCAGAGAACGCCGCCCCGCGGTCACGAATGGCGGGTTCCAGTAAATTTGCCCACACTATTTTCCGTTTCTGTACTCGGGAGCAAAACAAATTACAATCATTGATTTAAAAAGTGTGCTTTCTTTATATTTGATTGAACAGAAGAATGAAGCTAGCTAGAGAGTCTTAATGTGTACGGACTTGGCCTCTGCAACTGGTAGTCAGTCTGTGAAAAAGAATTGATCGTATGAGAGTCCTAATGGTGAACCTCGTGAGTGGTATATTGATGTAAAATAATATCAAGGGCTCACCTTGTTCGTTATCATTCGTATATATCTGCCAGTGATCAGAGTAAGATAACGTCTATAAGGCTCCTCTAGGGAAATACCCAAGTAAAATTCACCTTGGCCTTTGTGACTGTTGAACAGTTTCAATAGGGTCTTAGGTGAGAAAGGTAACGATCCAAGCAGATTACTTTAAGTTTCAACCATTGGTTGTCCGACTGATCAGTGCTAGGGGTTTAAAAGGTGTCGCTGAGCATAAGGATACGCCCCCCACCCGCGTGTCCCCTATGCCAACAATCTTTAGTTGCATTCCTGAGGCTGGGAGGCGGCGAGATGGCACATGCGCAGTGTACCCGGACAGGGAAGGTTCCGGTGCAGAGTTCGGTACTGGAACGCGACACGATGCATGCGCGCTACTGGCGGGGCCCCCAAGCGTGCGCACATGCCACCGCCGGTGCGCACTGAAACCCTGCTCCGTCTACCATGGCGATATCCCAGCGTTGGGCGTAGAGGCGGCAAGGGGAGGAGACGCAAAAAGTAGTCAGTGGAACAGCTGCATACCTCATACATGATTAGGTGTAACAATAGAACACCTAGTAAATGATGGACCAAAGCGTGCTATGGCACTGGAATTGGTCCAGATGCATCAAGAGGGCATTTTGTAGTCATATAACAGAATGGCTCCGTACGGGCAGAAGCAGTAATAACGGACATTCGGGGCATTATTAATCCCATTTAGTCAGGTACAATATACTAAACTAATGCTATGGACTGTATGTGATAATCAGTCTATTAAAATAGTAAATTCCAGAAAGCAAGAAACTCAGCTGTTCATTGAGACGCATAGGGAGTTCTGTATGCATTGGAAAATCCACGTGCCTCTTTTTTGTCTTAAGGTAGCGGTCCCAGTACTCCTCTGTCTGGGTCTACAATGATCAAATGCAGAAGAAAAGACCTGTCACTATCACCCTGTCTGTTCATGCATGATGTGTCTAGCTACGGTTTCTCCCTGTTTGTGTCTTGTGTTCACCCAATGTTCGCCAATTCGCGCAGAATTCTCAAAAAGTTTTTTTTGCAAACCGATATTTGTTTTTCCCGGCTATACAAGGGCCTATATAGATGACCCCTAGGGATTAATTGATGAACTGGTAATATCATTCTAATTTTCCTTTATGGACTACTGAGTTTTCACAGCTTTTGTATTACTGGCACGCATACCCCACTGCACCGATAACAGCTTTAGTATTGTTACTGAGCCAAGTTTGCTCTCCTCTTGGTTTTTTGCAAAAGGCTGTGTTACCCTGTCCTTAACTTGCGGCCTCTTCTAAGGTAATGAGGGCTGTGCTGGCGGTGACGGAATAAGGTCATGGTCCATTCTCAGTATATCCGAATGTTTGAGCAGTATCTTGCGTATGCTTCTGTACCTCCTCCATAATTGCTCGGGAGTCACAGAACAAACAATCTTTTAAAACCAAGTTGTTTAAATGTACTCAGGATAAACAAAATAACACTTTTCTTATTCACTTTTAGTGACAAAAATACAGACATATCACAGATATAATCAACAACTGTTCTCTATAGTCATGGTTACTTGTTTTGTTTGCCCGCTCAACCCCCAACCTTGTATCTTCTAGTTAGGGTCGGCAGAACATCTGCTCCTGTGTGGCTGCTGTGCTGAGCTCCAGCTTTCCCTCTAGCCCCGCCCCTTGCAGTTCCATATGAGCTCACACAAACCACAACACACCTGACTTTCATGCACCTAAGTTTTTTGAGGGAGTACCCTAGCAGACCAATAAGGTCTTGTCCGGGAGGCACAGTAGATGTATCTGTATGTGTGTCTCAGGTGAACTATAGGCAGCTGTGTAGGTTTGGCTGCCGACCGTAGTCATGTGTCAATATGCATGTCACAGTCTCCATGGGGAATAGTTCCCCTTGGACAAAAGTCAGTGGCTCCCTGGACCACCGCAGGAGATAACGATGCCACACACCCAGGAGTGGAGTCTAAGTGGACTCCTGGTTTTTGCCAGAGCCCGCTTGCAAAGCAGGGGTGGTTTTGCCGCGCCGTGGAGCCACCAGGTCGCTCGCACGGGTGCTACTAGGCACCGCGGTGGCACCAACGGTAGGACACAGGCCATGGCAGGATCACAGGAAGGCTGGGAGAAGGGACCATGGAGGCAGACCAGCGGAACAGGCAGGTCCACCGGATGGCAGGACCTCGAGATGGCAAGACCATCGGGAGGCAGTACCTTGGGATTGGCCAGGACCTCAGGAAGGCAGGACCCTCGTTAGGCAGGACCTCGGGTGATTCGCTTGACCTCGGATGGCATGACCTTGATGACAGATTGCAGACCTCAGAAGGACGGCTGAAGGCCAGGACCTTGAAGAACGGCTGCAGACCTCTGAAAATGGCTTGCAGCACCTCACAGACGGCTGGCGAGGACCTTCGCCAGATGGCTGGCGATCTACAAAAGACCATAGGATACCTACCGCCATCAGAACCGAACCCGCGGATACCGGACCACCACAGGATTACAGGACCAAACAGCGAAAAGATCAGCGCACAGGATTACAGACCGCCACAGGATTGGAACCGGGAACACCACAGGAACACGGGAACCCCCCAGTAACCGAACACGAGGCATCTGGTGAATGTCAGGAATCTCGTGGGCATCTGGTACACGCCGGAATCATGGAGGCACCTGGAAGGCTTCTTCCTCTTCAGTAGAATGACCCTGAAGATCCGGCCATGGAGCTGGGAGTCGCCAGGCTGATTAATCCAGCGGGTAATCCATTGCCAATAATAAAGGATGTGCGCCTCTATAAATTCCGTGTGAAATCGTGACCTTAGAGGAGTTAGTAAGGCGAGGTGGAAACATGCAGCACGCAAAGCACGGTGCACGGCCGCGAGCTTCGCAACATGGACACGGGTCACACCGTACAAAGACCACTGGCTGCATAGCACAGCGGAACAATCAGTGCCCGCCATGATCCGAGACATGGCAGTACCACCCGTCCCCCCCTTAGGCCCCTGCTTCCCTTCTCTTCAACGCTGTTCTTCCATCTATCACCTCCTCGCAATCAATATCTTGTTGAGACACCTTAGGAGGAAGTCAGGCTCCGAGAGACTTGGGAAACTGCCGCTGGGCTCGGCTCTCGGCACACGATGAGCGCTAGTCTTAGGGGAGGCGTGGAGACTCTGATGGCCTCTGGGATGGCGGGTAGAGACCGTCTGAGCGGCGTCAAGGGAGTGCCGGTGTAGAGCTCTGGAGCATCCTCGGTGATACCAGCCGGAGACTCCTGGCCGTCCGCGGGAGGCCGGTGGATACTCTGGAACGCCTCAGGGAGGCGGCGGAGACTCGGGTGGCCTCTGGCAACTTTTTTGAGACAGTTCTGACCATGGCAATTGTCAACAGCAGTTTACAACTGTGACAAGCATTTTATTACCTAACTGGCTGTCAGGCTTCAGGGGTAGTGGACCCACAGCACCAACACGGACGATGACGTAAGCCAACACCTGGGACTGGAGTCCAAGTGGCACGCGGTCTTCACCGAAGCCCGCCTCAAAGCGGGTTAGATTTGCTGCAGCGTGGTACCACCAGGTCTTCCACAGGTGGGACTTTGTCTGCAGTGACACTCCAAAGTGTCATAGTCTCTTAGGGAAGAGTTAGTAAACCCTCTGTACCACCGCGGGAGACGATTGTATTAGCCAACACCCGGGACCGGAGTCTAAGTGGCACCTGGTCTTCACCAGAGCCTGCCGCAAAGTGGGATGCTGCAGCAGGGTGCCACCAGGTCGTTCCACAGGTGCGACTAGGCCAGCGGTAGCAGCCAAGGAAGTATGGAGATGCAGGACACAGTTCGAGCCTGCGGAAACAGCTTGGAAGGATACGCTGGAACTCACAGCAGGAACACAGGAGCTGGCACATGGTACAGGCTGGGACGGACTGGCACATGGAACAGGAACACTGGAACTGGCTCAGGGTAGGCAGGAACGGGTGACAGAAACACAGCATGCACAGGAAAAGCAGGAAACATGATACAGGAATCTTTGGAAAGCGGAGGAACACTGGAAACACTGGAGGGCTTTCACTTAGTAGGAAACGATGCTGAAGATCCGGCAAGGCAGGAATGGAGGTTCCGGATTATAAGGCCGAGCTGGATTAGCCAGCACCAATCAGGAGGACGCTGGCCCTCCAATGATAGGAGAGGCTAGGGTACGCGCGTGGCCTAGTTGGGAAGCAGGAGCGGCGGAGTTGATGTTGGAACAGAAATATGATATAGTGGGTATCAGCGAGACATGGCTGGACAGTAGCTATGACTGGGCTGTTACTATAGATGGTTATAGTCTTTTTAGAAAGGATCGTATAAATAAAAAAGGTGGAGGGGTTTGTTTATATGTGAATTCTTGCCTCAAGCCTCTTGCCTCTTGCCGCAAAAATAGAGACTGAGAGAAATATTGCCAGGGAGAGCAAAAATAATCCCAAATTATTTTTCAAGTATATAAATGATAAGAAACTAAAAACAGAGAGTGTGGGTCCCCTTAGAAATAACATGGGGGTCATGGTGGAAGGAGATGAGGAAAGGGCCAATCTACTGAATGTCGCCTTCTCAACTGTCTTTACCCAGGAAAATCCCCTGGTGGAAGACACAATGAGGAATAATGTAAATTCTTTTTATAATGTCAACAGTTTAACCCAGGAAGAGGTACGGCGAAGGTTGGACTTGATGGACTTGCGTCTCCTTCCAGCCTTATATACTATGATACTATGATACTATGATAACTGAGATCCTCCATACCCCTTATCATTTTTGTGGCTCTACGTTGAACCCTCTCCAGCTCCAGGGCATCCTTTTTATGGACCGGTGCCCAGAACTGGACAGCATATACCAGGTGAGGCCGAACCAATGCCTTGTAGAGTGCTAATATTACATCCCTATCACGAGAGTCCATACCACTTTTGATACATGACAAGATCCTACTGGCTTTAGAGGTTGCTGATTGACATTGCATGCTGTTATTCAATTTATGATCTACTAGTACCCCCAGGTCCTTCTCAACAAGGGACTCTCTCATTTTTACTCATTTACTCCCCCAAGGACATATTTGCCCTTTGGATTATTAGTCCCCAGGTGCTTAACCTTACATTTATCCACATTAAACCTCATTTGCCAAGTGGATGACCAAACATTCAGTTTGTCCAAGTCACCCTACAGCCTACGAACATCCTCCATAGACTGTATTATACTGCACAGCTTGGTGTCATCTGCAAAAATAGACACAGTGCTATTAATTCCTACCTCTATATCATTAATAAGTAGTGGGCCAAGCACAGAACCCTGGGGTACACCACTCATAACTGGTGACCAATCTGAGTAGGAATCATTGACCGCAACTCTCTGGATACGATCCTTCAGCCAGTTCTCAATCCAATTGCAAATAATTTCTGCCAAACCAATAGCCCTAAATTTACCCATCATGCGTCTATGAGGGACAGTGTCAAATGCCTTTGCAGTCCAAGAACACAATATTTTCCGTTTCTGTACTTGGGAGCAAAAACAAATTACAAGCAGTGATTTAAAAAAGTGTGCTTTCTTTTATTATTTGATTTAAACTGAAAAAATTAAGCTCAGAGAGTCTTAATGGTACGGACTTGGCCTCTTCACTGGTAGTCAGTCTGTGAAAAAAGAATTGATCGTATGAGAGTCAAATAATGGTGACCTCGTGATGGTATATTGATGTAAATATAATATCAAGGGCTCACCTTGTTCGTTATTCGTATATCTCAAGGATCAGAGGTAAGATAACTCTATAAGGCTCCTAGGGGAAATACCCAAGAAAATTCACCTTGGCCTTTGTGACTGTTGAAAGTAGTCAAATAGGGTCTTAGGTGAGAAAGGTAAAGATCCAAGCAGAGTACTTTAGAGTTTTCAACCATTGGGTTGTCCTGACTGAATCAGTGCAGGGGTTTAAAAAGGGTGCGCTGAGGCATAAGGATACGCCCCCCACCCCGTGTCACCTATGCCAGACAATCGTTTAGTTGCTTCCTGAGGCTGGGAGGCGGGCGAGATGGGCACATGCGCAGTGTACGCCGGACAGGGAAGGTTCCGGTGCAGAGTCGGTACTGGAACGCGACACGCGCATGCGCGCATCTGGCGGGGCCCCCAAGCGTGCGCACATGCCACCGCGCGTGCGCACTGAAACCCAATGTGCTCCGTCCACCATGGGCAGAATCCCAGAGGTGGGCGGATACAGAGCGGCAGAGGGGAGGAGACGCAAAAAGGTAAGTCAGTGAGAAACAGCGCAATCCTCATACATGATAGGTGTAAAAATAGAACACCTAGTAAATTGATGGACCAAAGCGTGCCTATGGCACTGGATTGGTCCAGATGCATAAAGAGGGATTTTGTAAGGCATATACAACAGAATGGCTCCGTACCGGGGCAGAGCAGTAATAACGGACAATTCGGGGCATTATTAATCCAACATATTAGTAAGGGTACTAATATACTAAACTATGCTATGGACTGTATGTGATAATCAGTCATATTAAAATAGTAAATTACAGAAAGCAAGAGAAACTCAGCTGTTCATTGAGACCTAGTGGAGATTCTGTATGCATACGGAAAATCCAACGTGCCTCTTTTTGTCTTAAGGTACGGTCCCAATTACCTCCTCTGTCTGGGGGTCTAACAAGATCAATGCCAATAAAGAAAAGACCTGTCATATCACCCTGTTGTTCATCATGGATGTGTCTAGCTAGCGGTTTATCCCTGTTGTGTCTTGTGTCACCCAAATGTTCGCCAATTCTGCGGCAGAATTCTCAAAAAGTTTTGCCGATATATTGTTTCCCGCATATACAAGTGGCCATATAGATGACCCCTAGGGATTTACAATTGATGAAATGGTAGATATCATACGTATTTCCTGTAGTGTGACTACTGAAGTTTTTACAGCTTTTGATTACTGGGCAAGCGATACACCCACTGCACCGATAACAGCCTTTAGTATTGTTACTGAGCCAAGTTTGCTCTCCTCTTGGTTTTGCAAAATGGCTGTGTACTACCCTGTCCTTAATATTGCGACCTCTTCTAAAGGTAATGGAGGGCTGTGCTGTGGTGACAGGAATAAGGTCAGGGTCCATTCTCAGTATATGCCAATGTTTGGACAGTATCTTGCGTATGCTGTCTGTACCTCCGTCATAAGTGCTCGGGAGCAACAGAACAAACAAATCTTTAAAACAAGTTTCTTAAATGTACTCAGGATAACAAAATAACACATTTTCTTATTCACTGTTAGTGAAAAAAAATACAGCATATCACAGATATAATTCAAACCTGTCTCTATCAGTCATGGTGTACATTGTTTTGTTTGCCCCTCAACCCAACCTTGTATCTTCTGAGTTTAGGGTCGGCAGACATCTTGCTCTCCTGTGTGATGCTGTGCTGAGCTTCACTTTCCCTCTAGCCCCCACCCTTGCATTCCAGTATGAGCTCACACACACACACACACACTGACTTCATGCCATTAGTTTTTGAGGAGAGTACAGCTACAGACAGATAAGATCTTGTCCGGGGAGGCACAGTAGATGTATAGCTACAGACAGATAAGATCTTGTCCGGGGAGGCACAGTAGATGTATCTGTATGTGTTATAGGTGAAATATAGCAGAGCTGTGTATGTTATGGCTGCGACAGTAGTCATGTGCAATATGCATTGTCACAGTCTATGGGAATAGTCCCTTGGGACTAAAGTCAGTGGACTCCCTGGACCACCGCAGGAGATAACGATGCCAGACACAACCCAGGAGTGGAGTCTAAGTGGACTCCTGGTTTTTGCCAGAGCCCGCTGCAAAGCGGGGTGGTTTTGCCGCGCCGGGGAGCCACCAGGTCGCTCCACGGGTGCGACTAGGCCCGCGGTGGCAGCCAAGGTAGGGACACAGGGCAGGCAGGATCACAGGAAGGCAGGACCATGGGAAGGCAGGACCACGGAAAGGCAGGACCACGGGATGGCAGGACCTCGAGATGGCAAGACCTCGGGAAGGCAGGACCTTGGGATGGCAGGACCTCAGGAAGGCAGGACCTCGGGAAAGCTACAGACAGATAAGATCTTGTCCGGGGAGGCACAGTAGATGTATGTGTATGTGTTATAGGTGAAATATAGCAGAGCTGTGTATGTTATGGCTGCGACAGTAGTTATGTATAATATGCATTGTCAGAGTCTATGGGAATAGTCCCTTGGGACTAAAGTCAGTGGACTCCCTGGACCACCTCGGGAGATAACGATGCCAGACACAACCCAGGAGCGGAGTCTAAGTGGACTCCTGGTCCTCGCCAGAGCCCGCTGCAAAGCGGGGTGGTTTTGCAGGGGCAGGGAGCCACCAGGTCGCTCCACGGGTGCGACTAGGCCCGCGGGTGGCAGCCAAGGTAGGGACACAGGGCAGGCAGGACCACAGGAAGGCAGGACCATGGGAAGGCAGGACCACGGAAAGGCATGACCACGGGATGGCAGGACCTCGAGATGGCAGGACCTCGGGAAGGCAAGACCTCGGGATGGCAGGACCTCGGGAAGGCAGGACCTCGGGAAGGCAGGACCTCAGGATGGCTTGACCTCGGGATGGCAGAACCTTGGATGGACAGCTGGCAGGACCTCAGAAGGACGGCTGGAAGGCAGGACCTTGGAAGAACGGCTGGCAGGACCTCGGAAGAAATGGCTGGCAGCACCTCAGCAGGACGGCTGGCAGGACCTCGCCAGGATGGCTGGCAGGACCTCAAAAGACCAATAGGATACCGGACCGCCACAGGTAACCGGAACGCCGCGGGATAACCGGACCACCACAGGATTACAGGACCACCACAGGATTACAGGACAGCCACAGGATTACAGGACCACCACAGGATTGGAACATGGGAACACCACAGGAACACGGGAACACCCCAGGAACACAGGAACACGGAGGCATCTGGAAATGTTCAGGAATCTCGGAGGCATCTGGAAACGCTCAGGAATCATGTAGGCACCTGGAAAGGCTTTCTCTTCAGTAGAATGACCTGAAGATCTGGCCAAGGATGCTGGGAGTCGCCAGGCTATAAATCCGAGCGGGGAATTTATGGGGATAAAAACATTTATTTAATCTTGAAGGTTGGCTTAATGGCTTGCGTCTCCTTCCAGCCTTATATACTATGATACTAGGATACCTATGTAACTGAGATCCCCATACCCCTTAGCATTTTTGTGGCTCTACTTGACCCTCTTACCAGCTCCAGGCATCCTTTTTGATGGACTCGGTGCCCAGAACTGGTACAGCCTATACCAGTGAGGCCGAACCACTGCCTGTAGAGTGCTAATTAGTACTCCCTATAACGAGACGTTCCAATAACCACTTTTGATACATGACAAATCCTAACTGGCTTTAGAGTTTGCGATTGACATGGCATGCTGTTATTCAATCTTATACTAGCTGTACCCCCAGGTCCCTTCTCAACAAGGGTACTTCTCATTTTTACTCATTTACTCCCCCAAGGACTAATTTGCCCTTGGGATTATTCAGTCCCCAGGCTTAAACCTTACATTTATCCACTTAAACCCGTCATTTGCCAGATGGATGACCAAACATTCAGTTTGTCCAAGTCACCCTCAGCCTAACGAACATCCTCCATAACTGTATTATACTAACACGCTTGGTGTCATCTGCAAAAATAGACACGGTGCTATTAATTCTACCTCTATATCATTAATAAGTAGTGGGCCAAGCACGAACCCTGGGGTACACCACTCATAACTGGTGACCAATCTGAGTAGGAATCATATTGACCGCAACTCTCTGGATACGATCCTTCAGCCAGTTCTCAATCCAAGTTGCAATAATTCTCTGCCAACAATAGCCTAAATTAACCCATCAGGCGTCTATGAGGGACAGTGTCAATGCCTTGCAGTCCAAGAAACACAATGGGGGTCATTTACCTAAGGGCCCGATTCGCGTTTTCCTGACTTGTATACCGAATATTTCCATTTGCGCGCTTGTAATGAATTGCCCCGTGTTTTTGCGCAGCGCGATCGATTTTGCGCATCGGGGCCGGCATGCGCGCGACAGAAATCGGGGGGGCGTGGCCGAACGAAACCCGAACGTCTTCGGAAAAAAACCTGCCGCTTTAAAACCGACACGAAATTGTGTCGCTTGGGGAGCGCTCATTACCTCCTTCATGATGGTTGCATTCCGGGGCGTTATAGATTATTTTCGGCGCTGCATGCGCCACCTGGTGGACGGCGGAGGAACTACCATCTTAAATCCCAAGCGGACCCGAATCCTGTGCAGGAGAACGCGCCGCTGGATCACGAATGGGCCGGGTAAGTAAATGTGCCCCCCTAGTTTTCCGTTTCTGTACTCGAAGCAAACAAATTACAATCAGTGATTTAAAAGTGTGCTTTCTTTTATTATTGATTTAAACGAAAAAATGAAGCTCAGAGAGTCTTAATGGTACGTGACTGGCCTCTGCACTGGTATTCATTGTCTGTGAAAAAAGAATTGATCGTATGAGAGTCAAATAATGGTGACCTCGTGATGGTATATTGATGTAAAATATAATATCAAGGGCTCACCTTGTTCGTATTCGTATATATCTCAAGGATCAGAGGTAGATAACTCTATAAGGCTCCTAGGGGAAATACCCAAGAAAATTCACCTTGCCTTTGGACTGTTGAAACGTAGTCACATAGGGTCTTAGGTGAAGAAGGTAAAGATCCAAACAGCAGTAGTACTTAGAGTTTTGCAACTTGCATTGGTGGTGTCCTGTCTGGAACATCAGGTTGTCGGGTCTCTTCAAAAAGGGGTCTGCTGTTCTGATAAGGATATCCCCTCCCATTTCCCAACGCGCCCTCCACCTACTGTCCATACACGTTTACTCGCTCCCTACGCCCCTGTCGACTGTACCCACATCCCTTTTGGTGATCTGGGCGCATTTTCCGGCCTACAGGACAGGTCGGGAGTCGTCTGGGCCGGATGCCATTGTGGCCTCTCAGTCTTTCGCTGTTCCCCAGCCGGTCCCTGCTCCCGTGCTAGGAGGTCATGGTGCACCTGCGCTTAAGCCGACGGATTTTTTATGGTCCGGTTCTCTTACTGACGTCACAATTTCGGATGGCGCATCTGGGGGGCCCCAGCGGGCGCCGTAGTTATCCACGCAGGCCGGTTGCGACGACTGACACCCGAATTGTGACTCCGTCCACCATGGGCATAATCCCAGAGGTGGGCCGGATAAATACGAGACGGCCGAGGGGCAGGAACGCAAAAAGGTAAGTCAGTAGAAACACGCAATCCCTCATACATGAGGTCTGTTATTGAAAAGAAACACCTAGTAAGTAAATTGATGGACCAAAGCGTTGCCTATGGCACTGGATTGGTCCAGATGCATAAAGAGGGATTTTGTAAGGCATATAAAACAGAATGGCTCCGTTACGCGGGGCAGGCATGTAGCAGAATAACGGACAATTCGCGGGCATTATTATCCAACATAGTATAGGGATCTTCTATATACTAAACTATGCTATGGACTGGAGGTGTGAGACTCAGTCACTATAAAATAGGAAATTACAGAACGCAAGCGAAACTCAGCTGTTCATTGAAACCTCAGTGGAGATTCTTGTATGCATATGGAAAATCCAACGTGCCATCTTGTTTGTCTTCAAGGTACGGGTCCCAATTACCACCTCTGCTCTGGGGTGGTCTAACAGATCCAATGCCTAAAGAAAGACACCTGTATATCACCACTGTTGTTATCATGGATGTGTCTAGCTTAGTCGGTTATCCCTATTGTGTCCTGGTCCCACCAATGTTCGCCAAGTTCTGCGGGCAGAATTATACCTCAAAAGTTTTTGCCGCTATATGTTTACCGCATATACAAGTGGCCTATAGATGACACCTAGGGATTTACAATCTGTGCTGAATATGTTTGTAGATATTCATACGGATTTGTGACTCCGTAGTGTTGACTATCTGAGCTTGGTGTGGACAAGCTTTTGATACTGGGCAAGCGTACACCCACTGCACAGCGATAAAAGCCTTTAGTATTTTTAGCTAGCAGAGGGTCTACTGCCTCTTGGTTTTGCAAAAGGCTGTGTACACACTCACCGTCCTGAATGTGCGGCCTTTCTAAAGGTATGGAGGGGTGTGTGCTGTCGGACAGGGAATAAGGTCAGGGTCCATTCTCAGTATAGCACTATTTGGACAGTATCTTGCGTTTATGCTGTCTGTACCCTGTCCGCATAAGGTGCGCGGGAGCAACAGCACAACAAATCTTTAAACAAGTTTCTTGAAATGTTACTCGGATAACAAATAACACTTTCTTATTCAATGTTACTTGAAACAAAATACCAGCATATCAAGCATATCATTAATAACTGTCTCGAATCAGTCATGGTGTACATTGTTTTGTTTGCCCCTAACCCAACTGTATCTGTCTGAGTTTAGGGTCGGCCGACCTTTGACTCTCCTGTGTGATGCTTCGTGCTGAGCTTCACTTTCCCTCTAGCCCCCACCCTGTGCATTCCAGTATGACTCACACACACACACACACACTGACTTCATGCATTAGTTTTGAGGAGAGTAACAGCTACAGACGATTAAGACTTCCCGGGCGAGGCACATAGATGTATCATGTATGTGTTATAAGGTGAAATCAGCACGAGCTGTGTTTTATGGCCTGCGACATGTAGTCATGTGCAATGGCATTGTCACAGTCTATGGGGAATAAAGTCCCTTTGGGACTAAGTCAGTGGAACCCTGGACCACCGCAGGAGATACGATGCAGACAACACAACCCAGGAGTGGAGCTTCTAATGGGACTCCTGGTTTTTTATGCCAGAGCCCGCTGCAAAAGCGGGGTGGTGGTTTGCAGCCGCAGCGGGGAGCCACCAGGTCGCTCCAGGGTGCACTAGCCGCCCGCGGTGGCAGCACAAGGTAGGGACACAGGGACAGGCGATCCTAGGAAGGCACAGGACCATGGGAAGCCAGGACCACGGAAAGGCAGGACCACGGGAATGGCAGTGACCTCGGATGGCAAGACCATCGGTGAGGCAGGACTTGGGATGGCAGGACCTCTCAGGAAGGCTCAGGAAGCCTCGGTGAAGTGCCGGACTTTTCGGGATGCTTGACCTCGGGATGGCAGGCAACCTTGGATGGACAGGCTGGCAGGACCTCAGAAGGACGGCTGGAAGGCAGGACCTTGGAAGAACGGTGGCAGGACCTCGGAAGAAATGGCTGGCAGCACTCGAAGAGACGCTGGCAGGGACTCTGCCAGTCGAATGCTGCAGGACTCAAAAGACCATAGGAATACGGACCGCCACAGGTACCCGGAACCGCCGCGGGATAACCGGACCAACAGATTAAGACCACCCAACGGCATGTACAGGGACAGCCACAGGATTACAGGACCGCCACAGGATTGGAACACGGGAACAACCACAGGAACACGGGAACACCCCAGGACCACACAGGTAACAGGAGGCATCTGGAAAATGTTCAGGGAATCTCGGGAGCATTGGAAACGATCAGGAATCATGGGCACCTGGAAAGGCTTTCTCTTCAGATATGACCTGAAGAACGGCAAGGATTGCTGGGAGTCGCCAGGCTCATAAAACCAGCGGGGAGTCATTGCCAATAAAAAGGATGCTGGCCCTATAATTTGAAGAATCGGGACCTGAGAGGTTAGTACGGCGAGGTGGAAACAGTGCAGCACAGCAAAGGACACGGGTGCACCCGCGATTCGCAACATGATCACGGGGACACCGTGACAAAGGACCACGGCTGCATAGCACAGGGGGACATCAGTGCCCCCATGATCCGAGACATGGCAGTACGTACCCCCTCCCCCCTTGGGCCCCTTCTTCCCTCTCTTCAGCACGCTGTTCTTCCATCTTCACCTCCTCCAATAAATTCTTGTAATGAGACACCTTAGGAGGAGAGCAGGCTCCGAGAGACTTGGGAAACTGCCGGCTGGGGTCGGCTTCCGGCACAACCGGAGCGTCCTTAGGGGCGCGGTGGAGACCTGGAGTGGCCTCATGGAGGCGGGTATGACTCTGGAGCGGCCTAGGGGAGGCCGGTGGAGACTCTGGAGCACTCCTCAGGGGAGACCACAGAGGAACTCTGGAGCAGCCTCAGGGAGGCCGGTGGAGACTCTGGAACGGCCTGGGGAGGGCCGGCGGAGGGACTCTGGAGTGGCCTCTGGCAAGCTGCGGAGGCTGAGGCGATTCTGAGAGCAGCTGGAGCAGCACTGGCAATCCTGCGGAGGCTGGGGTGCCATGGAGCAGTACTGACAAGCTGCGGAGGCTGGGACCCCACTGGAGCAGCAAGGCAACTGCAGAGTCGTGAGGCGCCTGGGAAGCTGCCAAGTCGCTGCGATCAGCTCTGGAAGCTGCAAAGTGCTGGAGCAGCTCTGGAAGTCTTAGCAGAGCCACTGGAGCAGCTCTGGGAAGCTGTGGAGCCACTGGGGCAACTCTGGGAAGCTATGGAGCCACTGGAGCAGCTCTGGAAAGCTGCGGAGGCTGAGGCGCCGCTGGTCCATCTCTGGGAAGCTGCGGAGGCTGAGGCGCCGCTGGAGCAGCTCTGGGAAGCTGGGAGGCTAGAGGTGCTGCTGGAGCGCTCTGGGAAGTGCAGATGCTGAGGGGGCCGGGAAGCTCTGGGAAGCTGCGGAGGCTGAGGTGCCGCTGGAGCAGTCTCTGCAAAGCGTGCGGGTCTGAGGGCATCGCTGGAGCGCTCTGAGAGCGAGATGCAGGCGCCGCTGAAGCAAGCTATGGGAAAGCTGCAGAGGCTGAGCCGCCACTGGAGCAGCTCTGGGAAGCTGCGGAGGTCTGAGGCGCCAGTGAGCAGCTTGGGAAGCTGTGGAGGCTAAGGTGCCGCTTGAGCAGCTCGGAAAGCTTCGGAGGCTGAGCGCCGCTGGAGCAAGCTCTGGGAAAGCTGCGGACGCTGAGGCACCGCTGGAACAGCTCTGGAAGCTGGGGAGGCTGAGGTGCTGCGGAGCACTCTGGGAAGACTGCAGATGGCTGAGGGGGCCGCTGGGCAGCGCTCTGGGAAGCTGCGGAGGCTGAGTGCGCTGGAGCAGCTCTGCAAAGCTGCGGAGTCTGAGGCACGCTGGAGCAGCTCTGAAGAACTGCAGAGGCTGAGGCGCGCGCTGAAGCAGTATGGGAAAGCTGCAGAGGCTGAGCGCCCTGGAGCAGCTCTGGGAAGCTGCGGAGGCTGAGGCGCCGCTGAAGCAGCTCTGGGAAGCTGTGGGGGCTAAGGTGCCGCTTGAGCAGCTCTGGAAAGCTGCGGAGGCTGAGGCGCCGCTGGAGCAGCTCTGGGAAGCTGCGGACGAGGCAGGACCGCTGGAAACAGCTCTGGGAATCTGGGGAGGTGAGGTGCTGCTGGGAGCATCTGCTGGAACTGCAGATGCTGAGGGGCCGCCTGGAGCAGCTGGAAGCTGCGGAGGCTGAGGTGCCGCTGGAGCAGCTCTGCAAAGCTGCGAGTCTGAGCATCGCTGGAGCAGTCTTGAGAAGCTGCAGAGCTGAGGCGCCGATGAAGCAGCTATGGAAAGCTGCAGAGGCTGAGCCGCCACTGGAGCACTTCTGGGAAGCTGCGCGAGGCTGAGGCGCCCGCTGAAGCAGCTCTGGGAAGGCTGCGGAGGCTAAGGTTGCCGTCTTGGACAAGCCTTGGAAAGCTGCGGAGGCTGAGGCGCCGCTGGAGCAGCTCTGGGAAGCTGCGGAGGCTGAGGCACCGCTGGAACAGCTCTGGGAAGCTGCAGAGGCTGAGGTGCCGCTGGAGCAGCTCTGGAGCTGACTAAAGTCAGTGGACTCCCTGGACCACCTCGGGAGATAACGATGCCAGGTGCAACCCGGGAGCAGAGTCTAAGTGGACTCCTGGTCTTCGCCAAAGTGGGATGGTCTTGCTGCAGAGGGGAGCCACCAGGGCACTCCACGGGTGTGACTAGGCCCGTGGTGGCAGCCAAGGTAGGGACACAGGGCAGGCAGGACCACGGGAAGGCAGGACCTCGTGAAGGCAGGACCTTGGGATGGCAGGACCTCGGGATGGCAGGACCTTGGGATGGAAGAAGAAGAAAAAGAAAGATGGGTCACTCACCAAAATGTGCAGTCTTTATTCAAGCCAGCAGAGTTACATTGAGAGGTGCCGGGCATGCCACAAACAACAGGCTGTTTCGTGCGTAACACGCTTTCTCAAGTCTGTGACATCATGTAATGGGCTGGAGCCTTGTATTAAACGAGTTTCGGTCAGGTTAGCATGGAAACAATAAACAGTGAACCTCCACCACACAATAAAACGACTTACTACAGGTTCCAAGCACTAAGAATTTAGAGACTAAAATACAAACACTATCAGAAAAAGAGGTCCGCTTGTTCTGGACAATTGAATCCCTAAAATCATATCAAGCCAGTCATCGTGTTCCCCGAGGCCTGAGATGTTATAAGGAACCTTCTATATATCAATCTGATCCCATGTTCACTCAAGAATGGAATACGTTGTTTAATCAACACTCATTAAATCTAATGCAACTAGTGATGAGACCAAACGAGTTGGAATATGAAAAGATTGTCACAGAATTATGCAAAGCCAAAATAGAACTCAGAACTAGACTAAATAAATCTCAACTACAAACATTTTTCAAAAAACTAGAGAAAAGAATCACTAAATCACAAAAGAGAAAAAACGGGACAAATTTCAACATGATAAAGCAGACTATGACAATAATCAGGTTTTTATTTGGAATACGAAACCAAGAAAAGGGAATTCCATTTTGAAAAAAGGCCAGAATAAGAAAAAGGGAAGAAGACTTTCAAAATACTGGGTAACAGAATCTGATACGAGCACTTCAGAGGAAAGTACGAGTATGGAAGTATTCCCGTCTACAAGCCATACCCAACCGAAAGAAAAGAACCCAACTAAAGAGAGTAAGGAACACATACCCCCTTTAGGAAGAGAACCCGAAGAGGACGGCATTGCAGAAAATCAAAAGAGAAGCGGAACACCGAAACAGAAAAAAGTGTCACGGAGGAAACAGTAATAGGAGAACTTGACCGGACGAAAAGGAAAAAGATAAGGATAAAGAAAATGGAGATAAGAGGAACAGAAGAGTCATAAATTTATCCTCTACCGCTCTATCACAGGACTGTGTTGATTTATTATCAAAAGGACTAAGCTATGCACTAGTTGAGAACTTTAATGAGGTGGACTTTGAGATAGACCTATATAAAGCAATAAGAAAAATTAATTTGCACAAATGGTTTATCAATAATCCACGACGTCCTTCCATAATAAAAGAGGGTGAGACACCAGCAACTATAGGGTTTTATGGCTGATGTCTCGACTTCAGATAAAGAAACCCTAGAATTACTTTTCTCACTTAATGAAGGTGAAACAGAGGATATTGATACCATCGAAATACAAAGTTTCAGAGGGGGTATCAAATCAAAATTTTCTTCCCCCTTGTCCGCGGAAACACCCCTAGAGATTTTTCTAAATCAAGTACTTAAAGATGCTCGAGCTCAAATATATCCCACTATAAAAGCTTATTTATCTATTGGGAAAAAAAAGCTCTTGATATTCTGAAATCTACCGAGGGCATAGTTATCAAACCTGCGGACAAGGGGGGAATGTTGTAATTATGGATCAGGAATATTACATACGTGAAGCACACCGTCAATTATTAGATCGAGACACCTATACAGCCATGGACAAATGCCCATTATAAAAAGACAGGTTGCAAATCCATCTCAGCATCTATGTTGAGAGAGGGGTTTTGTCGGAACAGCTCAAAATCACTATTACCTCTATTTCCACGCAAACCTCACTGGTATTTTTTACCCAAAGTTCACAAATCTCTCATTGACCCCCCGGGCCGCCCGATTATGGCCAGGATCGGCTCTCTGACAGAGCCCCTCTCAAAATACATAGATTGGTTGCTTCGCCCATTACTCAAATATGTCCCTTCATATTTGAAGGATACCAATTCCTTGCTGAGAAATATTGAAGAGATAGAGTGGATAGATGGCTATAGCATAGCTTCAGTTGATGTGGAAAGCTTATACACCCGTATTCCCCAGGAGATGGCAGTTCATGCAGTCAGAAGGGTATTACAATCCACAAATAAGAGTGAAATGTACATTAATTTTGTGTGTGACTCTCTCCAATTTATCCTATCCCATAATGCATTCCAGTTTAACAGCAAGTGGCTTTTACAGATCGTAGGAACAGCTATGGGGACCCCAGTCGCCTGTACTCTAGCAAATATCTTTTTAGCTGTTTTCAAAGAAGAGTATATTTTTACGACAAATAATCTATATATTAGGTACATTAAATCCTTCTCTAGATATGTGGATGATATTTTTCTGGTATGGGCAGGCTCAGAACTAGAATTCAAGGATTTTGTGGTGTATTTAAACAATAACAGTATGAACATGAAGTTCATATCAAAATTTAGACAAGAATCACTTGAGTTCTTAGACGTGATGGTTGTCATTGGTACGGAGGGGATATCAACGGAAGGGTTTAGGAAAGAGACCGCTACAAACTCCATGCTACATTATAAAAGCTTCCACCCTGTACACACTAAGGATGGCATCCCGTACAGCCAACTTCTGTGGCTACGCAGAATAAACAGCAGAGAAGATACCTTTAACTCTCAGGCAGATGAGTTGGAAACCCGCTTGAGAGAAAGAGGGTATCCCCCACAGGTATTAAAAAAAGCCCGAACTAAAATTATAAAAATTAAACGATCAGAACTCTTAAATAGATCCAAAATAAAGTCGTCTCTAAGAAAAAAGACATACAACAAAGGAGGTTTACCTTCACATTTGGATATAGTCCCCAAGAAAATATTATCCGGTCTGCTATATTAAATAATTGGCATTTACTGGCCATGGACCCACAACTGCAAGAGATAGCAAACACTAGACCACTGATTTCCTAAAGACGGAGCAGAACACTGAAGAGTGAACTGGTACATAGTCGATTTTCTTTAAGTCAGAACACATGGTTAGATCGCTCTGTCCCACATGGTAATTTTAAATGCGGCCAATTTAATTATTGTAATTGCAACCTCGGTAAAAAGACAGTAACTATGGGTGAAGTGTGTCACAAAGTGAGACACTTTTTTAACTGTAAATCACAATACGTGGTGTATGCCATATTCTGTCCCTGCCGGAGGTTTTATATTGGGAAAACGATCTGGCATTTACACACTCAATTCCGAGAACACATTAGTTCCATAAGGACCGGGCACGGCTCCCCTCGACTCATAGAGCACATCACGACAGCACACTCGGGTCGTGCAGAAGTGTTACGGTTCGCAGGTATTGATAGGGTTAATGTGAGCCCGTGGAGATAGGAACAGAGAGCTATTGAGATGTGAGGCCAGATGGATCATGCGTACCACAGCAATGGGACCAATAGGTCTAAATGACCGTAATGAATTAAGTGTATTTTTATAAAAATTGATATGTCTATATAGATAACTGAAAGTCTCTACTTACAATAACCAAGGGTGGTAAGAATCCATGTAGTTACTATCGTTTAATTGTGTGGTGGAGGTTCACTGTTTATTGTATCCATGGTAACCTGACTGGAACTCGTTTAATACGAGGCTGCTATCCATTACATGATGTCACAGACTTGAGAAATCGCGTTACACGTGAAACAGCCTCAATGTAACACTGCTGGCTTGAATAAAGACTGCACATTTTGGTGAGTGACCCGTCTTTCTTTTTCTTCTTCTTCCAATTCTGGATGATACATGTCTTTGGATTTTTAAGCGGAGTACACCGCCGTGTCAGTGTCTGAAAAAGTTCTGCATATCCTGTCAGTGCATGAGCTGTGCAGTAGACGCAGTTGCCTGCTTGTACTTTCCTTTTTCTCTTGGATGCCTTGGGATGGAAGGACCTCGGAAGGACGGCTGGCAGGACCTCGGAAGGATGGCTGGCAGGACCTTGGAAGGATGGCTGACAGGACCTCGGAAGGACGGCTGGCAGGACCTCAGCAGGATGGCTGGCAGGACCTCAGCAGGATGACTGGCAGAACCTCGGAAGACCAATAGGATACCGGACCGCCACAGGATAACCGGACCGCCACAGGATTACAGGACCGCCACAGGATTGGAACACGGGAACACCATAGGAACAGGGGAACACCGCAGGAACACGGGAACACGGAGGCGTCTGGAAACACTCATCAAACTCGGAGGCGTCAGAAAACGCTCAGGAATCACGGAGGCGTCTGAAAGACCTGAAGATCTGGCTGGGGATGCTGGGAGTCGCCAGGCTATATATCCGAACCGGGAATGCCAGTGCCAATAAGGAGGATGCAGGCTCTTTAAATTCTTGAAGAGTCGGGTGCGCGCGCCCTAGCAGCGGGAGCATGCGGCCTTGAAGGAAGGAGCCACGCGGACCACACGCCAGGACCCGAGGGGAAGCCAGGAGCCTGGAGAGGAGAGTACAGTCGAGGAGGAGCAGGGCAGCACAGCGGGACACGGGTGCCGCCGCGATCTGAGACATGGATCACGGGGTTACCCGTGACATGCATCTCATGGATCTAATCATCTCTCATTACCTCTCATCTCTGATCCATCTCATCTCTTTTTCTGTGTCAGATACTAATAGAATGTTCACAAGCTAAATGAAAGTGTATATAAACCAGTACACTGATAATCTAACCACACTGTAAGTACACAGCACTAGATGGGTCACAATTTGTCTACTTAGAGAGTCCCCGCCCACACTCTGGTATCTTACACTGACCATCACTGAGTGATGGGAGCTAAAACTAGAGGATTATAGTTTGAGTATTTTCTTTCATGGGCAAACTCCTTTAATGCAATTTTTAATTCAATGCATTTTATTCTGTATGTGGATATTTAATGGCTAATTTAAAAAAATGTATCTCCATTTCGTATTATTCCTGCAAAAAAATAAAGAGTTAACCAGCCTCCAAAATTCTTTTTGGAAATCTTGAGGTGTAGTTTTTAAAAATTGGATGAATTTGGGGGGGTGGTCATTAATATGACCTTTTAAAGCTTGGGTATGTTAAAGTGTTCTAAAGTTATTACCTGATAAAGTGACACATAGGGCTTGGTCTTCAAAGTGGAAATAAGCCTTGTTCTTATCACTATCACTATTACCATATTTCACCTGTGGCCATCTCAAGTAAAGTATGAAATATTGTTTCTAAAATTATATTTTGTAAGCTAAATCTCCCCTCTCATTTAAAAAACAACCACATTCATATGCAAATGAGCTGAAGTTAGTCTGAGAGTAGTCATTTTTAGAGGACTAAAGGGGAGCATCACTTCTGATGCCCATATCTTATGCTCTCTAGTACTTTGTTCTGACTATAAGAATTTCATCTTCAAATTGCATCAAAAGCTTGTGGTTCTGTTAAAAACATAGTTGAGAATGTTAGCTGCAGATAAAAATCCAATACGTCCCTTTTTCTTTGACTACCGGTATCTCCAGTTCTTTAGCTCAGAGAACAAAAATCCTTCATATGATTTGAAAGTTAAGATTTAAGAAAGTTAATATTTCAAGGAAAACTACCATCTAAAAAACCCCTACATATACACACCTATGCTCCTCTTCATCTTGATCCTGGAAGTGTTCTACAGTAAGCTTGACACCATGGCATCACCTAGGAAAAGAAATTTATAATTAGCAGGTAGAAGTTTGGGGACAAGATGTCCGGCATTTCAGGCTGCTAATTATGCATGCCTATGTTGGAGAGGGAGGGGACATCAAGGAGGGCACATGCATAATTAGCAGCCCAGAGCACCGGATATCTTGTGTTGCTCACTCCAGAATAGGAGCCAGGATCAAGATGAAAAGGAGCATAGGTAAGTATGTGTAGGTGTTTTTTTTTTGTTTGTTTTTTTAAATGGTAGAATTCCTTTAACCATCTCTCGCCAATGGACTTTTTCCGATAGTTTTTTTTCGCTCCCCACCTTCAAAAATCCATAACTTTTCAAAAAAATTTCTACATATGAAGCTGTATAATGGCTTATAAAAAGGGTTTAAGGGTTAATGGATGTTATGTCCTTCACTTTTTTATTTGTTGGACCACCAAAAATGTTTGCATCATTTTTCATGAACTATTTAATTCTGGAATATAGCTGTCTCAGACAGCTTCTTTCATCATATGATTTTTGATAGTAGACGATGAAAAGAAGCTAGATTAACTAAGCACCATCTTTTTGAATGTATTCCAGCATTGTAATAGTATTAAAACTTATGTTAAAAGATGCTATTAAATGTGTAATGGTACATGGCAGAGGTCAGGATCTAGGTATGTATATATATATGAAAGTGTTAATGTATATAAAGATTATACATTAAAAGGGTTATTCGACTGGAATTTTACTTCTAAAGCTAATACGCTAATTATAGTCTTATGTAAGCTATTAGCAAAAATAGAAAATTGCCTTCTCCCTGAAGATAACTGCAGAACACTATATAGGAACGCTCATCATTTTATGTGGATTCCGGGCCACCGAGTTAGCCCTAAGAAGCAAAATTGCTGTAAATGAATAATTTCTTAATACTTTCTGAAAGCTCACCTTTTAGTGTACCTGCATTGGTTAATAAGCTTGGACCAACAGTATGGTAAAGTAATTTTTGAATCCATAATATTTGTAAGATATTAGTAGACACAGTGGATTTTTTTTCATTACTGAATGTAACCCATGCTGGGTATTTTAACCCTGTAATGACTTAGGCCTTTTTTGTTTTTGTGTTTCCATTTTTTACTCCCCACTTTCAAAATTCCATAACTTTTTATTTTTCTGTGGGCACAGCCCACAGATTGTACTTCCTTGTAACAGTATTTAAAGGGAACCTGTCTCCAGGACCTCATTTTCACTAAAGACAGGTTGCAAAATCCGATTATAGCTCCATTGCAAACATGCTTTTCTGCTTTCTGATTTTATATGTATTATTTATATACTTTAACTATTTACATTTGTGCTATTATCTTTTCATTTTTATGTTATTTGTATGTTTTTCTTTTATTAGAAAGTGATGTGTGTCTCGGGTGCTCCTGCGACCCATGTTTCAGGTAGCAGGCGCACCTGTGTGCCTCCGTGTTGCAGCTCTCACCAGCAGCCTCACTTACCTAGCCATGCTCCAGCGCTAATTGGCGTTGACCATCTAACAATCTATAAATACTCAACCTCTTCCTGTGACCCCTGCAGGATCTTTGAGCTTCGAAGCCTAAGAGAAAGCTATATTCCAAACCCTCTGCAATTATCCTGATTTCCCGTTGTGACCTTGATTCCTTTCCTGAATCCGATCCCATGCTGCCTAGCCTGACCTATTGCTATGTCCCCAATTCTAATCCTGTGCTGCCTGTCTTGACATCCTGCCTGTCCCTGACCACAAGTTTGCCTTACGATTCTGCACTACGCCTTTGCTGCCACCGGCACCACACCACAACAAGTCCAACCTGCTTTGCGGCAGGCTCTGGTGAAAACCGGCTACCACTTAGACTCCGGTCCCAGGTCTCAGCTTACGTCATTGTCCGTGGTGGTACAGAGGATCCACTACCTCTGATCCTGACAATGTGATGCTGCAGTTATCTTTAGGGAGAAGGCAATTTTCTATTTTTGCTAATGGCTTACATAAGACTATAATTAGCGTATTTGCTGTAGCAGTAAAATTCCAGTCGAATAACCCTTTTAATGTATAATGTGATGCTTAAATTTCCCGTTGGGATTAAGGAATTATCTTATGATAATAAATTCTAAATTCCCTTGAAAAGCAAACGGAACACTCAATATTCAGTTTTTTCCATGGCAGAAGTTCATCCCATAGTATCATAATGGAAAATGTTGAACAAAACACATTGATTCATCAAGTCTAACTAATAAAGCTACAACATAATAAACATTTTATGTAACTTTTTCAGATCATTTTAGTTTTTTGGTCATTGTCATCAGTATAATATTGGTTGGAGTCTGATACACAGATCCCACCTCAATCAAGTGTTCTAGGCCGAAGAACATATTAAACCATAAGTCAGATCCAAGGAGAGGACGGCACTCGCTGATACGATCCACAATCTTTATTTGGCGTACAGGCGAGCAGACATGTGAGGACGCCGAGGCCCAAAAGGTAGCAGGCTGTTTCGCGCTACTAGCGCTTTGTCAAACTTTGTCACGCTAGTAGCGCGAAACAGCCCGTTACCTTTTGGACCTCAGCGTCCTCACATGTCTGCTTGCCTGTACGCTAAATAAAGATTGTGGATCGTATCAGCGAGTGCCGTCCTATCCTTGGATCTGAACTATTACGTCTATTTACCTTTGGGACTTGAGCACCGCAGGTAATCCAATTGCATCTGAAGACCCCAGCAGGTACCACACCGTCTTTCTTTTTCGGGGGTTAACCAGCTAGAAGCAGTGGGGGTTGTGCCTGTTCTACTGCGATTCTTTTCTCCCTTGCTGTAATATTAAACTATAAGAGTGAGCTAATTACAATGTCCAAGTATCTGAGTGGAAAGTACAGAGATCATTCTAAGATTGTTCCCATAGTGGGGAAAAATATTTATCCAGACACCCCATTGTCACAGTAAGTTCATGAATCATGTTCCATCTTGAGAAACTAGTTCCTATATTATTTTCCTTTCAAGACTTCTAGGCCTTTATAGGGAACCTGTCACCAGGATACCCATTTTTAGCACTCCCCCCCCATCCCACATAGCATAAAAAGGGAAGAAATTGGTAGAAGGTAAAAGGGAGGGGTGGGAGGAGGCTGGTAGACGGATGGGGTGAAGTAGGAGTAACACAGAGGATAGGAGGAGGGGGAGGGAGGGTAGTTGAATTGAGGTGGTGAAGAGGGGGATAAAGGACTGATAAATGATAATTAAAGAATGGAACGGGCGCGGTAGGGGTAGGAGGGAGGAGGAGAGTGGGGGGAATTGGATTAGAAAATGAGGGGGGAAGGGATGGGCGCTCCTCCCAACTTCGCCTCTTTTTTTTGTATTAAAATAGGTTTTACAGAAAAAAAGATATGTTATATTGTACCTTTCATTAGCATGTGCTGTGTGACTAGGCAGTTGCCAAATGGGAGGGTCTGGAAAGGAGCAGTTCCCCCCCACCCTTGGGGAACAGGTACTCCATGTGACCTTTTCAAATATATAAAAACACCCATCACTTGGCTTAGCGACGCTCCCTGCTCCTCTACAGCCAATCCTGAGTGTTGGGAGTTATTCATATATTTGAAAAGGTCACATGACCCTCCCATTAGGCAACTGCCTAGTCACACAGCAGATGCTAATGAAATTTACAATATAACATATCTTTTTTTCTGTAAAACCCATTTTTTATACAAAAACACTCTGGCAGTGTAGGTACTATGCTCTGTGTGGACTGGGGGAGTGCTAAAAATGGGTCTCCTGGTGACAGGTTCCCTTTAAAGAGAACCCGTCATGCAAAATAACCCCCCTAAACTAAATATATTTTCATAAACTGCCATTAGAGAGCATTGCCTCTATCCCTTCATTGTCCCTCTACATGCCTGTAAACCTAAGCAATGAGGTCCTAAAGCTGTATGCAAATGACCTGTGAAATGTCCAATGAAGCATTAGCATATTCAAGCTGTCCACTCTATTCATGAGTGGGAGGCACAGCCACACCCCCAGTGCATGACTGACAGCCTGTATAATGATGTGAGGCTGTATAATGATGTGAGGCTGTATAATGATGTGCTTCCTGGTGCTGGCGCCCCCTGCAGCCTGTGTGTGCATGTGTGTGTGTTTAGGAGAGATACAGCAGCTCCAGGCAGCCATGTTACAGCAGAACATGTCAGATTCATGTGTAGCTGATGTCTGTGTCTCTCTCCTGTATATTAGGAGGATGCAGCATGTCAGTATATGCAGCACACACTAGCCATGCTTTACTATACATTACACACAGACATGAGCAGGGGGAGGAGAGGGGAGGGGTAACAGGGGTGACATCACTGCCTCTGACCATGTGACCAGCCTCATTTACATGATAAAAAATAGATGATTTTACAATGAATAATGTATGAAATAACTAGATAAAGGCTGGGATGGGATCCTTGTGAGCTGCTCCAACAGGTAGTAGTGACAGGACAAGTGGCAGAGACCTGATGACAGGTGTCCTTTAAACTTGTCCAGCATTTCAAACATTACAACATCCTGAAGTAGTGAGTTCCCTAGTCTCACTGCTGTTATAGTAAATAATCTCTAACTATGGTGAAACCATCTTTTCTCTAGTTTAGACAAAGAAGATTTCTCCTTATCATCATAACCTTTCTTTGTATTCTAATGCATTTGTAATTACAATTGCTTTCCACTTTGCACTTACTATAAAAATTACTTTCTTATCTACTAGCATTCACAAGTGTACACAGTACTCCATATATGGTCTGACTAGTGAGTTTCCGAAGGACAAAAAATTGCCTTATCACTAGCATCTATACCTCCATTGATTCATTATATAATTTTATTGTCCTTGACAGCAGTTCCATGGAGATGCTTGCTAAAATTAGGTTTACTGCCCACTACTTCCCCAAGTCTTTGACACTGCTGTTTCAGCAGTGACTCTTTACACTAGAAATCACTCCTACTGTGCTGCTCTCAAGTACAGCCACAAGTACATCATGCCCGCTCTGCTGTGGTCATTGCTCAACCTCGGACCTCACATCCTCGGGAAGTAAGGTAATACAAGGCTTAGAGGTATCAGTACAAGTGTAGTTGTGGTTGTTTTGCAGTTTGAATACTGCTCCTCCCCATGTGCAGGTGCTTTGCATGTGGGTGAGGAGACGGGAATTAAATATTATATGCTAATTCATTGATGAATTATAAATGGTACAAAAGGAGTTCTTTGGTTGAACCTCCCTTATGCTTTCATGGGTGCCAATTTTTATTACCATGGGATAATAGCTCTTTCTTGGAGAATCATCCTTTGCTGGTTGATCAGTATAAAGGCAACTTATATGGATAAATAATCTGTCTTCTGCTTAATACTGTTGCTAACATCTATTCGATACTAACAAGATCCTGTGAGACTGGCAGGCTTCAGTGCATATGTGACACTAATCGGATGTTGATAATATATACTTTTGTAGAAATTTTAGTTATTCATCTATGGGATACTAACACCTAATACTGATAACCAACACCTGCTATTGATTCTGTGGAGATCTGGATTACTGATTTAGCTGGGCAGTAATACATCAGTATTACTGTTATTATAGACACTGTTAGTTAGCTAAAGTACCTTAACCATGTTAGGTTCAGTGTTGGGGAGGTAAAAGAGGTACGCTGGGCTAATCTGGGGATAAACAAACCCGGGGATATAAGGTTTCTAGGTTTAAGCTGATATTGGTTGTAACTGGTATAAAAAGGTGTGACTTTTTGTGCAAGATAGGGTAAAATATTCAGACAATGAAAAATCTATTAACCCTGGTTGCACTTGAGAATATTTATTAGCACAGACTGGATAGAGAAACAATATGGCTCCCAATATGGGGAATTAGGAATTTTATACTGAAAGTGAAGGGATTCTAGCACAAATTCTGGCAACTGCTCAAGAGACTAAAGAATCAGTTGCAGAGGTTAAAAGATTAGTTACCACAATAATATGGGACGATTTGAATACACTGAGAGATAAATTTAAGACAGTCGTGAAGACCCTTAAAAATGTTAAAGGAGAATCCAAAGTGATATGGGAAGAGGATAATTTTTTGAAAGAAGAAAATCACAGTATTAATTAAAAGTCAGTCCTGAAGCTTTTCATTCCTTCTGACAGAGAAAATGAAGGGGAAAACCAAACATAGTGGCAACGTCATAGAGTGGTGGAGGGTGAAAACAGCATTATCGAAATCAGAGGGTGTTCCAAGGAGACAGAGGTCAGTTGACAGCAGAATAGCACAATAACAGATTATGAGTAGGCCGCTGAGTGGCAAATTATGGAGGTGGCAGCAACATCGTAGGTCACAGTATGGCACAATGACACAGTGTGGAGGTGGCGGCAGCAGCAGGAGGTCAGAGAGTGGCACCATGACAAATTCTGGAGGTGGCAGCAACATGGTAGGCCACAAAGTGGCACAATGACAAAGTGTGGAGATGGCGGCACTAGCAGCAGGAGGTCATAGAGTGGCACAATCACAGTGTGTGTAGGTGGGCGGCAGCAGTAGCAGCAGCATGAGGTCAGACAGTGGCACAATGACAAATTCTGGAGGTGGCAGCAACATGGACTTTGAGCAAAAATCACTCCATCAACTATGTGGATTTGACACAGATTTATTGATATCTGTCACGGGTGCTCCCACAATCCATGTCACGAATCGCGTGCACCCCTCTCTGTGGTGCTGCCCCCGCTGTCTCTGCATCTCCAGACTTACCTCTTCAAGCTCCTGCTTCCGTCAGGCCTAGGCCCTGCCGTGTTCCCGCTCCCTAGGTTGTGCGCGGGGCGGTACTCTGAGATTTAAAGGGCCAGCGCACAGGTGATTGATGCTGGCCACTTCCAGGTCTGCATTTAATCCAGCGGCTTGAATCATTGCCTGCCCGATCTTCAAACTTTATCCTGGATAGTGAAAGCTCCTCTGTGTTTCCTGCATTCCTGTCCTGTGATCCTGTTCCAGTGTTCTAGCCTGTTCCTGCGTTCCATTTCCATGTTCCTGCTCCCGTGTTTCTGAGTTCCATTTTCTCCCCTGCTGCTGTTCTCCTGCTGTCAGTCCGGGCTCGAACTGTATCCTGCAATTCTACCTTGGCTGCCACCACAGGCTAGTCACACCTGTGGAACAACCTAAGGGCTCCCGACCGCAGCAAGACCATCCCGCTTTGCAGCGAGCTCTGGTGAAGACCTGGTGCCACTTAGACTCCGGTCCCAGGTGTCGGCTAGTACCATCTCCTGAGCAAAAATCAGCTACTGTGTACAAGCAGGTAGACGCTAGAGACAGCACATGCAGGGTGAAATGACAGGATTGCAAATGACTGTCTGTTTTTATAGGACTGTGACATCACATAAGTCTGATTGGCTTATATGTCTGCACATGCTTCTTGGAGAATGGAGGCGTCGTCCCTTTTGCCTGCTTTCAAACTGAGGTTTTAGGAGCTTTGGAGGACCTTCAGATTTCCAGAAATGGCTCTTATGTACATGTGTATTGAAAGCAGGAACAGATGTATGTGGATTCCATGGGTGAAGGTTCTTCTCAGTATAAAAGGCTAGCAGGCTTTGGCCTCCAGCTGCCGCCCACACCGCCTTTATTATAATCCACTACGGTTCATAAAATGCAGGGTCACTTGGGCTTCATGCCATAAATTGCCAGCGATACCTTTGAATGCTAGAATGTATCTCTGGCTCTCGTTACCTAGAGAGGTTGCTGGCCACCATCAAATTTCTTATTTACCTTCTGCAGTCTGGTAAGTATCCATCCCATTCAGGTAATATGTTATATATCTGTGTTTCCAGTGATATTGCCCTTATGTGCCGGGAACTTTGTTCTATTATCACCCCATATTATTTTAGTAGCACATTTCCTAGCTTCCCAGTTCTGTGTATTTTTGTTTTACTTTTCTGCCACTTATACTGTTCCCCACAATATATGATCTAAAATATTCTACTTATACTGTTTCCCATGCATCTTTATATTTGTTGCCAAATTATGCTATACATTATTGTTGTATATGCTGTTAATCTATGGTTATTTCTCTATACAAATGTTACTTGTCCAGTTGATACACATACTATTTAGGTCACCTTCGCTATATACATGTACTGCTATGTTATAATTTTTCTTATTTTATATATTCCTTATAATATTCTAATGCCTGATGTAGGTCTATGTTAGACCAAAATATTGCATAAGAATAAATTCATGTTCTTTAGGATTGCTAATCTCTGATCTGAAATAAACAACTTTTGAAATTTGCATTACAAAGAAGTTTTTTTCATACATATGAAATGGATTGGTATCCTATTTGTGCACCCTATTTAATCCTTTGTGAGGTGTGTGCCCTTTAAAGAAAAAACATTTTCAGACTGGATTTCAGTAAAAAGCAGAGAAGCACAATGAGAAGAACACTTTTTTAAAATACTTTATTTTTTCATTTTTAAGAATACAAACGGGGATCTTAGGAGGCTTCCAATTGAGCAAAATAACCTTCCTGCCGTAGAACATTAGCAAACTGAACAAAACACTCTGAAGAATGTCCCCGACTAGACCAAGAAGACACACTCGAGGGGAGCAGACACCAGGAAGGCCCAGACGTTCGTTAATGTAGGAATGAATGTCCATCAAATAATCCTGAATGGATGGCCATTCCCAAACCATGTAAAAAAAAAAAGGTACCCGTACCCTCCCCGCAAATAGAACACATGTCTGAGGGGATTCTTTGCATCTGACGCAAGCGCAATGGGGTCAAGTACTTTACTTGTATCAACTGGTCTTGTTCACTAATAACTGTTGAGTGCCAGTTATGTGTAATTTCTTTAAGATGGTCATCTAGATCAGGGATATCTCTTTGCCAAACATGGAAGCTTCTCTCAGCAGGAGAGGGCTAAGAATCCATTAGTTGCTTATGGAAGGTGAATGTGGGTTTCTCAATGTCTTTAGTTCTAGCCAGGGGCGTTGCTAGGGTGGTAAAAGATCCGGGGCACGGGCCCAAATGCTTGTGTATCAGACTTTTAGTAATGCCCCCCCCCCCTGTACATAACCCCTCACATGTGGCTGTGCCAATAACAACTTTATTGACAGTGTATACAGCTACAGAAACCACAGGAGAAACCCCTACTTTTTCCCTCCAGTGACTGCAGGTGACGCGTCCTCCATCTTCTCCATTAGACATCACCACATCTTATGTTCCTCATTGTCCCTATATCTTGGACAGTGTTATTCTGCTGCTGCCCCTAACAATCTCCCCCAAATACTGTAAGGCTTGCATTTAAACACCAGGAGCTTGTTACCCATCACACTGGTATCACTATAAACGCAAATGAGATCAAACTGAGGCCTGTTCTAGTGCCACGCCCCAAGAAATGTCCCCCACACAGCCCCCAGTAACATGCCACACACAGATACCCCCAGTAACATGCTACACACAGCCCCCCAGTAACGTGCTACACACAGCCCCCCCAGTAACATGCCCCACACAGATACCCCCAGTAACGTGCTACACACAGCCCAGAGTACAACATGCCCCACACAGATACCCGCTAGTACATAACGTGCTAACACAGCCTCCGAGTAACGCCCCACACAGATACCCCCAGTAATGTTCCCCACACAGTAAAGACCCCTATACATCTACCACCAGTAATGTCCACCATACAAACCCCCGCTATTGTTCCCCCCAGTAATGTCCTTCACAGCTACCCCCCAGTAATGTGCCCCCACACAGCCCCCCCAGTAAGTAATGTGCCACACAGCCCCCCCCCCAGTAGGTAAGTGCCCCACACAGCCCCCCCCAGTAAGTAATGTGCCCCCACACAGCTACTCCCAGTTGGTAATGTGCCCCCACACAGCTACCCCAGTAAGTAATGTGCCCACACAGCCCCCCCCCAGTAGGTAATGTGCTCCACACAGCCCCCCAGTAGGTAATGTGCCCCCACACAGCCCCCCAGTAATGTCCTCACACAGCCTCCCCAGTAAGTAATGTCCCCCACGCAGCCCCCCCAATCAGTAATGTCCCCACACAGCCCCCCAGTAAGTAATGTGCCCCCACACAGCTACTCCCAGTAGGTAATGTGCCCCAACACACGCCTCCCATAGTATGTGCCCCAACACAGCCCCCCGTAGATAATGTCCCCACACAGCCCCCCAGTAAGAATGGTGCCCCACACAGCTACCCCCGTAAGTAATGTGCCCCCCCCCACAGCTACTCCAGTAGGTAATATGCCCCCACAAGCCCCCAAGTAATGTGCCCCCACACAGTCACACCAGTAAGTAATGTGCCCCCACAAACTACCCCAGTAAGTAATGTGCCCCCACACACCCCCCCCCCCAGTAGGTAATGTGCCCCCACACAGCCCTCCAGTAATGTCCTCACAAGCCTCCCCAGTAACTAATGTGCCCCCACACAGCCCCCCCAATAAGTAATGTCCCCACACAGCCCCCCAGTAAGTAATGTGCCCCCACAAAGCCCCCCCAGTAAGTAATGTGCCCCCACAGCTACCCCAGTAATGTGCCCCCACACAGCTACTCCTAGTAGGTAATGTGCCCCACACAGCCCCCCAGTAGGATAATGTGCCCCCACACAGCCCCCCAGTAGGTAATATGCCCCCACACAGCCCCCCAGTAAGTAATGTCCCCACACAGCCCCCCAGTAAGGAATGTGCCTCCACACAGCCTCCCGAGTAACTAATGTGCCCCCACACAGCCCCCCCCAGTAAGTAATGTGCCCCACAGCTACCCCCAGTAATGTGCCCCCCCAAGTACTCCCCCAGTAGGTATGTGCCCCCCACAACCCCAGCCCCCCAGTAGGTAATGCCCCCCATACAGCCCCCCCAGTAGTACATATGTCCCCAACAGCCCCCCCAGAGTAGAGTAATGTGCCCCCACAAGCCTCCACATAAATGTGCCCAAACACGCCCCCCAGTAAAGAATTGCCAACAGGACCCCCACAACTTAAGTAATGTCCCCACACAGCCACCCAGTAGTAATGTGCCCCCACACAGCTTTCTCAAGTTAGATAAGGATACAAATATCATAAGATAACGCAACCAGTAAGGACAGGTGATATATAAACAAGAGAATCAAAGGATACCGTGTCATGTGACCCCACACAGATAATCACAGGACCCAGAGGTAATGTGAAAACATAAAAAAAGAACACAAGCGCAAGGAAGATTGTGACACATCCAAACAGCGTAATAACAGTAAGTAATGTAGCCCCCACACAAGCACCCCCGAAGTAATGTCTCCCACACCAGCCCCCCAGGTAGTAAGTTCAATGTTCCCACACATGCCCCCCCCCCCCCAGTAATTCTTTGGCCCACAAACCAAACCCCCCGTCCGTCATGTGCCCATTACACAGGCTCAGTGTCGCGACGTCGTCGCTGCACCCGGTCTGAGGAGAGACGGGGCGTAATCGTCTAGGAGGTGCGACACGGCTCTGGTCGCGCACACTCCCGGGTTAGGAGCATTGATACGCATGGCACAGGACATGGGACGACAGGGAAAGGAGGTCACAGAGTACGAATGGCGTGCCGAATGCTGTTTGGAGAAATAAAAGGCGACAGATCACGCAAGAGCGCGGAGATGAAGGAACGTGTGAGGCGGAGGAAGCGAAAAGAGCAGTAGAGTAATGTGCCCCACACAGCTACTACCGTAAGTAAGGTGACAAAAAAAGCAAACAAAAAAGGAAAGCGCGAAGGAGATGAAAAAATCAGAAAACAGGAAAGGAATGGGGAAAAACATAAAAGTAATACAGAGCGATAGGAAGTATGGGGACAAAAACCAATAAAAACAAAACAATAAGGCACGAGGTGTAAAAAATACAGAAACGCAGGAAGTAAGGTGATAAAAAAAAGTGTGCAAGAAACAGAAGTAATGTCTCCCACACAGCCCCCCAGTAAGTAATGTCTCCCACACAGCCCCCCAGTAAGTAATGTCTCCCACACAGCCCCACTTACCTCAGTGATGCAGGTCTATGTGTTCACTGTGTGTTTCCCTGGCAGGTCATGTGACCATGACATCATCACAGGTCCTTCAGAATATTATTCCTCCAGAGGCTGCAGCTCCTGCTGGGGAAAGCAGTGACTGCACTCCTTCTCATTACGATCTGTGGAGATCGTGATGAGAGAGAGGAGGATGCGCAGGGGAGATCCGGGGCTCCAACCAAAAGATCCGGGGCACAAGCCCCGGATCTTTTGACCTAGCGACCCCCCTGGTTCTAGCAATGGCCTCAATGGGACTGTGCTCAAGCTTTAGTTCCTCCCTCCCGTACTGGAAGGCTGTTGGAGCTAAATTATATTCTTGGCTAAGGGATGCAAAAGTTCTGAGAGAGCCATTCTGGTACAACTGAGTCAAATATTCAATCCCCTTGCGTGCCCAAAACTCAAAGTCTGGCAGAGATTTCAGCTTGGGTAAAAAAGGGTTATATCAGAGGGGAGTAACCTGAGACCAGGCCCTAGAGTCATCCACTCGATTGTCTACTACTCTGTTCCATATTGTCACTGTTGCCACCTTATTTGTACTATAGTAAGGCCCATGGACCTTTCCTCCCCTGTAAACAAAGTTGGTCAGTGCTTCATATGAGCCCATAAGTGCCGCTTCTAGGACTACAGCTGGGTTATTGGAATCCGCCTTTATCCACCACATTGCATATGTCAAGTGTACTGCCTGGTAGTAGTTCTTCTACCACAGTCTGGGGAGTCTCAATCCTGGATAGATAAGCCAAAGTCTTCCCTCCATTATCACCGTCAGCAAAAGTATGTTGCCTTTGGCTCAACAGTTTTCTAGTGGTATACTCCATCAAGTGTAGGTTACACTGTCTCTGTATCCCCAACCAAGTTTCTCTATCAGCATCTGATTGAGTCGACTGATAAGTCTGTTCTGGTCCTTGTGAGCCACAACTTCACGCTGTGCGCTGCAATTGCACAAATTAGGATACCCCCCGAGACAGCATTGTTAGCATCCCATTCTGTTAATGGGTTAGAGGACTCTTCATTATTAATCCAATAGGCTTCATTCTCTTCCTGGCAGCTCACTTTTACTGGTATGACATGTAGCCAAAAAGGATTCAGTTTCCACGTCCATTCTGGGCTACTAAGGGGCTGTGAAATAGACACTAGTAAGGGAGCATGGTCTGAGATACCCCTGGGAAGGTATCTCACTTCCGCAATTTGGGACAGGAGATCCCAACTTGCGAAAGCTAGATCAATCCTGGATAACAATTGAGTCACGGGGTAGTAACACGAGAATTGGAAGCCTCCACTAGGGCTTTTTCATGTCTGGGAGAGGGACAGAGGCGATCTTTTAGCGGGTCTAGAGCAGAGTTAAAATCCCCTAGATGAATGTATGGAACCTAGGGATATAATGTAATTTTAGCTATCAGTTTCCTCAACACTGAGACCTCGAAGGGGGAGGGGACATAAATTCCCGAACCACATATCGAGGCATGGATAACTACAAAGTTCATTGAGGGGTCTAGGTGCATGGAGTGTAACTGAAAGGAAGGAGATTTACTCAGTAGAACCGATACCCCCCTTGCGTGAGTCGAGTACACAGAATGATACGCGTGACCAATCCACGGTCTCTTCAAAGTATCCTCTGGCCCCTTAGGCGCGTCTCCTGAAAAATAAGTATGTCCGGAAAAGGTTCAACCTCTCCTCTAGGTGTTCCCCAATGATGTCAGTCTTGTATAACCCGGCTATACCAGACAGCCTGACGACTCACATGGTGAGGCAATGGTCTAAAGCAGGTTTATTTCATCCGGTGGACTTGGTTGACCCGTTTACCTTAGAGTTAAGGAAAATTGAATGCCTTATGAAAGAACACAATTTGCCTAGTGGTACCACTATACCACTATATTCAAGTGTGACCAAGAGCCATTACAAATTCAAAATGGTAAAATTTGCAGCGGCCCTTAAATCTACAGACTAAGGGTAGGCAATAATAAGATTAATTAGGATTAATAAGATAATGTCATAAAGTTCATAAAAATTTTATATATTTTCTTATCCCACAGCCCACCGGAAGTATGAGTCTAACAATATCCTTGTCAGGCACCTTGGGTAGTGGACCCACTGGACCACCGCAGAAGATGACGTAAGCCAACCCCTGGGACTAGAGTCTAAGTGGTAACCGGTTTTCACCACAGCCCGCCGCAAAGTGAGTTGGACTTCTTGCGGGGAAGAAGCTTCAAGGCAAAACCCAGGGTCGGGCAGGGACTTGGCATCCTCGTGATTTTTTTTTTTTACTTGATTTTATGTGAGTAGATTTGAGATTAAAATATTTAATTCTTTGGAACTGTCTACATTATGCCCTTGTATATTTTCTCTGCATAGCGGAATTGACCACCAGGAGAATTTTGGGGACTAGGAGAACACTATAGCAGTGTCTGAATGGTGTCTGAAACTTTTTTTGGTCGGATTGGTCTGTAAATGTACTAAGGGATCCTATGTGTGGAATAAGAACCCACATGAACCTAAAATATGAAAGAATGAAAGACTAAGAACTTATAGAGCTCTGGTCACACAATATACAGTAGTATTACCAGAGGAAGATGGGAGATTGGTGATAAAGTCCATTGCCACATGAGTCCACGGGCAGCTGTGTATCGTAACGGCTGAAGTAGACCAGCTGGTTTAAGACAAGATAGCTTGTTTCAGGCACAGAAAGTGCAGGAGCCCATAAAATCCCATACATCCTTGACCTCAACTGGCCAATAGTAGAAACGGGAAATGAGGGCAAAGGGGGTGTTGCACCCCAGGATGCCAACGCAAGAGCAATGGCCCAAAGTCAGTATCTTCTTCCGCAGAACAGGTGTTAAGTAAGTCTTGCCAGGAGGAAGTAGATGAAGGTCCACTGGAGCAGCAGGAACCAGCCGTTCAGGAGGAACAATATGTTCAGTTCTTCCCCAACTACATCCAAGGGACGAGACAGGGCATCGGCCTTAATATTCTGCTCTGCAGGATGAAAGTGTATCATAAAGCTCCCTCCAGCAGATAACGCCATTCTTCCATAGCTAGTTTTTTGGCCAGTAGCTCCCAATCACCTAGGAAATAATTCCTCCTGCCGGCAGAGAAGAAGCCGCAAGTGAGGGTTTGACCTATGGGTCCTTTCTGGCTGAGAAGGGCTCCAGAATCAACTGATGAGGCATCAACCTCTAGCAGGAATGGTCTCTCCATATGAGGCTGGCTGAGAATGGAAGCAGGGGCAAAGGCAGACTTCAGCTTGGAGAAAACTGTTTCAGCCGCCGGAGGCCAGAGCTTTGGATTAGCGTTTTTCTTAGTCAGTGCCACAATGTGAGAAACGAGAGAGGAGATATGCCCAGGAACCTCTGGATAGCACATAGTCCTACTGGGCGAGGCCACTGAAGTACCGGAGATAACTTGGCAGGGTCCATCTAAAGTCTTTTGTCAGAGATGATGTACCCGGGGAAAGGAATACTCTTTTGATGAGACTGGCACTTCTCACGTTTGACGTAAAGGTGATTGGTCATAAGACAGTGGTGGCAAACCTATGGCATGGGCGTCAGATGTGGCACCCAGAGCCCTTTCTCTAGGCACCCAGGACTTCACCCCAGCACAGTATTTGCTAGACGTGACTCAAGGTTTCCTCCTGCGGTCCAAAACAGCCATGGACCTGCTATGCTTTGCTATTTTAAATCGACACCTCCTTGGCTGCCAGGACTACATGAGAAGCGAGGAGTGGACAGAGATGGATTATCATTGGAGCTCCTGCTCTGGGTCCCCTGATTCTTCCTCTTCAGGGGAGCCTGGAAGGAACCTATAATCCAAATTTCTCCATCTTCTTTCAATTGTATTGTTGTCCTTAGGACACCAATACATTTGAAACTTGTGATACAACTGGGATCAATAGGTTACTGCTTAAATTGTCATGTTGGCACTTTGTGACATAAAGGTAGGTTGGTGGTTGTAGGTTGGGCACTCTGTCTCTTAAAGGTTCGCCATCACTGCCCTAAGACATCTGAGGACTTGCCGTACGTGGGACTGGTGAGACTCAAGTTTCATAGAGAACACCTGGATATCATGGAGGTAGACCACGACACAGATGTATAAAAAGTCTCTGCATATGTCATTGACGAACTCCTGAAAAACAGATAGAGAATTACAGAGTCCAAACGGCATGACCAGATACTCAAAGTGCCCATCACAAGTATTGAAGGCGGTCTTCCACTCATCGCCTTCACGGATATGGATGAGGTTGTAAGCTCCACATAGGTCTAGTTTGGTAAAGACCTTGGCTCCACGTAAGAGATCGAACAATTCTGTCATCAACGGCGAAGGGTAGCGGTTCTTCACGGTGACCTTGTTAAGGCCGCAATAGTCTATGCAGGGACAGAGTGACCCATCCTTTTTGGACACAAAGAAGAATCCTGCATCGGCAGATGAAGAGGACTTGCGTATGAAACCCCTCTGAAGGTTCTTCTTCACGTATGCAGACATAGCCATGGTTTCAGGCACAGAAAGAGGATACACGGGACTCCCAATATGGAGCGGGGAGATTCGCCAGTGGCTAGGAGGAAATCGGAAAAGATATGGGGGAGACGGGACAAGGTACCATCAAACAGCGGGACTGGCATTCTGGTCCCCAGTGGAGAACATCACCGGTCAGCCAGTTGAGCACAGGTGCGTGGCGCTGCAACCACGGAAGGCCCAGAAAAACAGACCACGTGGACCGGGGAAGCACGTAAAAATAAAGTCTCTCATTGTGCAAGGCTCCCACTGCAGACATAGGGGCTCAGTATGGTACCGAACCGGGTTGTAGAGAATCTGCCCACTGACAGAGGAGATGACCAGTGGGAAAATGATGCTGAAAGACCAAGCCAGCATTCATGAATTTTCATGCATCACCGGAGTCTAGGAAGGCAGAGACTTGAACCTGATTGCCTGTCCCAGAGCTGAGAAAGACAGGTATTTTCAGACATGGAAAGGCTTTGTTTTCACCTAGAACCCCAGTTGTGTGTGTTTCCTGGACGCTGTGGAAGGACTGGACACAATGCAAGGAAGTGCTCCGGGCTGGCACAGTAGAGGCAGATTCTCCTGTCTTCGTCTGAAATGCTCTTGGGAAGACAGGGGGCTCTATCCACCTGCAAGGGCTACTCTGCAACAGACACAGAAGAGACTGGAATTTAGGTGGGGAAGACGTCAGGTCCTGACTTGCAGTTGTTCCAGATGTTGCTCCTCAGAGCGCTCAGTAAACCGGATGTCAATATGAGTGACCAGAGAGATAAGATCACTCAGTGTAGATGGTAGGTCCCATGCAGCTCGGAGGCTAAAGTACAGAACGGTTCAGCAGTGCAGTCTCAGCAGAAGATGCCCGGGCAGGTTCCTCATAGATGGACCGAAATTCAGCGCGGAATGCTGTGAACGTAGCCGTGACCGGATTGCCCCCGTCCCAGAGGGGAGTAGCCCATGGCACGGCTTTCCCAGAAAAAAGGCTGATCCTGAAAGCCACCTTAGCCTGTTCTGTGGCAGACTGTGAAGACATCTGTTCAATATGCATGGAGCACTGGGTTATGAAGCCCCTGCATAACTTGGCCTCACTGTCATACTTGCTGGACATAGAAAGACACAGCCAGGTTCAGATGTTGACAACACAGCCGTAGTAACAGGAGGTACCGCAGGTACTGGTGCTGGGTAGACAACAACTCCTACAATATGGTGGTGACTTGTCCAAGTTGCTGACCTTGAACAGCAATCTGTTGAGACTGTTGAGCCACGATGGTGGTAAGATTAGCCAAGTCAGGTTGCGGAACCTTGGTAGGATCCATGGCCTTACCTTACAGTCAGGCACAAGGGGTAGTTGACCCACTGGACCACCGCAGAAGATTACGTAAGCCAACACCTGAGACCGGAGTCTAAGTGGTACCCAGTTTTCACCAGAGCCCGCCGCAAAGCGACTTTGTCAACTTTGTCAACCTCCTGCCTGGGGACAGGCAGGAGGTTGAGACAGGCAGCACAAGATCAGAGTCGGGGGTGTGGCAGAAGATCAGGACAAGCAGCGTGGGATCCAAGTCAATAACCGAACCGGGGTCACAACAGGAAAACCACAATAACAGCGTAGGGCATAGGAACAAAGCTTTCTCTAAGGCACAAGGCACAAAGATCTGGCATGCGACACAGGAAGGGACAGGAATTTATCTTGGCAGGTGGCCAGCTAGCACCAAATATGAGCGTGCTGGCCCTTTAAACCTTACAGAGCCGGCGCACACGCCCTAGGAGTCTGGAACATGCGTTCCGGCGCCGGAGGGGGGCAAGAGACTGCTGCTGGAGCTGGGAGAGGTAAGTCAACATGCAGGCAGGCTCAGTAAGGCACACAGATGCACCTGCAACCCCGGATATGGTTCACAGGGGCACCCATGACAATCCCTATTATGGTCTATCTCATGATTGTTATTATTTATGCTGCTTTTACTCCAGTAAATATCCATCATACAGCAATTAAATATTCACAGGAAATTAAAATCTATGTGTTTTCTACTGAAATCACTTGTTATATAACTGTGTTCACATGTTTACTATGAGAAACAAGTAATGTTTTCAAACTGCTTTTATTTTAAAAATATTTATCAAGAGAGTATTTTGTTCATTTAACCTTTGTTTTAGTGCAGTAGTGATGAAAAGAGAGCATGTTAGAGAGTTGTAAACTTTACTGTTAAATGGGGAGAATATAATTATGTCAGGCTCAGAGCATGTGGATCCTCTGAACCACTGCGGACGATGACACAAGCCACAACCTGGGACCAGCGTCTAAGTGGCACTCAGTTTTCACCAAAGCCCGCCGTAAAGCAGGTTGGACTTGCTGCGGTACCACCAGGTTGTTCCACAGGCGTGATTTGTCTGCAGTGGCGGCCAAGGTCTAGGTACAGGAACGTCAGGAAATCTTGTAGTCGGGGACAGGCAGGAGGTCAGGACAGGCAGCACAGGATCAAAGTCGGAGACATAGTAAAAGGTCAGGGGAGGCGGCAAAGGAGTGAAGTCACAAACAGAACTGGGGTCACAATGGGAATTCTCAAAAACAGCACAAGGCATAAACACAGCTTTCAGTAGGGTTCTAGGCACCAAGATCCGGCAGGGGACACAGGAAGGGAATTTATTAGGGAAGGCAGCTGGCCAGACGGCAATTATCTGCGCACTGGTCCTTTAAATATTTAAAGAGCTGGCGCGCGCGCCCTAGGAGATGGGAGCGAGCGCGCCGCAGCGTGGGCATCCTTGGGATCACCGCTGGAGCCAGGACGGGTGAGTTAGCAGACGCTGGGGCCCATGGAGTTACACAGGTGTTGTTTAGTTACAACTAAACAACAGTATAGTGGTAATTCATAGACTAAAAATGTGGATGTATTTGTTTACACCTATTTACTTCTATTGATTTGTTTTGTAATAATAATAATCTTTATTTAGCCCCATAATATTCCATAGCCCTTTAAAAATTATGATTTTGTAAAAATGTAAAATACGCAGTTACCTTATAGAAATAAAGTTTAAATTCCTCTATTATTCAATGCCCATTAAAAGTCCATACAGACAAGCATAAGTGTTTACTCTATGAGCTTTATGTGGAGGGTGTCATGATGTGTGAGCCCTAATCTCCCCAAAACCTCTGTCTCTGCCTAGGTGAAACTATGACCTGGATGCCACAGGTGCAGGGCCGAATCTAGCACATTTGCTGCCTGAGGTGGAAATTAAAATGCCGGTGTGACCAGCCCACGTTGGCAGCCGAGGTCAAGGTACCTTTGCAGGAGTCTCGTGGTCAGGTTCAGGCACAGCGTGAGGGCAGGTGGCAGAGATGCAAGATCAAGTCCAATCTGGGGTCAGCAATGGGAGGTCCTGGCAGATGGGAATGGGAACACAGGAACGGACTGAAACACACAAGAGCACGGGGACAGGAATGCAGGAACACGTGAACAGGAATGCAGAAACACACAGGAGCATGGGAACAGGAACATGGAGCACGGGAGAAACGCTGGGAGACTTTCACAATGGCTAGGTAGCACAACGATCTGGCAGGGTGTACAGGAAGAGGCAAGCTTATATGAGTTTACAGACAAAAGTCAGTGCCAATTAATGGTACGCTTGCCATTTTAATGCAGAGAAGCCAGCGCACGCACACCCTAGGATTTGGGAACACGTGTGCATGGCGGATGGAGAGGAGACAGGAGCCGGGACAACTAAGGTGCAAGGGCGACGTGTTGGCGGGGGCAGGGATATGGGTCGCAGTACCACCCGTGACAGTACCCCCCCTTTCGGCCTTCCCCACTTCCTGGACTGGAGTAATCTCTGCAGGAGATTGTGGTCCAGGATATATTCCTTGGGCTCCCAAGATCTCTCCTCCGATGCAAACCCCTTCCAGTCAACCAAGAAGAACCGCTTACCCCTCACCATCATCGTATCAGGGTTCTCCTTTACCTTATAGTTGTCAGAGGAGTCGGCCACAGGAGCAGGAGGAGGCGCTTGTCGGGAGAAGTGGTTCAGGATGACAGGCTTGAGCAGGGAGACATGGAAAGAGTTTGGAATGCACATGGTGGAAGGAAGGAGATGCTTGTAGGACACCGGATTAATGCGACTCAGCACCTCGAAGGGACCCAGGAAATGAGGACCAAGCTTTAGCCGGACATACCTGGAGGACAACAAGACTTTGTCACCAGGAGCGGAGACAGGAGGAGGACTGCGTCTTTTATCGGCCAGGAGCTTAGTTCGGGCCGAAGCCTGCAATAAGGAAAGGCGAGTCTACTTCCAGATGGTCTTCAGGTCCTGTACCAATTCCTGAACAGTAGGAGCAATCGTCCTGACAGGCAGAAACAAAATGGCGTAGATAGCAGCCCAGGGTCTCATCAACTCTTTCCACCTGCCCATTCGACTGGGGATGATAGGCGGAAGAAAAGTCCAATTTCACTAGAAGTTGGTTGCAGAGGGAACCAGTTTAAAGTGAAATTGTACTTTTTCTTCTGCCTATCACCCACAGTCCAATAGTCAAATAGAAAGAGTTAATCAGACTCTGGGCTGCCATCTCCGCCTTTTTGTTTCAGCCTGTCAGGACAACTGGTCCACTCTGTTGCCGTAGGCAGAGTTTTCTTAAACTCCCGAGATTCAGCATTTACCAGCTCTGCACCATTTTTTACAGTTTATGGACTGTATCCACGCCCTCTCCTTCCTCCACCTGCATCCTTGGATGTCTCTTCCGTTCAGGAGTTGGCACAGAATCTGAAGTCCATCTGGAAGCAGACTTGACTTTCCTTGCTACAGACTTCTGCCCGAACCAAGCTCCAGACTGATAAGAAATGCAGGCCTCCTCCTATCTTCTCTCCAGGTGAAAAAGTCTGGTTGTCTGGCTAAAGATCCCTGGCTACAAACTTGGTCCATGTTTCCTGGGTCCTTTCGAAGTGATGAGGCACATAAATCCTGGAGCTGCGCCTTCCTCCCACCATGCACATCCCAAACTCTTTTCATGTATCTCTACTCAAACCAGTCACCCTGAATCACTTCTCCTAGCAAGTTCCTCCTTTTGCTCTTGAGGCTTACTCCACCGATGTCTTCGACTGTGAGAGGTAAGCGGTTTTTCTTGGTTGACTGTAAGGGGTTCGGGCCTGAGGAGAGATCTTAGGAGCCTGAGGACAATATCCTGGACCATGGACTCCAGCAGAGATTCCTCCAGCCCAAGAAGAGGGAGAGGCCAAAGGGGTGGGTACTGTCACAGGTGCTCCTGTGACCCATGTCTTGGGTTCACCTGTGCCCCTCTCCGTGCTCCAGTGAAGCGCCCACATCACCTGTCACCATTTCTGCACAGCCGATCGTGTGCGTGCATCCCCGTCTCCAAGGGTGCGTGCCGGCTTCAAAAAATTTAACGGGCCAGCGCACTATTGATTGGTGCTGCCGATCCCAGAATACTTCATAACCTAGCCTCTCCCTGCACACCCCACCAGATCTTTGTGCCTCACAGCCTTAGAAAAAGCTTGTTGGATGCCTTGTGCTATTATTCTTAATTCCCATTGTGACCCCAGTTCAATTTCGATCCCATTCTGCCTACCTATTGCTACATCCCCAACTCTGATCCCATGCTGCACATCCTGGCCTTCTGCCAGTCCCCGACTATGATTCTGCTTAATGTCTCTGGACTTCGCCTTGGCTGCCACCGCGGACCAGGTCGCACTTGTGCAACGACCTAGTGGTACCACGCCGCAGCAAGTCTAACCCTGGAGCATGACAACACCCAGGGCCACGAGAACCTGGCGCACATTAGTTACAGCCTCTTAGTGGTTACGGGCATAAACTCCACCAGTTCCAACCTGGTCTGGTTTTCCAGTAGAGACTATAGTAAATGTATTTAATGTTCATTGAAAAACATAATTGATAAGTTCTGCATTTCGTACTGAAAAAAAATTTAATTTGGAAAAAATTCTGAAAAATTCTTCATTTTCAAAGCTTGAAAAGTTCTTCTTTCCAGATGGATAGTCAGACCACCCAAATAGCTTCATAAATAATATTTCCCTAATGTCTGGTTTGACCCCTTAAGGACGCAGCCATTTTGTAGTTTAAGGCTCAGCCCCATTTTTTGGATTCTGACTTGCGTTGCTTTATATGGTTATAACTTTTGAACACTGTTACTTATCAAAGTGATTCTGAGACTGCTTTTTCCCCACATGTTGTACTTCATTTTAGTGTTAAATTTTGGCTGATAAGTTTGACGTTTATTTAAAAAAAAAAAATTATGATTTTTTAAAAAAAAATTTAGGCAGATAGATTTACCACCTAAATAAGTTGATGAAGAACATTTAATTTATTTTGACGCGGCTTACAAATCGAATATCACTTTTCCGGATTTTCAGAAGACTATTTTGGGCATCAATTCTGTAATGTATTTTTTACTTTCTCTTACGTTTTACAAAATGTATCAAATAAAACCCCAATGTGGGAAAAATTTATCATTTTTGTATTGCAGTCTTCCAAGTGGCATAACCTTTTTGGCTACAGGGATGGTCGATGGCTTGTTTTTTTCGGGACATGTTGTACTTTGCACCAGTATCATTTTGGACTACATGTTTTTTTGATCACTTTTTATAGCATTTTTTGTGGGATTGAATAGGTAAAAATCGTAATTTTTGGAGGGTTTATAACAGTTTTTAACGACGTTCATCATGTGGGTTCAATAATTATTTACTGTTATTCTATACTGTTACGGACGCGGTGATACTATATATGTGGGACTTGTGTTATGATTTTGACTTTTTTGAGCGTTATATATCTCTTTATATGTTATAGGCATTATGGGCATTTTTAATGATTTCTTACTTTATTTTTTATTGAACAACCTTTTTTTTTTACTTTTTCCACCATGGGAAATGAACAAGCAATCATCATGATAATACTCTGCAATACTTAGCAACGATCGGAGCTCCCCAAAAACGGCTCGTGGAGTCCAATCGTGGGGAAAAGACCCCCTATAGGCATGTTAATTGCTGTGGTCATGCTGACCGTGGCATTTAATGGGGCAGATTTACTTACCCGGTCCATTCGCGATCCAGTGGCGCGTTCTCTGTGGTGGATTCGGGTCCGGCCAGGATTCACTAAGGTAGTTCCTCCAACGTCCATCAGGTGGCAGTGCTGCGCTGAAGTTCCCCGAGGCCCGCTGGAATGCCCTGAAGTACACCGGCTTATACCTGGTGAAAGTAAGTGCAAGTGCCGCGACACTTTTTTTTTTTTTAAATGCGGCAGGTTTCCGAATCCGTCGGGTTTACGTTCGGCCACGCCCCACGATATCCGTTTGCGTGCATGCCAGCGCCGATGCGCCACAATCCGATTGTGTGCGCCAAAATCCCGGAGCAATACAGGGAAAATCGGCGCAAATCGGAAATATTCAGCTAACACGTCGGGAAAACGCGAATCGCGCCCTTAGTAAATGACCCCAAATGGGTTGAACACCGGCGATCAGAGCCCACTCCGACCCCGGGTGTTACAGTGGGGTGTCGGCTATTAGTTATAGCCGGCACCCCGTGCTTCCCGATGCCGGTTCGGCTCAGATCTTGAGCTGATCCAGCATCAGCTCTGCATCCGAAGTTTAGTAACTTACATTTTTTTTGGAAAATACATTTATTTAGGCCAAAAATTACAAATTCACAATGGATTAAATGATGAATGCTCTGCAAAGTTTGGTAACCGATTTCTCCCGAGTGTACCGATTCCCCACATGTGGTGGGGAAGTGCTGTGTGGGCAAAAGGCCGGGCATGAAATGAAGGAAGCACCATTCATTCAATGTATTGTCACATTGTACAGGCTATAACATTTTTATTACATTTTTGTTAATGTGCATTTATGAGGGCTTTTCAGTTTCGGGATGAGATACACTGTATCAGGGGCATTGCTAGGGTGGGAAAAGATCAGGGGCATGGGCCCCAATGCATTTGTATCAGACTTTCAGTAATGCCCCCTCCTGTACATAACCCCTCACACGTGGTTGTGCCAATAACAACTTTACTGAGGGTGTATACAGCTACAGAAACACAGGAGAAATCCAGACTTACATCCAGTGACTGCTGGTGACATGTCCACTTCACTTTTAGGGTGGTGGCACACGTGACGTTTTGAACCCGTTTTTTCTCGAGCATTTTCAGTCTGTTAAAAACGCATTAATTTTTGTCCGGTTTTCCCAATTATCTTAATTAAAAACGGACAAAAACAGATGCGTTTTCAAAAAACGGACTGAAACTTGGATCAAAATGCCACATGTGCCACCACCCTTAGGCCCGGCATCACCACGTCTCCTTCCTGTGGAGTTCACCGCACAGACATCTTATGTCCTTCTTGTCCCGAAATCTTGGTTCTCTGAAGTTGCGCTCACAAGTTGCAGTTACAACTGCATCACAATCAGTTTTGAGAAGGTTTTGGTGCAGTTTTGTTATTTTAACAAGTGAATGATATTTGTGGAGCAGGTTTCCCCTTTAATCTCAAATTCACCCATTCAGTTCATGTCTTTCACTTGTTAAAGTAACAAAACTGCACCTAAAACCACCTCAAAGCTGATTGTGATGCAGTTGTAACTGCAACGTGTGACTGCACTCTGACAGTGTTGTCCTGCTGCTGCCCCTAACACTCTCATACAGCCTCCTCACCTCCAGTAATACATCTACATACACAGTCACCAACCCCCACATAAATACATCTACATACAGCTGCCAATCCTTCAGTAATACATCTATACACAGCCGCCTCCCCTCCAGTAATTCATCTACGTATACAGTCGGCAACCCCCCCAGTATTACATCTACATACAGGTGCCAGCCCCTTAGTAATACATCTACATACAGCTGCCAACCCCCTAGTAATATATCTAAATACAGCCGCCAACCGCCCAGTAATACTTACAGTCCCATGTAACACACACCTTAGTCCCAACCAGACATGCAGTCCCCTGTAACATACATGTCTTTTTCCAGTTCAGCTCCCCTGACGATACTTCAATCATCATGTATACACATGCATACAGACACTGTCGGTAGCTGGGAGCAATGTGCCACAGCACATCGCTCACAGCTGTCTTGCACTCGGTACTGTCTATCTGGGACAGGAGGCATGGTGCATTGTGCAGCCTTCTGTGATTGCAAGCTGCCTGTCTCTGCCTGACTGGGAGCGATGCTCTGCAGAACCACCGCTGCGCAAAGCTCCCAGGTTCAGAGGGTGACCGCTCTCCGTCTAGATGCATCAGGGGTGCACCATGCGGGCAGCGGGGAGGGAAATAAAATATACAAAAGTCTGACTGATAATGTCAGAGACCAATTCAATCTAGCGCACTCTGCATATTTCACAGACAAACTGAACATACTGAACACATTTTTGATAAATGTGGGACATTATCTTAAGAAACTGCACCTAAAACCCACAACAAAAGATTACTATGTAGTTGTGGTGCAGTGTAACTGCAACGTGCAAATGCACCCTGAATGTGTGTCTCACTCTATGTAAGCATTCTGCACCATAGCCACGGGGTCCCTGTGCTGAGGCACCCCTCACATTTGCAACATTCCCCACCTGAGTGGCTGGCAGTTGCGGCCTAGGCACGCTAGTGTCACGGTGCTTGGTATGGGGAACCGGAGGGCTGTCCTACAGCCTGGCAGGTCTCCAGCAGGGTGGTGTTGGCAAGAAATGATGAGGGAGAGGCTGCTATAGCGGTTCTCCCTGGGGCAACCCTTTGGTGTCTGGAGTATGAGTCTCTGTGTGGTGGACAGGGTGCCCGTGATGGTGACAGCCGTAGTAGCAGGGACCACACGGAGGCAGACATTGAAGAAAATAACTTACAGTTCTTTATTGGAACCGACAGGAACAGTAGCAACGTGCCTTGACAAATGATAGAATGCTGGAGATGCAGTTGGAGGGAGCCACAGGAGTAGATCATCAGCCTGAATGCAATGGCAGGCTGGAAGATAGCTGTGTCCTAATAGGATGCTTCAGCTTGTCCTGGGTTGCTTCAGATATCACCCTTGAAGGTAGGATGATATCCCTTTTCTCTCACTGACTAACTCACTACACTCTTCAGGCAGGGAGCTGAGCTCTCCTGCTCTGGTCTGGTATGCTGGCTGCACTGACTTCTCTGAGTGTCTAATCTGACCTGTTCAGACTCCTTGGTCTGACTGGACTGAACTTGTCTCAGTTAACTGAACTCTACAAGTTTTCTGACCAGGGGTTTTGTTAATCCCACTGGTCACGTGGTGGCTACTCCTCCAATTACATCTCAGCTCACAGATTCATTAGGATAACACATGTGATTGGTTGCTGGAATTACATCACATAAAACAATTAACTCCTGCCTTACCAGGCAGACTCTACCACTGCAGTGCTCATCTGTGTTATGTAGTGACATGCTGTGGGGCTGATCAGACCCTACACAGGCTGCAAGCTACATGGTGGGACGTATTCGCAACCACCCCTCTGCTCTGCATCGGCAGGGGTGTTGCACATTGTACATTTACATTGTGTTTTGTAGCTAATGCATTGATCAAAATGAATCATTGAATGCATGCAATTGGAAAGTAATAATGTGTGTTTTGCATTGTTAATTAGTATTACTACTGTTAAGAGGCAAAATATATGTTGCCACTTTGAAGCCAAAAGCTCCTTGCACACATGACGTGCAGTTATACGGACGAAAACAACTATCCAATAGACCATGTGGCATTAACTTGTGAGCATTACTCATGTCCATTGAAAAACACTTCCCAGTATGCAAATGCAGGGGGCTGTGGAATCCACTACTTTGTGCTTGAAACCATAGAAGTAAATGGGGACGTGTGCTAGCTATAGAAACTTTGGTATTAGTTCTATTTTTATGTAGTAATCTTGGTTTGAGTACTGTATCTGTATAGTAATCTTAGTTCAAATAATGTGGCTAGGTAGAAAACTTGGTTACCTGTTTTATCTATGCAGTAAGATTGGTTTTGGTACTGTCCAGGTTTAAGTAGGGCCCTGGGTGCCAGTGCCTCAGTGGGCCCCTTTGCTATGCCTCCCAAATTTGAGTCAGAGAAACCTAAGGCCCGCTTTAGCTTCCTCCTGTTACCCCACCAAATGTTTTTCATGTTACCATGTTTTTGGCTGCCTTTAAAGCCTTTTTCTTCATTGATGGAAAAGTAAGTTGCTGTGTTTACATCTTCACCTGCTTACACTTCTAGCAATAAAAGAAAATGCTTTTTAGGCAGCAAAACACATGCATTGTTATGCATACGAACAAATGCGTGCCCAAAACACTGTGGGCCACATTTATCAAAAGTAGTCCATTAAGTGCAGTTTGCCTGTGGAGTGTGCAGGATGCAGCACATTATAGAATACTGCTGCACAGTCTTCATTAATCTGTCTCCCCCTGCACTTTTCGGGAAGTGTCACCATCTTTTTTTGGTGCACTGTTTGTTTGGTGCAGTAATAAATGTGGTGGAGGGTCAGACTATGCATGGCAACACCCCTCTATGTGCAGAATTTTTTGGTGGGGTGGACATAGAGCAGTTGCCACACAAAACTGGTGCTGACACTTTATAAATACAACTGCAAGCAGCAGTAAACTGGTGTAAGCGCTTTAATATATGTGGCCCATGTGTGAACGCACCTTCAGGGTTATTGTTTCAAAGGAGGGGGAGGGGGTCAACAGGAAGGGAGACATTGAAAATCAGGTGGACACACAGGTAAAATGGCAGGGGGCAGAAAGTGGGCAATAATTTACAAGAAAATGATTGGCAGACATCAGCAGGACCCTTTAGATTACCCTGCATGGATGGACTACAAAAGTAAAAAGCTAGGCAGTGGCATGTGAACCTTAACTCACTGTCAGGGGCAAGACAGCAAAGGGTTAATTAAACAGACAGCGGCCTGACTCCTGTCCTCCAGAGCCTCCCCACACAGGGTCACGGGGTCACCATACATCGCAGTAGACAGTTGAAAAGTTCAGCACCTGCTGCCTCTGTCTGTGTCCAGCCTGTCTTCCTCCGTGCAATTGCTTAAACTGCTCCCGGCCAACCCCGAACAGTGGAGGCTTGCACGCCCCCTACAGGAACCCGGGAAAACGCTGCACAGGCACTGATGATGCAGAGAGTGACTGCTCTATGCATCATTATTATATCCTTGGGGCACAACTCCCCCACCTCCAGTGGGCCCTGGCAGCACAAGTGGGCCCCGGCACTTGCCCAGGTATGCCGGGTGCTGACGCCAGGCCTGTCCGTGGAATATGTTCAGTAACTGTGAGTTTCAATATAATAGGTTTTGTTATATTACTCTTTTTATGCACCGTCAGATCATTTGAAAACTCTAGTGGTGTGGTGTAGTAATATAATTGGGTAACTAATGTGTGTGGGAAAGGGGGGACCCTGCAATTCCTAGTGATGTCCTTCACTCCAATCAGTTAATGGTTTATTCTATTTTATTCATCATAAAATAAGGTTTTTGTGTGGAGGAACTGCGTTTTGCAAGCTATTTGAGCTAGGTTCTCCTATTAAAGTGATGGTTCTCTATTCCTGTACATAGGTTTTCTGATAAAGAGAACCATATACATTTTTCTTTACAGCAACACTCAACTATAATTGCTGACATATCTTACTAGGAAACAATATTATATTAAAAACCATGAGTAATGAGTAATGAGAAACCCCTTAATCCACAGTAACTTCATGTACATGATCAAGGTTTTAGCAGGATAATGGCATAAAAGGATCAGTAGTTTACACTTAAACATACACGTACATGCACATAAGAATTTCTAAAGTCTCACTTCTAACATTAATAATGGGCAGTAAGATCACACAGCTTTCCCATGAAAAAGCAGCACATCATTTCCTTTAAGGTTTTTCTTAACTCTTGACTGCGCAGAGCATAGATTAGTGGGTCAATAACAGAATTGCACATTATGAGAATAAGATATACATTAAAGTGTGACATGAAGCATACACAATACGGGTTATGTGGGCAAGAAATGTAAAATATTAGATGCAGAAAAAAAGGAGCCCAGCAAACAACAAAAACCCCTAGTAAGATAGTAAGTGTGATAGCTCCTTTCATATTAGCACCTTGTCTTATTGTGCTGGTCCCTGGCAGAACTGCAATTCTCTTCATATGCAGCCTGGCCAGCATAAACATATGCACATACAGGGAGGCCATGAGAGCAAGCATAGTGAAGATTATACTGATCAGGCAAATTATAACCACGCTACTGTCATAGTACAAAATGAATAAGATGCCAGACACACAGGATAATGTCCAAATACTAGTGATGATCAGGACTGTTCTCTTGACTGTAATGATATTATGATACTGAAGTGCATAAAAAATTGTAAAGTACCTGTCCACTGCAATAGACAGCAGACTGCAAATAGAGGCAAGAAGAGAGCTGCAAATTATAGAATCCAGAAAATTGTCAATGTTCTCAATAAGACGTTGTGCTTTTTTATCTGTATTATTTGCAAGCGTAATTACCACAGTTTCAAACCCATTTGATACACTCACAAGCATATCTGCCACCGCCAGGCTACAGATGAAGAAGTACATTGGAGAATGAAGGTTCTTGTTTCGTGATATTGCAACTACAACCAGAATGTTTTCTAGTAAGCTCACAATTCCCAAGATCACAAAGACTTCAGGCAAGACAAATAATTGTTCATAGCATCCTTCTGAGTGATGGCTTTTTTCCATGCTGTCATTGGATCCAACGTGCAATCCATAACTGTTGTTTCGAAAGTGTATCAAATGCAACCTGTGGTGCTGCTGAAGATGGTGATGTGTTAAATTCATTTTCTTCACTCACTCATGGGTCTAGCATGGATGATATAAAAATCATTTATAGATGTATTTAGCATTAAGAATGCAAAAAATATTAATTCACTTAGATCCAAATCACTGATTTTCTTGTTGAACATCCATGAGAATTCTAATGGTTGGCTTCTGCCTCTTCTAACCTCCATTCTATTATAAATAACATTACCTATATTTCTTCATGAGGCTTGAAATACCTCGACCTGCACTAAGATGTACAAGAGCACATACTGTCTTTAGGATCCCTACAGTTAAGAGGTATTCATGTAGAATACAGCAGCCTTTACATGGAGAATAGAATGAAAAGCTGTGCTTCCGCCTCTCTTTTTCTCTGGTAGCCAATCAGAATAGAGAAAAAGCTCAGAATGGTAATTATGCAGCCAGCAGCAGTAAAAGAGGAAATCTCCGTCAGCATCATCCTGTAGTGTTAAATAATAGATGTGCATCAATGTACATCAATGTGTGACATTCATGGATATTTTTACTGTTGAGAAAGAAAAATATTGTTAAATACTTCTGATTTTTTTTTTTTAATTGTTAATTGTTTAAGTTCCAGTCTGCTTGATTAAATTCTAGTGTAGACAATATTTTTATACTGTATATTTATTTATAAAATGGATATTCTGTTTATCAAAAGCACACATATTACAAACAACATAGAAAACTGATAAAAGAGGTACATCAAGTCCTACGCTGGAGCCTCTATCTTTTTCAATAACTGAATAACAAACAACGGGATGTGGACCCACTGTGCTATACAACCGGTTTGACTGGTTTGGACCCCGTACTAAGGGCAGTATCACGGAACCTCTCTGCTTTTCGCCCTTTCACCCCTATATATCAAACTGGATTTCTCTACGGAAAGATCGCAAGGACGCTTCCTCTTCTGACGTTCCCAATGTGGATAACAGCTAGGTGAAGACTAGACAAAGACAGTCCAGCTTAAAGGAAACCTACCACTTCTGATGGTAGGTATGAGATGTAATCACCCTGAGCTGGTGCCGGAGCTTACCTTAGCTAGTGTTTTAAACCGCTATATCACGGTTTAAACACATTTTGATTTACAGCCCCGAGGTAGCTTCGCCGCTGCGCGTGCTCGCGTGACGTCTCCGCCACTTCCTATGGAGGCGCGCAGCGCCTATGATCCCATACTATTAGTCCTATTCAGCAGCTATGACTGAGATAATTATTAGGAGCTTTTTAGGCAGAAGCTATAATACCCCTAGAAGCCTCCTACATCACTGGCTTCTGCTCAGTAACATTGTCCTGCAGCATGTGCCCCCAGTATGTGCCCCCAGTATGTGCCCCCAGCATGTGCCCCCAGTATGTGCCCCCCGTATGACTGTATCGTTTTATAATAAGGTCTAAGGAATTTGTATAATGTATGTTTCCTATTATATAGCATTGATACATCGGCATTGGTCCGAAAACTGTGTTTTTCTGGAGTATATTGCTCATTTTCTCCTGTTTTCATTTAAGTTTAAGCCAAGTACCTAACAGAGTAGAGGAAACAGGCCAGAAGCTCTGCTGATTGTAAAACCTGGACCCTTCTTGGTTTTCTATCCTACTGCTTCCTATGTATAAAAAGCTTCTGTAGTAGTTTTGGACTATCCTGTTACTATTTCACCTCTTCATGACTAGAAACCTTGGTTATAATGTGCCCTCTGTATGATGTATTACATTGAATGCAGCTCCACTACTTTTGCTAGATTCAAAGGGGGGAGACATGAGGTAGACAGGTTGTATTTAAAATTTTCAATTATTTTAATGATAAATGAACCAGTTACCTATTAAAATTTTGTAACTGAATATATTACTAATCTGCATTTTGACTTTTTTGTAGATGGCTGTAGAAACCAGGAATGAGGTTAATTCTACATCAGATATGCAGTGGTCACACGCGCACACAGATCATCTTTCAGATACATCCTGTTCAAGGCTATTGGAATGTGGACATGCTCAGTAGGTTCCTTTGTCCCAAGAACCTATAAAAACTCTCTCTTGACTAAATAAAGTGGAATCCTCTCAAACACTTGTGAAGGTCTGAGTGATTCACTGAGCAACTCGTACTATACAATAATTTGGACCAACATCACATCAGAGAAAAGAGATATTTCTCTAACACTCTGCATACTCAGATGCTCGGTCCCATGGACTAGTGTTCTGTCTGCACCTAAACAATTTTTATAGAAACATCATTTTAACTGTATTAAGAGTTTAGAAAAGGTGTGAAAGTTTGTATGTTTTCATAACAGAGTTAAATGACCCTGCTTGCTGAACTGATCAGTAACTACCAAGACCACTGTTTTCCCGTCAGAATCAGTAAGATCTATCATAAAATATCAATAAATAAAGTATCAATATCATGTTTCAGTACAATATGCAGCATAAGGCATTGAAACAGTTCAACATACAAACAAAACATACACTTAATCTCTCTTTATATGTGTTATTGAGGACTGGAGACACCCCCAAAGAAACGACTTCACTGTTTCCCACTGTGCTCCGCTATATCTATTCCCAGAGTGTGTCTCCAGAAAGGAATGTAGCTGTGCTAGGATATTGTATGGGGCCCTATCAGTCACAGCCAGAATGCATGTATCCTAATTTTGTGGGCATCTGACCAAGTCAATCCTTCCAGCACACATATCATAGGAGGGCGATCAGACTCCTCCTGGACAAATATTAAATATCTTTAATTTGTGTGGTCTCACCGTATAGTCTATGTGTGATAGAAAATTGTGGTCATGCTGAAGTTCCTATTGGGGAACTTTTGAAGGTGTCAATGGCTGATAGGACTTGCTCAGTCACTTTTTTAGAGTGAGCTCCTCCGCTCGTTCCTCCGTATCTGAGCAGGTATTCAAATTCTTAGCCGGCCTCTGTTCATGGAGGGAGAGGTGACTTGGAAGGCTCTACTGTTTCAGCTCAGGCGATTTTCCTGGGGACATGGTTCCAGAATCCAGTCACAGATGCAAGAGAGACATAACTCAGGCGATTTTCATAGGGGACATGGTTCCAGAACCCAGTCACAGATGCAAGAGAGACATAACAGTATCACGGCAGTTACCATGTATACTCGAGTATAAACCGAGCCAAGTATAAGCCAAGACCCCTAATTTTAACACAGAAAAACGGAAAAACCTATTGACTCGAGTATAAGCCAAGGGCGGGAAATGCAGTACCCCTCCAGTATAAAGCCCCTCCAGTATAAAGCCCCTCCAGTATAAAGCCCCTCCAGTATAAAGCCAGCCAGCCCCCCAGTAGTATATAGCCTGCCAGCCCCCTGTATTGTATAGCCTACCATCCCCCTGTATTGTATAGCCTGTCAGCCCCTGTAATATATAGCATGCAAGCCCCTGCCCCCAATATAATGTCAGTAGCAGGTCCTCCTCTATCCATCGTGGCTGACGATGCCTGCAACGGCCCGTGCGGGATAAGGAGCCAATGCTGGAGCCGCGATGTATGGAAGAGGACCTGCTGGGGAAGGAGGGCCGTCAGAAGGCGAGTACACAGGTTTTTTCTTGACTCGAGTATGAGCCGAGGTGAGGGTTTTTTTTGTGCTCAAAAACTCAGCTTTTATTCGAGTATATATGGTGGAAAGAAAATGCTGCAGCTGTTCAGATCAAGGAGTATGTTTTAGACACGATGTAGTATATGTGCCTAGTAGAGTACCATGTGTCCATGCTTCTGAATCACCTCCTCTCTCATACTGTATAGGGCAATGTGGATGAGGAACTGCGGGGGAGTGCTGAGACAGGAGGTAAGTACCAGGTTTATTACTTTTATGGGTGTCATGGCTGCATATACTACTGGGGAAGGCTGTGTATACTACTGGGGAGACTGTGCATATTACTGAGGATGCTGTGTATACTACAGGGGAGGCTGTGTATACTTGAGAAGGCTGTGTGCTGCTGGAAGAGGCTGTGTATAGTGTGTGCAGCATGGTTCTATATACTGTCTATGGGACATCGGTATATAGGGGCTGGATTTTAATTAAACATGGTGTACCTATATAGAGTACTGTATATAATTTATTTTGGAAGTATGTATATGGTGGATATTATAAATAAATTAGGGTAACAGTATATAAATAAAATAGGTGTGTAAATAAATTAGCAGGGTGCCGTAGTTCAGGGGCTATGGTATATATAATAAATTAAGGGTTCTGTAGATAATATAGGCTCTCGAATAAATTATAGTATGGATGTTTTATGTGGAAAATAGTGTGTTTAGTCTTGTTGTGAGGATAATATATATTTAGGTACCATCCATTCTCCTGTGGGTTCATGGAGCTGAAGACATTTGACTGTGAATTCAGCAGAGATAAAACATGTCCGAAAGAAATTATAAAGAAGTCCTCTTCCTGATGAAGTAGATTATCACCTGTAATGTACCAAATACTAGATGTCACTAATGTCTATGTCATTGCCTGACTACTAGTGTGTGAGGTAGCATCATTGGGGTGGGGGGGCTTTTCAATTTTTGCCTCAGGCAGCAAAAAGGCAAGTATCACCTTAGGAAGTATAGTCTCAGATAGAAGAGAAGAAAAACTGCATGATAGGGAATCAGCACTAACATTTTAATTTCCAAGTAACAATGAAGTTACACCTAGGAAGGAACATAAACCTATTGAGCCCTCTAGCTGATTCCATAGTGGTGCAATTGTACATTGTGGTGCAGAAGGTGGTTGTATGGTGAGAGCTGACAGGCTGAGCTCTCTTTATAGAGGGCTGATTTCAGCTGTACCAGTTATCCTATTAAATGCTGCAGTTGAACCTGCAAAGCACCACCATCTTGGTAATACGGGTATGGCCAGCACCAATTAGCGATACGCTGGGCCTTTAAATCCTCAAACGCTGGCGTGCGCCGTCCTGAGGAAGCGTGTGGGACTGCTGGATCTGGAGAGGTAAGGAAGCAAGAAGGGGAGCTGGGACGTGGGTTGCGAGGATACCCGTAATAGTACCCCCTTTGGCCCCCCCCATATTCTGCGATTGGAGGAAGCTTTGCAGAAGTCTGAGATATTGACATCAGGCTCCCAAAATCTCTCTTCAGTGGAAGAACCGCTTACCTTTCACTGTCTTCATATCCAGAACCTCCTTTACCACAAAGACATCAATGGAGTTAGCCTCAGTAGCAGGAGGAGGAGACTGCCGAGAGAAGCGGTTCAGGATGACCGGCTTCAGGACTGAGACATGGAAGGAGTTTGGGATGCGCATAGTGGGAGGAAGACGGAGTTTATAGGCCACAAGATTTACGCGCTTTACCACCTCGAATGGCCCCAGAAAACGTGGACCAAGCTCATAGCTAGGGATCTTTAGCCGAATGTACCTGCATAATAGCCACACCTTGTCACCCGGAGAGAAGACTGGATGAGACCTGCGCTTCTTATCGCCTTGATTGATTGATTTGAGGTCCTGCTTCAACTCTTCTACTGCAGGAACATCCGAGGGAATGGACATAGGAAGAGGTGGGTGTGGAATTCATCCATAGACAATAAAGAAAGGGGTTGCGCCAGCAGAATCAGATTCCATCGAGTTATAGGAGAACTCTACCCATGGCAACAGAGTGGAACAGTCGTCCTGACGGGCAGAGACAAAATGACTAAGGTAACAGCCAAGAGTTTGGTTAACTCTCTCTACTTGTCCATTTGACTGTGGGTGGTACGCAGAAGAGAAGTCCAGATTCACTTGAATCTGATTACAAAGAGATTGCCAGAAACGGGAGACAAACTGGACCTCTTGGTCCGAAACGATGTGCAGCAAAAGCCCATGTAGCCGAAAGATATGAGTGAACAGGCTGGCAAGGCTTGGATAAGATGGCAGTCCTGGCAGCAGAAGCAGTCAGTTACCACCCAGATGGCGGTATTCCCAGAGGAACATGGAAGATCCGTGATAAAGTCCATGGCTACATGAGTCCATGGGCAGCTGGGTATCGGCAACGGCATCAGGAGACCAGCAGGTTTGGGATAAGATGGCTTGTTTTGAGCACATGAGGTGCAGAAACCCACAAAACACTGTATGTCTTGGACCAGATCTGGCCACAAATAGAAACGGAAAATGAGGGCTACAGAGCGTTGGTATACAGCAAGTCTCTTAAGATGTCTTTAACAAATTCCTGGAAGATGGCTGGTGCATTACAGAGTCCAAGCAGCATCACCAGGAGATTAGTATGGGACACATTTAAATGACACAAAAGAGTAAAATGGTGATGGGTAGATGACGTGCACGCATAGAAGACAAAAGGAGAGCGGTAATTGAGGGGGAACAAAAATTTTTAGACAACCCTAGTGAAATTAATAAGTTAGAATGGGAAGAAGCCATTGTTGCATACAAAATAGAAGCAGACCAACGAGCAAAACAGATAGATATAAAAATTAAGGAAAAAATGTTTACTGAAGGCAGTAGATCAGGGAAAATCTTGGCCTCAGTTGTCAAAAATCAAAGTGAGATCTCCTATATAAGAGCATTAAGAGGGTATAACAACAATATAGATACAGATAACGATGAAATCAGTAAAATATTCTTGGAATTCTACACTTAACTGTATGATACAAAAGTCACATACTCCTGTGAGGAATTAGAACACTATTTACAAGAAAAACAACAACAAGCCAGATATTTCGGTACAAAAATGGTTCACCCTTAACATTAAACTCTAGACCAAAAAAAGCAAGATAGGGGTAGGGTGGAAGAATGTGCTAAAATATAACTTTTAATTATATCACATAAAACCGCACTTAAAGTGTCATGTGCCTAAAATGTAATATCAGGAATGAAGTATACCAGTCCTGACAACAAAATATCCTCAAAGGACTCTAGGAAAGCATATCCGTCCAGAATGTAAATCAAAGCAGAAAGGCATAGATCTTACCGTGATTCTGACGTATGTGTACTTATGTATGCTCTCCAGGCAGGAGGTCAGAGGTGGCAAAATGAGACGCTGTCCCTATGCACCCCAAATGACTCCCGCCCTTACAAGGGCAGTCCACAGCTGACCCTCTTAATGATATGCATGCCCCCTGTTGGTTGCCAATATTCCCTGACGCGTTTCGTCAACAACAGACTCCTCAGAGGGATGAAGACTTAAGGATGTTTGGACCCATCTTGTATTGTGCAAGTGCTCCTGGGACCAAACAAAATAAAATACGGCATGCAGCTTACATCTGGGCTTGCTGTAAGCTATAGCCCAGTTGGCGCGTTGAACTGCTAATCCCCGCTCCTGGTGGTGGATCGCGGGGCCTCAGGTGTGCAGTTAGTGGCTAGTTGCGCCAGAAAGGAGGATAAGTCCGCCTTTTAAACTTTAAACCACACCCTCAACACTTACTAAGGGGCACTTCTCAGAGCGTCTCCGCTTCCTATTGGACGCCGCGGGTCCGTGCCACGTCATGCCCAGCGGACCACAGTGACGACCGCAGCGCTGTGAGTCGGCGGACACAAAAGAAGACAGTGCCGGTCGCGGGACGCCTCGTGCGCATGCGCCAAAAATGCAAAGGGAGTATAGTAAAAGTGTCGCACAGCGACACATAAAAGTGTCGCAGTAGCGACATATAGCGCCCACCCCTTATGGGCGTGTCATCCACTTGTGAAAATGGCAGTGCCGATACGGCAGATAAAAATAGTATCAGCTGGATCGAGGTAATGGGAATTTGTAAAGAAGAGAAAAGAGAGAAACAAATAAATTATACTCCATTACCTAAATGGGGCAATTGTGTATAATATGCCACTTAGTCCTATTTAGTTAGATGATACTGGTATAGAAGTACTATGGCAGTATGTCTGTCAAATCTCTAAATGTAGAAAAGCGACAATAGGGCAGATCAACGTTATATTGCTCAGATGAATGGCATGTTACATAGGCAGAATAAATTCATAAGAAAGGGGTGAGAGAGAGTTGGTCATTTAGACCTTTGGGAGAGATGGTGTCCAAGATGTAAATCCATCTTGCTTCCCTTTGAAGGATAAGTTTATCCCAATCGCCCCCTCTTGCTGGATAAGGGACAATGTCAATGCCCATAAAGCGTAACACCGTTGCATCACCACTATGATGTGTCCAGACGTGGTTGGGTATAGATTTTTCTCTGCGGTGTGTAATATCTCCAAGGTGTTCCCCCACTCTTCTTCGCAGTTCTCTATACGTTTTGCCTATATACTCCAAACCACATCTGCAGGTGACTTTGTATATAACCCCGGTGCTCTTACAATTTATGAAATGTCTCAAATCATAGACTCTGCCCGTAACATTACTGGTAAATGACTTTCCGGTTTGGATGTACGGGCATGCGATACACCCTCCGCATTTATAGCTCCCAAGGACCCGCCTGTCAAGCCATGTGCCCTTAGGTTTTGGGGGCACAAAATGGCTGTTGACTAGGCGATCCCTGATGGATTTTGTTTTACGGAAGGTGATCAGCGGTTTGGGACCCACGATGTCCTTAATGTCCTGATCCATTAACAAAATGGACCAATGTTTTTCCAGGATGTGTCTTGCCTCCTCTGAGCCGTTATCGAAGGTGGCTATAATCCTGAGTGCACAGTCTGTCTCCCTGTTGGTTTGACGTACATTGTTAAGAAGATCCTCCTGACGAAGCCGTCTGGCGAAACGCGCGTCGAGGTAACTGAGGGGCAGGGAATCTTCCACTGGTGACCGGCACACATCATTTATCCCTATACAAAAAGAAGGTAATGAATATTTATTTCATAGTCAGCATTTAGACAATAAGTACAAATGCAATAGTAATTTAACTAGGGAACGATACTGTGGCCGGGCATATAATGATGCAATAAATTTAAGTTTACAAACACCAGAAGGAACCCCCCTTCCCCCCCCCCTGCTAAGTGCATAACTTTTTAACTTTTCATCACTTTGTCTCTTAATCTTTTTTCATGTTTTTTAAAAGAGTATTCTGTACCCACCTAAACTTTTCATTATACAATTGTTTGGCATGTTTTTAACAAAGTAAAAATCCATGTATTATAAATGAAATGTCTTTTTGAAGTTTAATAAAATATATATCTTTTAGTACTCTACTGCCACCTGGTGCTATTTTTTATAGGTGCGGTTGATAAAACAAAACTGTGGTATAGAGCCCCCTATACTGGTGGACACATTGATGTCTGTGAGAGGATAATCCTCTTGTTTTGAAATTAAGAAGATCAGTACGGCTTTTTTTGAGACTGCTCTGGTATGCTTCTCTTAATACTTTGTCAGGGTACCCTCTTTCTAAGAATCTATTCCTCAAGTCCCTAGCCTGTGCTCGAAACTCAGTCTGGGAACTGCAGTTTCTACGAATCCGATAGTACTGGCCCTTAGGGATTCCTTTTCGAAGGGAATAAGGATGGTGACTATCCCACCTAAGCAACGAATTTGTCGCTGTTGGTTTTCGGTAGACTGTTGAGTGTAATGTACCATTCTCTGATTTTGTGATTAAGATGTCAAGGAATGGAAGGTTCGTCGTATGGATTTCAGAAGTGAAGCGCAATCCTATATGGTTGGAGTTCAATGTCTTCACAAATTTACCAAAATCTGACTGATCACCCTTCCAAAGGATGAAAATGTCGTCTATATAACGAAAAAACATTTCCACGTGTTCAATTCCCTGAGGTGGATTATCACCAAAAACACAGGTGGCCTCCCACCAGCCCAGGAGCAAATTTGCGTACGATGGGGCACACGGACTCCCCATCGCAGTGCCCCTGAGCTGGTGGTATATCCGTTTACAAGAAATCAAACTGCCTAGATTAAAAATCTTAGAGAAACAATACATGGACTTACCCATAACAGAAGGTAAAATAGGTTATAGATAATATGACTATGGGAAAAGCGCTGGGACTAGATGGTCTTCCCGCAGAAATATATATATATATAGGGACTCAAACTCTCCATATCTATATCAGGTAATACGAATATTTTGATCAAAAAACAAGACAAGCACCCCACTTCTTATATGGAAGGCCAAGGGCATGAATTGAGGTAAACGGGGAGATCTTGGCAGGATTCGAAATCCATAGAGGAATGAGGCAAGGATGTCCCCTATCCCCCCTAGTATTCTCTATGGTAATTGAACCATTGTCATCAATAATAAAACAGAATAGGAAGGTTAAGGGTATACAAATTGGTAATCAAGAAGAAAAATATGTGCTTTTTCTCGACGATGTGTTATTAATGTTATATAACACCTCTGAGTTTTTGCTAGAGGTGATGGAGATACTACAGCTATTTGGTAAATTCTCAGGGTTGAATATCACGCCCCAACTGGTCTAAGTCCACTATATTACCCCTGGATGAAAGGAATGTATCACCGAATACACACCTAAAAATGCAGGGCTTGAATGATAGTTTTAAGTATTTGGGTATTAGATTGGGGCGTGATATGAATAAATATGTTGGACTTAATTTGATGCCAACAATTCAATAAGAGCAAAGTTAAAAGTGTGGAAAAAATTTCCGACCCAATTCACGGCCAGAATCCCCTTGGTTAACATGGTGATATTGCCAAAATTTAAGTATCTCTTAATTAATTCCCCAGTGTGGATCAAAGATGGTATATTTAAAACCCTAGACCAGATTATAGGAGAATTTATATGACAAGGTAGAAGAGCAAAAATTAAACAGAAATATTTGCAATATTCCAAAGAACTGGGGGAATGGGATCACCAAATATGAAATTATATTTTTTAGCGGCACAAGCACAACAACTAGTAAAATTGCAAGGGCAAAGGATAACAGAAATAATGATGTCTTATTATTGTATTTATATGTATTTCAATCATTAGAAGCGGGACTCTTCGAGATAGATAGAAATATGTTTTCATTAAAACCCATTCAACAAGTTTGGAATGAGATTAAGAGAATAGAGGGACAAACAAGGATGTTACCATCGACTCCATTATGGACAAATAGATACAGGCGGTTCCCTACTTAAGAACACCTGACTTACATACGACCCCTAGTTACATACGGACCTCTGGATATTGGTAATTTATTGTACTTTAGTCCTAGGCTACAATAAACAGCTAGAACAGTTATCACAGGTGTCAGTAATTAAGATTTATTGTTTATTCTGGTTCTTATGACAGTCCAACATTTTTAAAATCCAATTGTCACAGAGACCAAAAAATTTTTGACTGGGGTTACAATAATAAAGTATACGGTTCCGACTTACATACAAACTCAACTTAAGAACAAACCTACAGACCCTATCTTGTATGTAACCCGGGGACTGCCTGTATTTGGAGGGGGCTAATATAACAAAGGAGGGCAAATACTGGGAAAAAAGAGGAATAAGGAATATTGAGGATCTATTCGTTGATAGAGAAATGAAAACATTAGAAACTATCCTGAAGGAGTCTAGAATGAGGATTGGTGACGAATTTAGATATATACATTTGAAGGCAATTATAGGGAAGTTAAAGAAGGAAGTAAATTTTGGGATAGGAGAATCGGCAGTATACGGGATACTTAAAAATAGAACTGTAATAAATGGAACTATTGAATCAGTCTATAGAATGCTTAAGAAAAAAAGAAGAAGAGAAGAGGCAGACCATGATTAAAGAAATGCAAAAAATATCATGCAACCCAGACTTCCTGGAGACACAGTATTTCATTATGCACCAAGTGTATTGAACTCTTTAAAAACTGAAGAAGATTGGGAACAGGAAGGACTCATGTTGCCCCAAATGTCTAAAGGAAGATGCAGATATATTCCATCTACTATGGAGCTGCCCCAAATTATATAGATACTGGGGATTGGTTATAAAAGAAATAAATTATATATTTGGGGTACAAATTACAATAGAACCAAAGTTGTGCATACTGGGATATATAGAAGAACATGGGTATGTACAAATATCAAATACTATTGCTACTACTAATTGGTAGGAAAATAGTTGCATCTTTGTGGATGTCCGATGAAGTTCCAAATATAAGTATGTGGGTAAGGTATACGTAAACAAGAACAAAGATATTCCATAAAAAAAGGGAAGAGGAATGAGTTTTATAAAAAGTGGGGAAAATGGATTGAAAAATTGAATGATAACCAGAAAAATCTGTTTTTGTAAAAAATAGATTAAATTCATCTATGTCGTCTGTTGAGTTGGAGCAAAAAGATTCCTCTATGTAACCTTCTATCTGTCTCTCATGGGCCACTAGGAAAGAATTTAGTCACCATATATAGTCACTATATTTTGGACTGCTGGTCAGAGAGGGTGATAGGAGACATCGGGTTGTCCAATCACGCCCCAATCACTATCGAGTCATTTTCAATTCTATCTAAAAGAGGCTTTTTTACTAAGAAATGGTCAATTCTTGAATACATTTGTCTGGAGGAGTAAAAAGAATAATCTCTTTCGTTTGCATGACGAGTTCTCCAGAGATCAAAGAGGGAGTGGGACCACAGTGTAGGGCTTAACTTCGGAGGCGAGCGGATGGGCATAGACGAGTTGTCGATTGTGGGGTCAGGTGTGATATTAAAGTCTCCAAAGATCAATAAGGGTCCTTTTTGTACCTTCTTAGCGACCCTAAGGGCTTTTTGAACAAAGTGGATTTGTCTTTTATTTGGACCATATGCATTTACAATAGTTAGGTCAATGTTGTTGAATGCTTTGTGGGTCTAAAAGTTGTTTGTGGATTATCAAGTCAAGAGAAGAATGGAAAGCTAGGAGTATTCCTCTTTTCTTTTTGTTAAAAGAGCAGGCAATGATATTAGGAAAGCTTTTATGTTTCAGAAGGGGAAGGGTTGTATTGTTTGCGTGGCTTTCTTGTGCGCAGAGTATCGCCAGTGCCTCTTGCCATAGCATGGAACACTTGAACGGGCTATTTAGGCCTCATGCATTTAAGGACAATATTTTGATGCCCATTGTGTCGGGGTTTAAAGTTGCGGTTAGCCGCTAAAGAGAAGGGCAATGGGTACTTTCAGGTGGGATAGAAGACGCTGTCTTATTAGGAGTGTTGGAGTGAAACTTTAATGAGGAACCAAGTTAGAACAACAAAAATACAATTAAGTAGACACTTACAAAGAATTTTTAGGTACAAAATACGTACTCAAAACGTGTGTGGGGCAGAATGGTCTCGACATGACCCAGTGCCACCTACAGCTATCGGATTGGCTTAATAGCTGAAACAAGCATAATATGAACATAGATTATACGACCTGATCAGTCCTTAGACATATGAGTTGCATCTTAAGCTGGTGGTTTTTGCAAGGGCCGAGGATGCTCTTCCTCCAGTTCCCAGGAGCTCAGGAGTTGCATGCTCTCTGTCACCAACGCAATGGAGTATACAGAGTCTTGGTACTTTATCAATAACTTGACTGGGAATCCCCATCTATATTGTATATCATGTTGTCGTAGCAGTAGGGTTATTGGATGAAAGTCTCTGCGTGCCTGTAGATTTGCCGCCGACAGATCTGCAAACATCTTGATTGCTGCATATGGTGTTGGAAGTGGTTGATGTTTTATAGAATATGCTAGAAGCTGGTCTTTAGTTTGGAAGAATATGAATCGAGATAGAACATCCCGTGGAACCGTATCTTGTAGATTTTTTGGTTTAGGAACCTGATGAGCCCTATCTATTGCAAGTTCGTGTTCTGCTAGCATAGGCAGATGTTTTGTCAGTTGTTTCACAAATTCTAATAGCTTGTGTGCCGGTATGTTTTCCGGGATGCCTCTGAATTTGATATCATTACGACGGTTGCAGTCTTCAATATCTACCATTTTAGATTGGAGTTGCTGGACCTTGTCTTCTAGGGCAAGGTGGTCATCTGCTAGGTCATTATAGGCTGAGACATATTCTGCCATTTTTGCCTCCATGTGCGCAACAGAGGACTGGACCTCTTTGAAAAGCAGTTTGGAAAGGGGTCACCATTTGGAGAATACTAGAGGTGATTCTTAGTGACTCAAGCATTCCCTTTAGTGTGTTCTCTGACACGCCCTTCTTAGGGCTACAATAACGTTATACTTTTTTTTTTTTTTATTTGCAGCTAGTACCATATTGTGAGGAATTTGCAGGGGGACTTGCTACCGTTGTGTTTAGCTCTTAGTGACACACATATCCACCTCAAACACCAAAGTGGGAAAATTTATTAGGGGTTTGATTTCAATTAGGCACAGTCTGCCATTTACTTTTTATTTTACGTTTATTTTTTCATAACTCAGCGTCATCTCATCTGGCATAGCAGTGTGCTTTCATACTTGGCTAGAAAATAGCCATAGGAGAATCCAAACGGCTTACTTACGCCTACAATAGCGTTATATATACGGAGAGGCAGGGCCAGAGCAGGTGCATCAGCGCCAAATGTGTCACGTAGTGAAGCTCCCGTGGCGAGGGCTCCCGCGGCGAGGGCTAGATTTTCAGAAATCTGGAGGTTCTTTAAGGAAACGCCGGATGACCGACGGACTGTGGTGTGCAACCTTTGCCAAACCAGGATCAGCAGGGGTTCCACCACTACTAGCTTAACTACCACCAGTATGCGCAGGCATATGAATGCTAAACACCCCACTCAGTGGCACCAAGCCCGTTCACCTCCGGCCGTGCACACCACTGCTCCTTCCCCTGTTTCAGCTGATATTCAGCCCCCTGCCCAGGACCCTGGCACAAAAACCCCATCGTCGCCTCCACGATCCTCCACAGCATCCACCAGCGTTCAGCTCTCCATACCCCAGACGCTGGAGCGGAAACGGAAATATAGTGCAACCCACCCGCACGCCCAAGCCCTTAATGTCCACATGAGCGATTGTAGACTGCCAGATGTCAACTTCCACCAGAACTGGTAGTCAGGTCAGTCAGCTTCCTCAAGTCTACAATGAGGAGTGGACGTGGATGTCTGATATCTGTCAGGTGCTGAGTAACTTTGAGGAGTCAACACAGATGGTCAGTGGCGATGCCGCCATCATCAGCCTCACCATCCCGCTGCTTGGCCTGTTGAAAAACTCTCTGATCAGCATGAAGTCGGAAGCTTTGCGCTCGTCACAAGAGACGGGGGAAGAAGATTCCCTTGTTGATAGCCAAAGCACCCTCAGGTCTGTTTCTCAGCGCATATCGGAGGAGGTGGAGGAGGATGAGGAGGAAGAGGAGGAGAATGTTGGCGAGACACAAGAGGGGAGCATTGCTCAGACCTTCACTGTTCAGTGTGTATGGGCAGAAGAAGAGGAGTTGGAGGAGTTGGAGGAGGAGGAAATGGACAGTCAGGCCAGTGAGGGGAGTGAATTCTTACGCGTTGGTACTCTGGCGCATATGGCAGATTTCATGCTAGGCTGCCTATCCCGTGACCCTCGCGTTCAAAGAATTTATTCCAGCACCGATTACTGGGTGTTCACTCTCCTGGACCCACGGTACAAGCAAAATCTTTCCACTCTCATCCCTGCAGAGGAAAGGAGTGTGAGAATGCATGAATACCAGCAGGCCCTGGTGCACAAGCTGAAACAGTATTTCCCTTCTGACAGCGCTAGCGGCAGAGTGCGTAGTTCTGCGGGACAAGTAGCGAGGGAGAGTAGGCGAGCAGGCAGCTTGTCCAGCACTGGCAAGGGTACGCTTTACAAGGCTTTTGCCAGCTTTATGTCACCCCAGCAAGACACTGTCACCTGTCCCCAGTCTCGGCAGAGTAGGGCTGATCTTTACAGAAAGATGGTGAGGGAGTACGTAGCTGACCATACCATCGTCCTAAATGATCACACAGCTCCCTACAACTACTGGGTTTCAAAGCTGGACATGTGGCACGAACTGGCGCTGTACGCCTTGGAGGTTCTTGCCTGCCCTGCCGCTAGCGTCTTGTCCGAGCGGGTTTTCAGTGCAGCTGGTGGCATCATCACCGATAAGCGTACACGCCTGTCGACTGACAGCGCTGACAGGCTGACGCTTATTAAAATGAATAAAGGCTGGATTTCTCAGAATTTCCAATCTCCACCAGGTGAAGGAAGCTCAACCTGAATAATTGATCCACTCCTCCTCCTCCTCATTTTCCTCCTTCTCCTCCTCTTTGTACAGTAAAGCAGAGGAAAATGGCTATTTTTTGACAGGGCCCACTGGCTCTTGCTATAGTACTTCATGCATTTAATTTTTCTGGAGGGCCACCTACCCGGTCCTCTGTTTGAAACAATTTTTGTGAGTGCCACATACAGGCACTCAATCTATTCCATTTTGGGCTTGGATTGGTGAAAGCTCGCCTGGCAGCGGAGCGCCAGCTCCATGCCAAGATCCAACTAACATAGTTTTAACTGCAGCACCTTTAATCTACTACTAGTTCACTGCCTCCATACATGGTCCCCTTATCAAACGAGCTGTGTCAGGCAGAATTTTGGGTTGTTTTCATGGCTTCCATGTTAACTTTGTCGCCACCCTGCTGTGTAATCCACAAAATATACTGGCAAACTTTTATCATGTACCGATTGTTTAGCACATGTTTGGCAAGATAAACTAAATTTTTTTTACAGTAGTTAGTAAAGCCATACTCTGCAAATACTTTTGATATCTTCTCTACCACATCTAAACATCTAGTTTAAGATCCACATACATTAATTTTGAGTATAATATAAAAGAGTACCTCACATGCTCCACTAAAGGTGTAGAAGCACTTTGTAGAGTGCCAATGACGCTTGCGAGGTGTCAGTAGAACTATTTGAAGTCTTAAACAGAGAATTGGGGAACATATATTGAATATCAAATCAAGCTTTAAAAATCCATTCACTGAACTTCTTCAACGATTGCAAACCCAGTTGTCTTATTCTCAGCTCTCCAGATGAAGTGAGGGGGTCATTATATTTCAAAGGTCTGGAGGGCTGAATCAAAGATGATCTCAGAATTTAATACTCTGGCTCCCAAGGGACTCAATAATGATATAAAAATTTTTTAGTTTTGTAACTATGTCATTTGACCCACTTCTCGTCTGGGCCAGGCTGCTTTACACAGCACAAAGATGACTATTGCAAAAAAATTCTAATACATTTTTCTTTAACCATATTAAGTTAGGGTACAGTTTTCATAATGATGGTTTAATGCTAGATTTATTTTTATTCTTTCTTTGTATTATTTTTTGCATTATGCTTTTTTTTTTAATGTATTTGTATCCTTTTTATATATCTGTAACATTTTTTAAATGAAATTTAAACATGCACTTTTTAGAGACCTATGTAAAGTATGAATATAGAATTGTCACCACACAAAAGAGTGTAAAAAACACCAACTTTGTAAATAAGGTATGATTTTTCTTTGGAAACGCAATTGTGTGTGTTCCATCAAGGTTCTCCGAGCATCTCACTATGCATATTAATTTTGTCCCACGTCACATCAAAGATAGAGCTCATTGAGCTCACACCAGATATGTATTTATTTAAACTTGGACTATCCCTTTAAGTTTTAAATTCATGTCAAAAGCCTGTGAAGTTTGCAAACAATACAATTTATTTGCTGAAACTGGGCACCATTTTTATGTGTATGTCATCATGAGCTGATATATTTTTCAGTTGATATATTTCCACTGACCAGGTTTTTTCTAATTTTTTCCGTCATTCATTCTACATTATGCTTTTTAAAATAATTTTTATATCAATATACCTGTATAGGGTCTTGTATTTTACAGGATAAAATGTAGATTTCAATAGGACTATTTGACATATTGGCATATTACGCATGTCCTACTGATTATTGTATATAGTCGAGTATAAGCCGACGCGAGTATAAGCTAAGGCCCCAAATTTTACCATCAAAAACTAGGAAAACCTGTATAAGTATAAGTGAGGGTGGTAAATATATTGATCACAGCCTCCCAGTATATAGCCAGCAAGCCCCAAGTAATACACAGCCAGCCCCTATTAGCAGCCAGCCATCCCCCTTTAGTAGCCAGCCAACCCCCTTTAGTAGCCAGCCAGCACCCAGTTTGCCCAGCTCTTAAAAAAAATAAACTTAAATACTCACCTTTGGCCGGTCCCAATGCTTGGCACGGCTCCCCGATGCTCCCATCCCCATGGGTCTCTCTGCTGTTACAGAGAGCTCTCTTAAATCATTAGGCACTTAAAGTAATGTGACCAGGATGATGTCATCAAAATTCCTTTGCATCTGCAACGTTTATGTGGATGCAAGGGAAACTATTTTTAGCTAAAAGGAGGATGTCAGGTAGTTATTTGGGCTCTATGGGAACCTGTCCAAAACTTGGTATGGAGGACCTGGCTGCAGCAGTATGGAGCAATGAGTTTGGTCCCTATTTTGCTCAGCCACTCCAGGTAATTGAGATGATTGGAGCTGATCATCAGCAGGGGTTTTACTTTAAAAAGTCAGAAAAAAATCAGGTGCAAAAGATAATGGCCCAGATATATGAAAACTGCTGCAGTCTGCCTTATTGCAGTTTGTGCACATATGCGCACTTTGCACCACATTGTTGGCCACTCTTAATCTGGTCTGTTTTCAGGACGTGCGCATAGTTCCACCAATTTTTTTTTGTGCACTTTGCTTCATGCTGTTGGGAAATAATTGTGTCAAATTGCAATTGTCAAATGTGACATAAACTAGGAACACACACCAACACAGCAATTTAGGTGCACAATTTTCAAAAATGGGACAAAATGAAACTGAGACACAAAAGTCGCATAAACACTTAATAAAAACATGTGTCATCTCCATAGACACTTGGGCACATGGACAAACTGAGGACAGGCAATAAAGTTGTTTCTCAGTGAAGTTTAATCAAGTATAGGATATGTGTTAAGAAACAAAATAACACTAGATTAGTTCAAAAAGGGGGAAATATATAAGGGAAAGATGCTAAGGTGTATTCATACTATATGCAATCTGTAAAGAAAGTGGAAAATGTCAGTGAATAGCACAGCTAAACCACAGTATCAAATAAAGTATACATCAAGTAAAGGATTAAATAAAACTCTGTCTTTCATAGTCTCTATTGAGACCACTGGGTTCAAGACACTGCAGTGAGTGCATCAAGTAAGTTTCATGCATTTTAGCAGTTGTATTCTCTCTTTCAGATCATGCAGACCGTACACTACTGTTTGACTTGAGATTTTTGGCTCCTGCACCTTATGAGTATATGACCAGCCAATTAGTTTTCTCTAACCAAGAATAACGTGACTAGACTTTCTCCAGCGTTACACTCTACTGGGACTCCAGCTTGGGAATTCAAGTCTAGGACCCCAGAGAAGTCTTCACATCACTTGTTAACTATGACTTCATTGTGTCAACTTGACCGAATAATTCAAAATTGAATGCATCCCATGCGGCCTTGTCACAGATGCACCCGCAATCCTTGCTGTGGATCGCGGGCACACCCGTGCCCCTCTATGTGTCGCGCTTACCGCTGCCGCTGTCCCGCTTCCTGGCCTGGACTCACCTCTCCATGCTGCTGGCTGTACTCCTGCTAGGCCACGTGCTCCCACTGCTAGGGTGCGCGCGCGCTGGCTCTTTAAGACTTAAAGGGCCAGCGTTCTCCTGATTGGCTCTAGCTAATCCAGCTCGCCCTTATAATCTGGCACCTCCCTTCACTCCCTGCCGGATCTTCAGCATCATTCCTGCTAAGAGAAAGCCCTCCTGAGTTCCCTGTGTTTCCTGTATTCCTCTGTGTTCCAGCGTTACCAGCAATCCTCTGTGTTACTACCATTGCTGTGACCTGCTGTGCCTTCCAGGGTTTCTGTCCTGCTGTGCCTTCCAGGGTTCCTGTCCAGCGGAATCAACTGTCTGTGCCATCTTCACCAGTGTTCCTCTGTTTGCCAGCGTTACCAGTATTCCTCCGTGTTTCCTGTTGTCATCTCAGGTTTGGACTGTTTCCTGCTGTACTACCTTGGCTGCCACCGCGGGTCTCATACCACCTCCCGCAGTGGTCCAGAGGGTCCACAGACTATTCCAAGAGACTTTTACACACTTTCCCTCCTCAAGTGTGACAGTAAGATCCGACCATGGATTCCGCCAAGGAGTTAGACCTCGCCAAGGAACCACGTCGCCTTCTGGCTGAGTTCCAGTGTTGTTGACCGTCAGTCCCAGCAAATTGCTTATCATGGAGAAATACTTGGCAAAGTTGCCTCCACTCTTCAACAACTGATCGACTCCCAGCATCAGGCTTCTGAATCCACTCCTGCTTCCCCTTCATCCACCCCGGCTTTTCCACTGGCAGCAGAGCCAAGACTGAGACTTTCCATGCCCGAAAAATTTGATGGTGACCCCAAACTCTGCAGGGGCTCCATCACCCAATGCTCATTGCACTTTGAACTTATGCCAACTCAGTTTGTCACCGAATGCTCTAAGGTGGCATTCATCCTGAGCCTCCTCTTCGGGAAAGCCCTGGCCTGGGCTACTCCTCTGTGGGACAGAAATGCTACGTTTCTGGCTGAATTTCACTCTGTATTTGAAGAACCCGCTCGTGCCTCCTCAGCTGAAACAGCCCTGCTGAACTTGCGCCAAGGACATTTTTCTGTGGGCGAGTACGCTGTCAAGTTCCGCACCCTAGCCTCCGAGCTCTCCTGGAATGATGCGGCCTTGTCAGCTACCTTCAAGCAAGGACTGTCCCCCCAGGTGAAAGATGCACTGGCTCTACTCTGAGGGGTCTTATCACCCTGGCCACCCGGATAGACGTGTGGTTCGCAAAACGTGATGGAGAATTGCGTCACGAGCACCCTCAAGTCGGGCTTCCATGTCAGTCACGCTTGGCTCCGGTTTTCCAAGAACCGCCTCAACCTCCAGTCTCACAGTCTGAACAGGAGCCAATGCAAGTCGACAGAGTTCGTCTCACCGTCCAGGAACGTTCCAGGCGTCTCCGGGAGAAACTTATCCTGTCCGTTCTCCCACGTCCAGCAAACCCCAACACCCTGAACTTCTGGGAGGTACTTCCCTAGGTGTCAATGCAGTGTCTTCACGTCTGTCAGTTCCTGTGCTCCCAGATGTCGGTGCTCGCTCTCCTGTGCAAATCTCAGCATTCCTGGATTCTGATTCTATGGGGAATTTTGTGGATGCCGCCCTGATCTCCCGGCATCACATTCCGGTGGTTCCACTCAAGAATCCACTATCACTGTCTTCCGTGGATGGTCAAGTCCTGTCCGAACCGACCGGTACGGCACTGAGCCAATTTCTCTCCAGGTTGGAGCTCATCACAAAGAGACTCTGGTTTTCTATGTTCTGCCACGATCCACATCATCTCTTCTTCTAGGTCTTGAATGGCTACAACTCCATGCTCCGATCCTCAACTGGAAGACTGGTGAGATCCTGAGTTGGGGACCAGACTGTCATTCTCGCTGCTTGGCTTCACCACCTCCTGGCCTGACGAATTTCCAGCTTCTTAGTTCCCTCCAGAGATGTCCTGGGACTGATAAGAAGAAGAGGAGGTCAAAGAAGAAGAGGGGCCCTAAAGGGAAGGGGGGTACTGTCACAGATTCACCCCTGATCCTTGCTGTGGATCGCGGGCACACCCGTGCCCCTGTATGTGTCGTGCTCCCCGCTCCCCGCTGCCTCTGTCCCGCTCCCCGGCCTGGACTCACCTCTCCATGCAGCTGGCTGTACCCATTGCTAGGGCGCCCGCTCTTTAAGACTTAAAGGGCCAGCTTCCTCCTGATTGGCTCATGCTAATCTGGCTCGCCCTTATAATCCGGCACCTCCCTTCGCTCCCCGCCAGATCTTCAGCATCATTCCTGCTAAGAGAAAGCCCTCCTGAGTTCCCTGTGTTTCCTGTATTCCTCTGTGTTCCAGCGTTACCAGCGATCCTCTGTGTTGCTACCATTGCTGTGACCTGCTGTGCCTTCCAGGGTTCCTGTCCTGCTGTGGCTTCCAGGGTTCCTGTCCAGTGGGATCTACTGTCTGTGCCATCTTCACCAGTGTTCCTCTGTTTACAAGCGTTACCAGTATTCCTCCGTGTTTCCTGTTGTCATCTCAGGTTTGGACTGTTTCCCGCTGTACTACCTTGGCTGCCACCGCGGGTCTCATATCCCCTCCCGCGGTGGTCCAGAGGGTCCACAGACTCTTCCAAGAGACTTTTACACACTTTCCCTCCTCAAGTGTGAAAGGCCTAAGATTCCCTATTAGACCTGCATATTTAATGAAGATCAGGACTATTTTTCAATCATTTTGACCTCATGATACTGACAATAGCACATATATAAAAATATATTACAGATCTTTAGAAACAAAGCTCTACAATTGTACAACAACTTCAGACCTATAGGCCTTCAGAGGAATACTGACAACTGAAGGAAGAACGCTCCACTTTAGGAGTTACAAATAGGAGAACATTTTAAGTAACTGGTTTCAAGTCCCAGGGTCGACATCTGCAAAGAGTTTGTATGTTCTCTCCGTGTTTGTGCTGGTTTCCTCCGGGTCGGCAAATGAGGAAAACAGGCTCGCTCACCACTAGGTGCACACATCCAAAAAGAAAAAAGTCCTTATCTTGTCAGTACACAAATAGTAGGTAAACCAAGTAGGATGGCATTCACTTGATTCCGGTAAAATAGTAGAAAAGCCATGCACGTAATAACCCACAGAATGATTTTTTGGGTGTTTATCCAGAGTGGCATGAATTGGGCTGAATACATTTCTTCCTACTATGGCACTTTTGAGAAAACAATTCAATTTTTACACTTCCCCATTCACTTTGTATTACATTTGGGCCAGCATCTCAGGGGTTAAAATGTTCATACAAACCTTGATAAATTCTTTGAGGGCTGCCCTTTCCTAAAATGGGGTCACTACTTGGGGGTTTATATTGTACTGGTACCTCAGGGGTATCCCAACAACAGTCTAGTTAAAAGGGTGCTCAAAAAGCTAAATCTTGTCCCTTCTCAGCCCTGCCGTGTGCCCAGCCTGTCAATTATTGGCACATGTGTGGTATTGCCATACTTAGGACAACCCGCAGAATGACTTTTGATGTGTTTGTCTGAAGTGGCATGAGTTGGGGACAAAATATGGGCAATAAAATGACATTTTTGAGATAAAAACGCAATTTTTACTCTGCACCATGTACTTTGCATTAGATTTTGGCCAGCATGTTGGGGGTTAAAATGCTTTGAGCAATGTAGTTTCTAAAGTGGTATAATTTCTCGGGGGTTTCTCTTGCACTGGTACCTCACGGGCTCTGCAATCATGACATGGCACTCCAAATCCACATGTTTGAAAACGGAGCTCCATTTTGCTCCTTCGCTTCTCAGCCCTGTTGTGTGCCCAGCCTGTCTATTATTGGCACGTGTATGGTATAGCCATACTTGGGACACCCCACAGAATGATTTTTGGGGTGTTTGTCTGAAGTGGCATGAGTTGGGGACAAATGATGGGCAATAAAATGACATTTTTGAGATAAAAACGCAATTTTTACTTTGCACCATTTACTTTGCATTAGATTTTGGCCAGCATGTTGGGGGTTAAAATGCTCACCACAACCCCGAATAAATTCTTTGAAGCGTGTAGTTTCCTAAATGGTGACATCTTTGGGTGTTTTCTATTGTTTTCTACGGTTAATTCAGGGGCTCTTCAACTACACTGCGGCACCACAAAACATTTGTGGCCTAATTGACCTGCCAAAAACCCAATACCACTAAGGTCCCTTTCACACTTGCGTTTTTCACATGCGTTTTCAATGCATTTTCAATGCAATTTCAATGCATTTTTCATGCGCAGATAACGCACCTGAAAAGGACTGAGATCTATTTTTCTATGGCAATTGATGCATGAAAAACGCATTGCACTTGCATAGGACTTGCATGTGTCTCAGAGTGCAATGCGTTTTTGATGCATCTCCATAGACTTTTCAAGCACATGACTTGCAAAAGTAGAGCATGCTGAGATTTAAACACGTGTTAAAAAAAATGCAAGTCTGAAAAGCCTGTTGATTACAATGGGTTAGAGTGCAATGCAAGTTTTTCACATCATAAGCATGCGTAGAACACGTGCGTGAAAAATGCAAGGGTGAAAAGGGCCATACTGTTTTCTGAACATCGCTGTGCAACCAAACAATTGACAGTTGACATCCACATGTCTGGTATTTCTATACTCGAAAGAAGCAGGCCAAAGATTTTTGCATGTATATTTACCTCAAATTTGTTCTGAATGTGTACTTTTTAGGGGTAATGAAAATAATCTTATTAAAAAAATGAAGTTTGCTTACATATAAATAATTAAAAGGTCAACAGAGTTTTCAACAGGGTTAACAGACGTCTGCTGATTTGAATAGTTTGAGATTTTAAGTTCATAAAATGATGTTACTTGTGGGGGTATATAGTACATAAGCCTTTAAAGGGCACTTCCAAACTTAATTGGTCACCAAAAATTAAGCATTTTTCAAATCTCTTAAAAATCTGAGAAGTTGCTACTTAAACTTGAAACCTTCTCACATCCGTAAAAAAGAAATGGAAACGCAAAACAAATTATGGAAATAAAAAGAAGACCAATGACAAAAGGTTTCTAAAAAAAAATTGTTGTATGACTTTGTCTAAAAAGTGGAACATTTAAAACTTTGAAAATTGTAATTTTTTTCAAATTTCAAACTACAATGTCTCACGAGAAAGTCTCTCAAAATCACAGGGATATCTTAAAGTGTTGAAAAGTTATTGGTTTTATTAGTTTACTGAAAAGACTTAAACATTGATATAAAAAAATAAAATGCTGTAAGATGCTTACTTTGTCATTTACATTTTTACTAAAGCAGCCATGTTTCTACTTTACTATTTCATATGCTCAATTTCCTCTATAGTATACTTTGAAAGGAGGTTTACCATTATGAATTACTGTGCAATCCAGGTTCAATGAAATATTACCTTTCTACCCAAAGGAATGGTCTATGGCTACTTTCCCAATTCTCAGTAATATATAATGCACAATTCCATTTAGTTCCACAAACTGACATTTTTTTCTAGTGATCCAGCTTCAGCTAAGAATGTATTACTGTGTAAAAAGGTACATTTCAAGAGTTTATAGTATTTAAAATTTATTGTAGCACTGAAACACAGAGGTATATCATACTTGCCCAGGCTTTATTGGAGCTTAAGGGTTTAAATAATGGCCTGACCTCTCTAAAATTTTGGTTTGATTGTACCGCTGTGCTAAACTTAATACTCTTTCTGGTGTAAAACTCTGGAATTAGGTTGACTGATATGACAACTACAAATTCTTTTTCTAAAACCTTTTGCAAGGACATATTTATTCCTTTGCTTCTGTATTCAAAAAGGACATGGCATTAAAGAAGTATGCTCTTACAAAACAATAGCAAATGTGAGTTTTTTACTTTATAAAAGAGTGTGATATGTTTCTGTATTTAAAGGGGTTGACCACTTTCAGCAAACAATTGATACTGGTTGTGAAATGAAAAGTTATACAATTTTCCAATATACTGTCTGTATTCCTCACAGTTTTCTAGTTCTCTGTTTGCTGTCCTGCTATAGAAATCTTCAGATAAAAATATGTCCATGGTCATGTGATGGACAGGCATGTGAGAGTAATCAGAGCTGTGTGATGATAACGGCTCATGTACCTGTGCGTCAATCACATGACCATGGGCAGATTTCTATCCTCTGGAAGTCAACTTTTTTTATAGAAGGACAGCAGGCAGAGATCTAGAAAACCTGCAAGGAATTGATACAGAATGTATATTGGAAAGTTGTATCATTTTTCCCTACACAAACCAAGTGGACAAACCCTTAAAGATTGTAAGGCCCGCTCCACACTTGCGAGTGTGATGCGCTGAACTTGCATCACACTCGCAACGCATGCTGCCCGGATCGGGCGGCCCGAACGCTGCGAACCGGGACTTAACTGACATGCTGAGTTCAGTCCCGATTCGCAGCGTTCCCTGCCGCGTGATTCAGGCAGCATGCATTGTGAGTGTGATCACATCACACTCGCAAGTGTGGAACGGGCCTTACTGTTAGACTATTTTACATCTGAATGGAAGGTGCTGATTGCATTCAAAAATGGAATGTGAGCAGTCATCTGGTAAACTAATTGACCAACCAACAGAAACCCAACAGACTTCATTAGAGGACTATTTTATTTTTCCAATTAGAAAGCTTATTTTGTTGTTGGTAAAACATTCCAAATGTTGTGAAATTGCTGAAAAAATTTTAAATGAAAATTTACATAAGAAGAGTTTCCCTGCATTGCCATTTTCTGCAACTTTTCAATTGTTCAGTGTTAAAGGCTTACAAAGGTTTTATTTTTGTGGGACAAGCTTTATTTATACCATATAAATAAGAATTTTGCAACCTATTGATCACTTTTTAAGTCAAGTTTTATGGGTTGCAAAACGATTGCAGTATGTTTTGAATGTACTTCTCATCTGCTAAAGCCTTACTGTTTTGGTGCTGTAGCACAGTAAAGATTACGTGCTGTTCCCATTCGCACCAATTAATGGTTAATAGACACCTGTTCTGTATAAAGAGGGTTCAACCTGTGTCTCAGCCTGTTTTTTTTTTATAATAACTTTATTGACACGTGAATGAAACAGTACAGCATCATGAAACAAGGAACATTAATTAAGGTACATCAGAAATAACAACGTACATCGTAATTTAATCATTTGCCATTCGTGGAGAATTCTGCATAGAAATGACAACCATAAAACCCCCTTCCCAAACATATAACAAAAAAACATCCGGCCAGTAATACAGTTAAAGTAAAAGTATCAATTTATGTTAGGCAACATGGTATTAAACCGTCTTACCCCAGCAATGTGCAGAGGGGTACAGGAAGGATGTCCGTCACTCAGTTACCATTATTTGGTATCAAGTTATAAGAATCATATTATTCTCAGTGCTTCCTTCAGAAAAATAGTTTCATAATAGGGCCAGCAAGCTCTGACTGGCAGAGGGGGAACAGCTCATTAAGCAGGTGGGTATAGATAACCAGAACCCTAGGACCATGAGAGTGCAGAACCCCAATAAGTGGGAAAGAGGAGAAAGCCGTCTCTACCAGAGGGAACTGAGCCAGAAAAGCAAGCCGTAGCTGCAGGCAACATTAGACTTCCCTATCTGGAACATTAAAAAAAATCGAATTTTCTCCTCCTTCCCAAGAAGTTAAGAAATGTTCACTAGGCCCTTGGCAGTCCAGTATGAGCCATCTTGCATCTGCAAAATGAAGCAGCCATTAGTGGGAACAGAGGGGGACCTGGACGAGAGTTCCCAGTGCAGCTGAGACTAGACCTGCCTTGAGATGGCCCTAGGAAGAGTGGCAGCAGGGTTAGCCATGTATAGCGCTATGTCATTGGCATAAAGGCTAATTCTGTTTTCCTGTGCTGCCACGCGTAAGCCCTGAAGAGCAGCATGAAGGCAAATCCGGATGGCCAGGGGCTCCATTGCAATTGAGAACAGGAGCGGTGAAAGGGGACAGCCCTGCCGGGTACCTCTATGGAGATGAAAGGAGTGGGAGAGCAAACCATTCACCAGCACCTTAGCAGAGGGGTGCTGTACAGTATAGACACGGTGCTTAGTATCGACCCAGTGCAAAATCCTCCCATGGATGAGGTGGTTAGGACATTCTGGGTGACCTGGTGAAGGTGCGCTCTCTGAAGTATGAGAGTCTGGGCATGGGTAGGGCCTCTCTCCTTTGGAGGGGGTTCTCCTTTAGTGTCCGTTAGTCTGTCATCTCCACTCCTGGTTTTGGGCAGATGCTGACACAGTAGATTTTTGTTTTGTGTTCTGAGTATATAGTGATGTAGGGCTTGCAGGCGCCGAACCTGGGCATTATGTGGTTTTGATTGATGTTGTTCAGATTTTATTTTTATTATGTTTCCTTCATGTTATGTTGTAAATACTTTATATATTGTATATAGTGGGGTTTGGGACGTAGTGTTAGGTTGGGAGGGGGGGTAATGGTGGTGGGATTTCTGAATTGACCATGGACACTATTCTGGACTACTTAACGCAAACTTTGGACGTTAGACCAGTGTCTGAGGGGAAGGGGAGGATGTGGGCGTGGGATTTAGTTTAGTGTAGTGTGTTTTTTTTTTGTGTGTTTGTTAGCATATATTTAAAAAGAAGGGAAAAAAACTGGGTGTGGGATGTGAGCTGTGTGGGGTGGTTTGTTATTAGAGGGTGTGGGTTTATGTTTATTTATGTAATTTATGTTTATTTTTCGGTGTGGCTTGTCTGCGTTTATTGGTTTGGTTTAGGATGTGATGATCGGTTGGGTGGGGGTTGTGGTAATTAGTGTTTATTCACTTTGGTGTATTTTAAGTTATTGTTTTTGCTAGGTGTGAATGGGACTGGACCAGCAGGTAAGTTATTGTACGTATTGTATATTATGTTTGGTTTGCCAAACATGGTCTGCCTCTGACCATGTGACCAGCCTCATTTACATTATAAAGAAAATATGATTTTATAATGATTAATGTATGAAATAACTAGATAAAAGCTGCTCCAACAGGTAGTAGTGACAGAAATAGTGACAGAGAGCTGATGACAGGTGTCCTTTAAGCGATTGGCCAGGACTTTAGTTAACACATCATTATTAAGTAACGAGATTTCCAAATCTCCTATTGAAAACTACAGCGTCTTTAAAAGAATCATTACTAACAGTAGCTGTTGCCAGATCAACTACCACATTAAGTGATTTTTTTTTCAGGATAAGGAAAAGACAAATAATAAAATTGGCCTCTTTTTTTGAGAGTACACTTAGTACAGTGTAGATAAATGAAAATTACCAAATGAAAGGGATTCAAAAGGACCCGCTATCCTATCTGCCTCCAATTCCTTTATCAACTTATTCCTTCCAACTTCCTTAAACATCAACAGATTTTAACCCCTCCAGGACCAGCCTATTTTGGCCTTACCGACACAACCCCATTTTTCAAATCTAAATGTGTCAGGTTTAGAGATGAGCGAGCACTAAAATGCTCGGGTACTCGTTATTCGAGACAAACTTTTCCCGATGCTCGTGTGCTCGTCTCGAATAACGAGCCCCATTGAAGTCAATGGGAGACTCGAGCATTTTTCAAGGGGACCAAGGCTCTGCACAGGGAAGCTTGGCCAAACACCTGGGAACCTCAGAAAAGGATGGAAACACCACGGAAATGGACAGGAAACAGCAGGGGCAGCATGCCATGCCTCTGAGGCTGCTTAATCGTACCATTATGCCAAAATTATGGGCAACCGCATGGCCATGACAGAGTGACCGAATGAGGCTAGATAGCATCTAAAACATGTAATAATTGACCCTGACACTATAGGGGACGGCATGATACATCTGTGTATATAATAGGTATTGGGAAAGAGGGACATGGGGGGAATAGGAGGGATGGAAAGGTCTCCTGTTCATTCTTATCTCAGACTACCAATTTAACCTCTGCAATTCTTAATAATTATAAACAAGACTCTGCAGTCCATGTGGTTTCTGAAAGCTCTTTTAGGGTATTCTGAAAATATTCTCCTGTTGTTGCTTGCCATGACACTTTGGTTTCTAGGTGTAAGATTTTTTTAAGAAGCAAATCTATGCGGCTCATTTATTAAGGGTTGCGCTGCTTACTTTCGTCAGACTGTGCACCTTTTGCGGGGATTACACAACTTGCACAGGTATTTAACAAGTGTCTGAACTGGGATTTTGCCACACACAATCCTTTTTTGGCACAGCTGCGCTTGCTTCCATGCAACACAACGCATGCCGTTGGACAATTTGTCTATTGTGTTTATGAATGAATCAATTTGCCCTTCAATGGGGCCATAAAAATTTGCTAAAGTGACTTTGACATGTACCAGAAGTCCTTTGACAAATAGGAATCTACCCTTACTGCTGCTTTCACGAAGGGGCTGTGGAACTGTCACGGGTGCTCCTCTCCCCCCGACTCCTAGGGCGCACGCTGCTGCTTAGCGCTGGCCATTTTCAGAGAATCTATTTAAACCCACCTCTTCCTGCAAACCCTGCCGGATCTTCGTGCCTCGTGCCCTAGTGAAAGCTGTGGTTGATGCCTTGCGCTGTTGTTGAGATTTTCAATTGTGACCCTGGTTCCATTCCTGACTATGCTCCTCTGCCGCCTGCCCTGACCTATTGCTATGTTCCTGACTCTGATACTGTGCTGCCTGTCCTGACCTCCTGCCTGTCCCCGACTATCAGATTGCCTGCTGTTCCTGTACCTCGACCTAGGCTGCCACCGAGGACAAGTCACGCCCGTGGAATGACCTGGTGGTACCATGCCGCAGCAAGTCCAACCCGCTTTGAAGTGGGCTCGGGTGCAAACCAGGTACCACTTAGACTCTGGTCCCAGGTGTTGGCTTGTGTCTTCGTCCGCGGTGGTTCAGAGGATCCACTACCTCTGAGCCTGACAGGAACCAGTGGTGAAAGTGGTACGTGGGGAGGGGGGGGCTGCTGGCTAAATACTGGGCAGCAGGGGCTGAAGGCTATATACTGAGGGCAGGGGCTGCTGGCTATATACTGGGGGCAGGGGCTGCTGGCTATATACTAAAGGGTAAGGGGCTGCTGGCTATATACTGGGGGCAGAGGCTACAGGCCATATACTAAAGGGTAAGGGGCTGCTTACAATATATTAGGGGCAGGGGTTGTTGGCTGCAGATACGTCATAGGTGTTATTCTGGCACCTTATTTCCTTAATTGTATGACAAACACAATATATAACATGAGGTTTATAACATACTATGATATTGTAACTTTCCAGTTTGCACTGATTTTGCAGGATGTCCAAATGAAAGCCAAAGGGTGACCATATCAGCCATAGCAAATTAAACTGGTCATTCCAAGTCTGTTAATCATTCAAATCCCCCAAGAAGACTGGTCAGCCTTGAAGTAACATGCTGAGATGCATGTTGTGTGGACAGGGGAGAAGTGGTCATTCATGTTAGCAATGAAAGCATGTTTAATTTATTTGGATCTAATGGGAAACATTATGTTCGTCAACAAATGGGGTAAGTCAGTATAAGGTGGTGTTGGAAGTGTCATGGTTTTTGGAATGTTTTCTGCAGCAGAAGTTGGTATTCTCATACAGCTACACGGCAGAGTGAATGCAAGTGTATATCAGAACCTTCGTCAACAACGGGTGGTTCCTTCTTTGCATTATTCACCTAATCAACCAGCATTCATGCAGGACAATGCCCCCTGTCACACAGGATAGCGGGTAAACCAGTTTTTTGAAACAGAACACATTAAAACAATTAAATGGCCAGTTCTCTTCTAAACATAATATAAAATCTTCGGTGGAAAAGGTCATCTGAATTCACACTACAGCAGACTGGTGATGTCCTGTTGCCGCATATGTGCTTAAACCAAATGTTCTAAACCCAATAAAAAATCCTTGGTGACAAAGTTATTATATATATAATAAAATACCCTTTTGATAACAAATAAATTGTAAACTCTCATGCATAAAAGGTTTTCAACCTACAAATGAAATAAATAGAAATTGTCCACCAGAGGGCAGTGATATGCTTTATAACTGCATAAAAAACAAACTATGTATTAAATGATATATCCATTAATAATATAAAAATAATGGTATATAATAATACATTGCTAAATGTAATATATGTTAGCTATGTTTTTCAACCAAAGAAAGGAGAAATTACAGAATGTGACATGCAATGTAAATTCATTTGATTATAAGACTTGGTCAAGCACTTTTAGAGAAATTCTTCTCAGACTGCCTTTTTTGACAATGAAAATATCAGTTTAGTGTCAAATTCATTTTTAATTGCAGTTGCAGAAAGGATTGCTGCCATATTTAGAAAATGTGGTCTGATGGAATTCTATTGTAAGCCACAATTATAGACAAACAATAGTGAATAAGTGAATCATTTGCCACAACAATACAACCTGATTCAGATGGAAGCAAACACTAAAAATACATCTATCTCCTTGGCCCATGTGCTCATTCAGGGGAACGTATTGGGTTTCTTAATTACAGATCATGTTCTGGCCATTTTACACTGTATTACATTGCCTTGGGAGCAGGACTCCAAGCATTTCAGTTATCTACAATGCAAGGGTTCCCTGCACTTCTGTGTATTAAACCGGGGGTTCATAAACGTTCCTCAGCATCTCCAAGGTATGCTAAATAAATAAAAGTGAATGTTGCCGTGGCTATGATAGAAGTTCAAAAAGATGCCACAGAACTTTTTAAGATGCTCTGGACTGTGTAAATAAAAGAGGTGTCAGGGTCCAGGGGTAGTGGACCCATTGGACCACCGCAGACAATGACGTAAGCCGACATCTGGCACTGGAGTCTAAGTGGCACCCAGTTTTCACCAGAGCCCGCCGCAAAGCAGGTTGGATTTTTTGCGGTGTGTGGTACCACCAGGTCATTCCATAGGTGTGACTTGTCCGCGGTTGCAGTTAAGGTGAGGTACATAAACAGAAGACAGGTTCCTAGTCAGGGACAGACAGGAGGTCAAGGCAGGCGGCACGGGTTCAATGTCAGAGGCAGAGCAGAAGGTCAGGTTGGCAGCTGAGGAGCGTAAATGGGAACAGGTCCGGGGTCACAATAAATCATTGAACAGGAAATCAATAAACAGGCACAGGGCAACAATACAGAGGCATATAGCATAAAGATCAGGGAGAGGAAGGCTTAAATGGTATTATGAGAAATGGGCGGTGCCATTGACGGCACACTGGCCCTTTATATCCTCTGAAGCCGGCACGTGTGCCCTAGAAGTCGGGGACATGTGCACAGCCCAGTGAGTGGAGACAGGAGTGGGGACAGGTAAGCGGACACCACAGGATGCTGGGGCACACGGAGGACCACAGGTGAGCCCACGACCCGTGGGAGCACCCGTGACAAGTGGTTAAATTTTACAATGCAATACTACAGTTTAATATGTATTATGCATTGCTTGTTGGTCCGTACTATTAAATTACAGAGTATCCAATGGAATTTTTTTACTGACAGAATATATAAACTGTAATCTAACAAGCTCCATTTACATAGAGCATAAGATATTTCCAGCAATATGTCTGGCACACTTAGTAGTAACAATCTCTAGTAACAATCCCAGTAATTAGAAATATGGATAAGGTACAGTTTTTACAATAGTTCAGCATACATTTATTATGTTCATTATGTCCTGCTTTGTTTGAGAAATATACAGCACCTTTACAAAGTGCCAAATGATTGCTGTAATTTGCTGCAGCATTTCCTATTGTGATAATATTGCACCAACTGTACATTTTATTTTCTTTTATGTGTCTTCCTAAATTTATGACTGACTGAAATAGCAAGTGTTAATTACATTTACAACTCGCAGGAAGGAATGGGCTAGCTGGAGCCTGACACCCTACCCACATCCTTTAAAACCACAGAGCAGGTGTAAGTATTCACACCTCAGCTAGCTATTCTCAGGGGAAGTTGAGAACAAAGGGATAGTAGACTGTGTTACTTTCCCTCCAAAACCAGACAAAGGGATAGTATAGCTGTCCATAACTGGGGCATAATTCATAATTACAGGGGGGAGTTATAAGATCTAGATACCTTCATGGCCTGAATATCAAAAGCCTAGCTGCAGGGGAACCCGGTCAATTGCAGAACTTCCCTAATTTAAGCCTAGAAACCCTAAGTTAGGTATGGGGTGAAAGGTAGCAAGGTACCCTGGTGATTGGAAACAATGGCATGGTTGGGCCATCTTCCAATCAAAAGTTATGAGGTTTTAATTAACCCCTTCACACCGAAGCCATTTTTTACCTTCTCGTGACACATTGTACTTCATGTTAGTTGAAAAATTTTGGTGGTATGTTTTGCATTTATTTATGAGAAAATCAGATACAGGCGGTCCCCTACTTAAGAACACCTGACTTACATACGACCCCTAGTTACAAACGGACCTCTGGATTTTGATAATTTACTGTACTTTAGTCCTATGCTACAATAAACAGCTATAACAGTTATCAAATCTGTCTGTAATTAATATTTATTGTTAATCCTGGTTCTTATGACAATCCAACATTTTTAAAATCCAATTGTCACAGAGACCAAAAAAATTTTGACCGGGGTTACAATAATAAAGTATACAGTTCCGACTTACATACAAACTCAACTTAAGAACAAACCTACAGAACCTATCTTGTATGTAACCCGGGGACTGCCTGTATTTGGTGAAAATTTGGAAAAATTCTCTCTTTTTCCACACATAGTCATAACAGCAAAAAAACTTCATGTGGACATGGTTTTTTATGCATACTCTTATTTTTGTAGGATGTTATGGGCCTTTGAACGTTAGGTGCGATTTTTCACATTTTCATAAAAAACGCAAAATACTGCTATTGAGGGACCTGCTCAGGTTTCAAGTCACTTTGAGAGGCCTAAATAAAAGTAAAAGTAGAAACTACACCCCTCAATGTATGTAAAACAACTTTTATGAAGTTTGTTAACCCTTTTATTGTTTTACAGGGGTTAAAACAAAATTGGATACAATTTTGAAAGGAAATTTTTGTTGGCTATATTAATGTGTTTTTTAAAAAAATGTACAAATTCTCAGTGGATAAAATACCAAAATGTCCACAAAATTTGATACCCAATCCCTCCCACGTATAACAACACCCCATATGTGGTTGTAACCTGCTGTATGGGCACACCCCAGGGCATCGAAGAGAAGCTGCGCCATTCAGAGCAGATTATGCATTGTCACTTTTTATTGGCTATACAATCTTTATTTTTTTGGCAATTTGGACATATAAGGGCTTATTTTTTGCTACATGAGATGCAATTTACAAATATTTCATTTTAGTGGGTCATTAGCTTATTGATGAAATTTTATTAACTCTTGAATGTATGGGTGAAAAGAAAATTGTAAATTTTGGTTTACTTTCTTTTTGTATTTTTTGGGGGTCGTACACTAAAACTACTATATTTTATTTATTCTACAGATCACTACGATTACGGTGATACCTCATTTATACTGAAATCATTTTTAATGACCTTCCACCTACCTCTTACTTTGTCATTAGTGCCAATGTGGACCATGACTGCTGGTTCCTCACCAGCCCCTCCCAGTAATCTGTCAACCCGATCTGCAACATGCCGAACCCGAGCACCCGGCAAACAACACACTGTTCGGTATGCACGGTCTTTGTGACAGATTGCCCTGTGTGTTCCCCTAATAATGGAATCTCCCACTACCAGCACCTGTCTGACCTTGCCTGTGCTCCCATTGTATGCACGGTCTTTGTGACAGATTGCCCTGTGTGTTCCCCTAATAATCGAATCTCCCACTACCAGCACCTGTCTGACCTTGTCTGTGCTCCTATTACCCTTCTTACTGGAGCAGACAATCCCCTGGTTGCTAGAGGCCATGTCTTGCTGCAGCATTACTACTCCAGAGCTGATATCCCCCTCATCCGCCAGCCTGGCAAACTTATTGGGGTGCACCAGATCAGGACTAGACTCCCTACAACTCTTCCCTCTACCCCGCCTTCTACATGTTACCCAACTAGCTGCCCCCTCACTCTGCACCTCCATACTTCCCTCCCCACACTCATCTTCCACAGAGAGTTTGTGCTCCAGGAGCAGCAAACTTCGCTCCATATTGTCAATTGCCCGCAGCCTTGAAACTTGCTGACCTTCAAGAGTTTAAAAAATTTCAAATCAATAGGCTAAGTGACCCCTAAAATGAAATATTGTTAAATTGCTCTCATGTAAGCAAAAATAAGCCCTTATATATCCAAATGCCAAAAAAAAAGTTGGTAGCCAATAAAAGTGACAAGCATAATCTTCTCTGATGGCCGCAGCTTCTCTTTCGATCCCCTGGGGTGTGCCCATACACAGGTTACAAAAAACAACCACATATGGGGTGTTTGTTATACGCGGGGGGATTGGGTACAATTTTTTGTGGAGCGTTTTGGTATTTTATAATTCCACTGAGAATTTGTACATTTTTTGAAAAACACATTAATTTTATAGCCAAAAAAAATTTTACTTTCAAATTGTATCCAATTTTGTTTTAAAAACAACCCCTTAAAACAATTAAAGGTTTAACAACCTTCAAAAAGTGTTTTAATCATAAGTTTTAGGGGTGTACAAAATTTTTACTTTACTTTTATGTTAGGCCTCTCAAGTGACTTGAAACCTGAGCGGTTCCCTCATATGCATATTTTGCGTTTTTTTAATGCAAATGTGATGGGTGAAAAGAAAATTGTAAATTTTGGTTTACTTTCTTTTTGTATTTTTTGGGGGTCGTACACTAAAACTACTATATTTTATTTATTCTACAGATCACTACGATTACGGTGATACCTCATTTATATAGTTTTTCATTTATTTTTACAATTTTACTGGAAAAAAACTAATATAGAGGAAATCTCATTTACTTTTGCATCGCCATCTTTTCGGAGACGTAACTTTAATATATTTTGGTTGACAGAGCTAGTTTAGGGCTTATTTTTTATGTGTTGAGTTTTCCTTTCAATTGGTACCATTTTGGCACACATAACTTTTTTTGATCACTTTTTAGAACATTTTTGTGAAGAGATTTTATGAAAAATGTACATTTTTGGAGTGTTTTTCGTGTTTTGTTTTTAAGAGTTCCCCAAGCGGGCCCAATAATGTTTCTGAGTTATTGTACGGATTGTACGGATTGTTGCGGACGCGGTGATACCAAATATGTGGGGTTTTTTGGCGATTTTGTGGGTTTTTTTTTACTCTCTTACATGTGTTTAGGGAATGTTTATGTTTAGGGGACTTTAACTTTATTTAATTAATTCTTTTTATTAAAAAATGCTCAGTGTGTTACAGCCGGGTCCTTCCAGAAGGCAGGGACACGGTTCCAGGAAGAGGATCGCGCAGCCCCGGGCATTGGCAGTCCTGGGGCTGTGATCTGAACCACTGATCCCCCTGTAAGCGCCGCGGGGGGTCCGATTCTTGTGAAATGCCCCTAACACGCCGCGGTCGCGGGTGTATATAGCCAACACTCGCAGCTTCTGGCCCGAAGCCAGAAGTTTGACATAATATTACTGCATGCAGTACTATTATGTCAAATGTCGGGAAGGGGTTAAACCCCAGACACACAGTCCCTCTTTGAAGGGAGGGGGTATGAGAAACTCTTCCTCACAGTGACATCATAGCCAGGGGTGGTAGTCAAAAACCCATTGGGTTTAAATTTGTTTACTGCCACATGGTCTTGTTCAGTTCTGAGGACTCTATTCATTAGAAGACTAGATATCTTCACACCATGTACTCTGGCCAATTTGCCATTCGGTATCTGATAGTAAGGGTATTTTGTTTTCTTTTTCCCATAACTGTTTGTTTGTATTAGTATTGTATATTTATGTATATTAAAGTCTTAACTTTAATAAGCCTTAACTTGTAGCCTTAAAGAATCTGAGTTTCCGAAGGGATTACGTTACTAGGTTATTTAACATAGTATATGTAGCAATTGCATGTTCTGTGTGGATCATCAGTGTGCATTGTCTGTGTGGTTGAGGTATCTACGGACTTCTTTTTATAAGTAATTTATGGGTGGTGGCAGTGGATTGGGTGGGTGCAGAGCATGTGGAGTAAGTTAGCGTTAGGACGCCTTTTTGTGGAATTTGGCGGCGCTTAAGGGCTAAATTCTGGGACACCATAGAGTAGGTGCACCACGTGCACGACAATTTACCATAATTGCAAGTGGCTGGGCAGCTATATATATCTGCATCCAGGGCCGCATCTGCCATGAGGTGAGATGAAAATCTCGCCCCAGGCGGCAGAATGCAAATCCCTGTAAAGAGTGGTGAAATTTGGGCGATTTGGGCGGCCATTAACGCCTGAATCGCCCACCAGCTAAATAAATCTCGCCTGTCTCTTTAAGACACAGGCACGATTTATATGCGGAGCGACGCAGCGCCTTTCCGGCTGCTGGCGTCGCTCCGTTCTCAGCAGTGACACAGGCGTCATGAAGACTGGAGCCGCGTGCCGAAGGAGCACCTGCCTGCACGTGAGCATGATTTTTATTATTTTTCATGTCATTTCATTAATTCTATGTGGCTAATAAGGGGGAGAGGAGAGGTTTCATGTCATATGTTTTATTCTGGGAGGTGCTATATATATTATATGGGGCTATAATTGTTGTATACTGGGGGGTGCTGTATATATTATATGGGGCCATAATTGTTCCACACTGGGGTGTGTTGTATATATTATATGGGGCTATAATTGTTTTATACTGGGGGGTGCTGTATATATTATATCATAGTATCATAGTATATAAGGCTGGAAAAAGACGCAAGTCCATCAAGTCCAACCTTTAAGAATTAAATAAATGTTCTATCCCCATAACCCGTGATATTTTTTCTCTCCAGAAAGGCATCCAGGCCTCTCTTGAACATGTACATAGAGTCCGCCATAACAACCTCCTGCGGCAGAGAGTTCCACAGTCTCACTGCTCTTACAGGAAAGAACCTTTGTCTATGTTGATGGTAAAATCGCCTCTCCTCTAGGCGTAGAGGATGCCCCCTTGTCCTGGTCACAGACCTAGGTATAAAAAGATCTTTGGAGAGATCCTTGTACTGTCCGTTCAGGTATTTGTACATTGTAATGAGGCCTCCTCTCAGTCGTGTTTTTTCTAAACTGAATAATCCCAAATTTTTAAATCTGTCAGTGTATTCTAGTTCCCCCATTCCCCTAAAAATCCTGTTTGCTCTCCTCTGCACCCGTTCCAGCTCTACTATATCCTTTTTATACACTGGTGCCTAAAACTGTACACAATATTCCATGTGTGGTCTGACCAGGGATTTGTATAAGGGCAAAACTATGTCTTTATCATGAGAATCTATTCCTCTCTTGATACATCCCAATCATTTGCGTTACTGATGTCATTTCGCAGGACAGGCTTGAGGCAAGAATTCACATATAAACAAACCCCTCCCCCTTTTTTATTTATACAATCCTTTCTAAAAAGACTATAACCATCTATAGTAACAGCCCAGTCATAGCTACTGTCCAGCCATGTCTCGCTGATACCCACTATATCATATTTCAGCTCCAACATCAAGAGTTCCAGTTCCTCCATTTTGTTTGTGAGGCTTCTGGCATTTGTGTACATACTCTTTATATGGTTTTCCCTGTCCGTATTCCTTTTGTCCTTATTCCCCAATCTCATTCCAGCCCCCCTTCCTCCCCCATGGACTATGACTCTTCCCAGCTCTCTATCTACACTGTCCCTGCACAAGTGTACTTGCCCTCCCCCCAGGTCTCTAGTTTAAAATCAAACTTCGCTCCATATTGTCAATTGCCCGCAGCCTTGAAACTTGCTCATTTAGATCCAGAATTTGGGCTTCCAGATGAGCAATTTTCACACATCCCACACAGCAGTATTCCCCCTCGAACGGCTGTTCAAGGAAAGCATACATGGCAAAGGATGTACACTGTGTAGCAATGCGACTTATGGAGTCCATTATTCTAATGGGGATTACAATAGAAGTATGCACAGAAAGAAGAATTTACTGTCAAAATAACACAAAATACAGCAGTTACCTGCTAAAGCCCCTAAAACTTGGATCAATGCACACTCGCCACCAAGCTCCCACACTCGCCTTTCTGATGCTTTTTTTAAAGGTTATCTGCCACAAAAATCTGCAGAGCTCACTGCAACAAGATCAAAAAATGCAAGTCTGAAAAGACCCATTGATTAAAATGGGTCAGAGTGCAATGCAAGTTCTGCACGTCAAAATCATGCGCAGAAAACGCACGTGAAAAATGCACTATTCTCTATGGGGTCATGGGGGAGCCAGAAAAAAGGTTCCTGATGACAGGTTCCCTTTAATATACTTCTTTGTCTCCACCTGCACCATGTAGCAGGTACGCTCTTAAAGTTATTGTTAAACAGGTTATCTTCCCCAGCCATGATGACGGCACAAGCGGATCTCCAGCAGGAAGGACGCAGCACATTCATTACAATGAGCCACTGGCTCATTGTAACGAATCTGCAGATGCCAGATAGTCTCGGGTCAAACGAAGACCCGAGGCTACCATGGCAACCGATCGCCGCCGTCTTTCAAACGCCGCCGGCGACTTTGCCGGCGGCGTTGAAAGGGTTAATAGCCGCAATCGGTGCAAACACCGACCGTGGTTATTAGCGGTGGGGGTTTGCTGCAATATGCAACAACCCCCACCTCTGTATCAAGAGGACTCAGCCCGTGAGCCCTCTTCATGCATCCCTTCTAGACCTCCGCCGTAGAGACACAGCGGGCGGTGCTTTTCCAGGTGGGGGCCGCAAAATGTTGTCCCGCGGGCCGCAGTTGGCCCGCGGGCCGCGAGTTTGAGACCCCTGGTCTAAGGCCTCTTTCACACTTGCAGATCACGTCAGAGTTTGTGTGCGATCAGGGTTTGGTCAGTGAAAAACTGACATTTTGCATCAGAGTTCAGTTTTAGGTCAGAGTTTGTTCAGTGTCTCAGTTTTTCATGCGCATTTTCAGTGCAATTTCAATGCGTTTCAGGACTCAGGACTGAGCTCTATCTTTTCTATGGCAATTGATACGTGAAAAACGCATTGCACTTGCATGTGTCTCAGAGTGCGATGCATTTTTGATGCATCTCCATAGACTCGTATGGTGCGTTTTTTTACACGTGTGACTTGCAAAAGTAGAGCATGCCGAGATTTAAACGTGCGTGAAAAAAAAAGGTTATCTGCCACAAAAATCTGCAGAGCTCACTGCAACAAGATCTGGCTGCAAAAAACCCCAAGATCTGGCTGAAAAAAACATATGGGGCTATAATTGTCATAACATTAAAACTTTCCATCAAATGGTCCTTAAGTATTTTGATGAACTTTCAGGAGTCCTAAAAAATGCTAAGGGCTATAGGAAAAAGACTAATCTTACAAAAAAAAAAAAAAGAAATCAAAGCCTTAAAACAATTACAGGAGAACGAGAACCTTGTGATCCGGGGAGCATACAAGGGAGGGGGAATTGTAATTCTCACCTATACCGAATACCATTGAGAAGCTCTCCGTATCCTAGATGATAAAAAATACTATAAGTAGATAGTGGACCATCTTACTTCAAAGATAAAAAAAAATCTGAAAGAATTTTTAAATAAAGCATATGAAAAGGGTCTAATTACAAAAGATGAAAAATCTTTATTATATATTCCATTCCCGTCTACAGCATACTTTTACTTTCTTCCTAAAGTACACAAGGATATCTCCAACCTGGGATGAAAATATTAGTCTTTTTGTTTCAATCATTTTGTTTTTCCAAATTAAACACATATATGAACAGTAATGCGATGTATTACATGTTACAATAGTGTCATGTAGCATTCCATTCATCCTCAATAAATGCTTTAATACAATTTTACTTTGTCTTTGAGTCATTTCATCTGCATGCAAACATGCTTTTCTGAATATAGTGCTGTTCATGCAAATATCCATATTCCATACTTATTAGTAAGTTCGCATTAGATTACCGTTCATGTGGTACCTATATACCAAAGTATCTAAGCGTTCCGTCTTTACTGTTACTAACACGTCTCAACAGAGACTAAACATCATAAATTAACAAATGTTTCACAGGGTTCATATGATTGTAGTGCTGTGTATAAATTGTGTATACTTGAATTCAAGATCTGTGCAAGGGAGTTAACATACAAATTCCCAATCCCTTATATACCTTCCATTGTTATTGTCTCAAAAGATGGATGTGAAATCCATGGAGCCCAAATGCATGATATTGGCTGGTGTTTTAATAAGCCATAAGCCAAACACTTCTCGTAATTGAATATAGTGTTGATTTCCCTTATGTACTCCTTTATTTTTGGAGGCTCCACCTCTTTCCAGTGTCGGGTGATAATTACCCTTGCAATTGTAAATAGTTTACATAGTAGGATTCTTGTCGGAAGGGGGAATTCTGTTATCCCTAGGTGGGGAAGGGCTTGCGCTGCATTAAGTGTAGGCAGAACATTTGTTTTAGAACCTAATATACCTCCTCCCAAAATCGTTGTATCTTAGGGCAACCCCACATAATATGGTTAGAGAGAACCTTTCCCCCCGCATAATCTCCAGCAGTAGGAGGAGGAGCCAGGATAGATTTTCTGTAATCGATCCGGTGTAAGGGACCAATGTAGTAATGTTTTAAGAAAATTTTCCATGTGTGATGTGCATTTGAGTGCTACATGAGATACCTTGATAGCCTTCTCCCATTCTAGATCTTCATATACTCTATTGAAGTAAGATTCCCAATTCTGCATTGATCGTATTTTCTGGAAAATATTGCATTCAGATGCTAAGTTATAAATTGGTTTCAATCCCTTTGTTTCAACGGATAATAATGTATGTATTTTGGGATTGTATCTTACCTCTTGTTTCAGTATATTCTCCACTATGTGTTTTGCCCTGAGATAAAGAAATATATCTCTGCTTGGAAGTTCAAATTTCCTCTGTAAAGTTGGGAATGGTATCATTACTTGATTATTTGTTAGCTGGGATAATACAAAGATACCCCTGCCCCTTCACTGTCTCATTGTGTGTCTTCCAATGCTAATTTCTATCACATCAGTGGGTAAATTCACAGCTTCGGGAGATACCTTTGAAGGTGCTCTAGCAACTCCTTCCAGCAGTCTATTATTGCTTTAGTTGGAGGGGCAACCTGGTAAGTAGGGGCTATTTTCCATGTGAGGGCTAATAGTTGGCTTCTAAGAGTGAAATGTCCTGAGAGAGCCTGTTCTGTCTGAACCCAGGGTATATCCGTCTCTTCTTTCCACCATGCCCTGGCCCTAGATAGCACTGCGGCCTGGTAATATGCCCTAAGGTCTGGTGTGCCTGTTCCTCCTGCTAGTTTGTGTTTGATTAGGGTTGTTCTGGCTATCCTTGGCTTATGGTCTTTCCATATGCATTGGAATAACATCTTGTGAGCTTCGTTGAAAAAGCTAGAGGGTATTGGGATGGGAAGAGTGTGGTACAGGTATTGAAAAAGATTCAAACGATCCAGCACTTTTTTTATGAAAAAAATCTTGCTTCTTTATTGAATCATATAAAATCGATCAGCACGTAGTGGTATCCACAAACAGCTACGCGTTTCGAGTAAAAAACTCTTCATCATGGCTCATCATTTACTTGAAACACGTAGCTGTTTATGGATACCACTATGTGCTGATCGATTTTGTATGATGATTCAATAAAGAAGCAAGAATTTTTTCGCAGGAGACACAGGAACGCAGAAGACACAGGAATGCACGAATTGCAGGCAAATAGCACAATATCTTTCTCTCAGGCTGTGAGGCACAAAGATCCGGCAAGAGATACAGGAAGAGGCAGGTTTAAATAGTTTAGTGAAAATGGCCAGCACCAATTAGTGGCGCGCTGGCTTTTCAAGTTTGGCAAAGGTGCTGCGCGCCCTAGGAGGCGGGAACGCGCACGCCGTGCTGCCGGAGTCGCGTGGGAACGGGACAGGATAAGTAAGAAGCCGGGGGACCAGGGCAGTCGTGAAGCGTGGCACGTGTGCACCTGCGACCCGGAAGGGAGGTCGCACAGGCACCCGTGACAGTATCCCCCCCCTTCGGCCTCCCCCTCTTCTTGGACTGAAGGAACCTGTGGAGAAGAGCATGATCCAGGATGTTCTCTTTGGGTTCCCATGACCTCTCCTCTGGGCCGAACCCCCTCCAGTTGACAAGGTAGAATCGTCTCCCTCTGACTGTCTTCATATCAAGGACCTCTTTCACCTCAAAGACATCAGAAGTATCAGCCTCAGGAGCAGGAGAAGGCACATGCCGGGAGAATTGATTCAGGGCGACAGGTTTCAGCAGAGAGACATAAAAAGAATTTGGGATGCGCATAGTGGAGGGAAGACGGAGTTTATATGCCACTGGATTAATGCGCTATAACACCTCGAACGGACACAGGAAACATGGACCCAGTTTGTAACCGGGGATCTTCAACCGAACATATCTGGAGAAAAGCCACACCTTATCTCCAGGAGAGAAGATGGGAGGAGATCTGTGTCTTTTATCAGCCTTAGTGCGGGCAGGCGCCCGAAGCAAAGACCGACGAGTCTGTTCCCAGATGGATTTAAGGTCCACTACCAACTCTTCTACAGCAGGAACATCAGCAGACAAGGAGAGAGGTAGGGGTGGACGTGGAAGTCTCCTATACACAACGAAGAAAGGAGCGGAGCCAGCAGACTCCGAATCCAGGGAGTTATAGGAGAATTCTGCACATGGGAGCAGAGCGGACCAGTCGTCCTTTTGGGCGGAAACAGAAGAAGAGAGACCAAAGAACCTGTCTTGGATTGAGACGATGGGCAGTCTGGAGGTACAGAAGGTTTATATGATCGGTGTAGATATTAACTGGAAAAAGGGCACCCTCCAGAAGATAACGCCATTCTTCCAAGGCAATAGAGTAATTCCGTTCCGCAGCTGAAAAGGTCTTGGAGAAGAACCCACAAGTGAGGGTTCTGCACTTGGGGCCCTTCTGTGTGAGTACGGCTCCAGCACCAATGGATGAGGCATCAACCTCAAGCAGGAACGTCTTCTCTGAGTCAGGTCGAGTAAGAACGGAAGCAGATGAAAAAGCAGATTTTAACTTTGTGAAGGAGTCTTCTGCTGCCGTTGGCCAGGGTCTAGGGTTGGCGTTCTTCTTCATCAGGGCCACAATGGGAGATACCAGGGAGGAAAAATGTGGGATGAACTGCCAGTAATAGTTGGCGAATCCCAGGAATCTCTGGATAGCTCGTAGCCCTACTGGACGTGGCCAGTGAAGTACTGCAGACACTTTTGCTGGGTCCATCTGTAGTACCTTGTCCGAAATAATATATCCAAGGAACGGGAGACTCTTCTGATGAAATAGACATTTCTCCAGCTTAGCGTAGAGGTGATTGGCCCTTTGGCGCTTGAGAACCTGCCGTACATGGGCCTGATGGGATGCAATGTCCGCAGAGAACACCAGAATGTCGTCCAAGTATACCACGACACAGGTGTAGAGTAAGTCTCTGAAAATGTCGTTGACAAAGTCCTGAATATCGCCGGAGCATTACAGAGACCGAAGGGCATAACAAAGTGCCCATCTCGAATATTGAAGGCGGTCTTCCACTCATCACCTTCACGTATGTGTATGAGATTATATGCCCCTCGTAGATCTAACTTGGTGAAGATCTTGGCACCCCGTAGAGGCGGGGGCGCGCGTGCGCCACCTTCGGCAAATTTAAAGGGCCAGCGCGCCACTAATTGGCGATGGCCCATGCTGCAGGAGTTGGCATGGGATCGGGATGGGGTAAGTAAGAAGCCGGGGGACTGGGGTAGCCGTGAAGCGCGGCACGGGTGCACCTGCGACCCGGGAGGAAGGTCGCAGAGGCACCCATGACAGGGGCATCTGCTGAGGCCATTTCATTAAAGGGGGGATCTACTGCAGCCATTTCATTAAAGAAAGCATCTGCTGCGGCCATTCACTAAAGAGGGGAAAATGCTGTAGCCATTTCATTAAAGGGGGCATCTGCTGTGGCCATTTCATTAATGGAGGCATCTGCTGCAGCCATTTCATTAAAGGGGGTATTTGCTGTGGTCATTTCATTAAAGGGGCCGCTGCTACAGCCATTTCATTAAAGAGGGCATCTGCTGTGGCCATTTTATTAAAGTGTGACTCTGTCGTGGCCATTTCATTAAACAGGGGCTCTGCAGTGGCCATTTCTGTAAAGGGGGGTCTGCTGCAGCCATTTCTTTAAAGTGGGCACCTGCGGCAGACATTTCATTAAAGGGGGCTCTGCAGTGACCATTTCATTAAAAGAGGGCTCTGCAATGACAATTTCTGTAAAGGGGGGCTCTGCTGTGGACATTGCATTAAAGGGGGAGTTTGATGTGTACACATAGTACACATACAGTTTATACACACATTCATAGTATGCAAACAAAATAGACATCATACACATGTAATACAGTTTTGTTAAAATTAGCAAACTTTTTGGGGTTTTTTTGCTGGTTTTGTAAAAGAATGCAGGCACAAGTTGTGCCTGCCCCTTCTAGCAGCAGCCGCGCCCGGCTAACTCCCTCCACACCATGTGGTGTATTCGCAATTTTAATCACAAATTTTTGCACTGTGCACAAATTTGTGATTATTCCTCTGCTTCTACGTCAGAAAACTGGTGTAGAAGCAGTGATAAATCCCCTCTAAGATATATACATGTGCAAAAGTATACACATACATGTAAAGTAATACATTGCATATGTGGAAAATCAATTGAAAAAGTTGTTTATGTTGTTTGAGGGTGCATATGTTATGAGGAAGAGCCGCCCCCTCTAGGATGGAGAAAGTGGGCACTGAGTAACAAGCATCATGGTAGATGCAGCTCTGCTGCTTCTTGGGCAATTTGTAGCAGATGGAGGATGACACCCCTACATGTTCTGCATTACCAGTGCCCTGAACAGTGGCTTGTCCTGCCCAGTGCTTGAAACAACCATTTTGGGTACAATAGCTGTCAATTGAGCCCAGAGCCCATCAGTGTCATTTGCATTATTTTAAAGCCTTTTTTTTCGTAAAAACAAGGGCAAAAGTTGCTAAAAGAAAGCGGGTCCTGCCAGAGGAGGAACACGTAACAGAGGAGGAACATGTAAGGGTCCTTGGTAAATATTTTTTATTTTATCAAAGTAATTGGTATAATCTGAAGTGGTAGCCTGAAATGCCTTCATGTTTACTTTCTGAAGTACTAACCCTTCATGACACAATCACATTTTTAAAGCTTTTTATCCTTTAAAATTAATTTTATAGCTTTATTTATAGCGAATATTCTGTAGCTTGTGCAGAGCATTAGCTTGCTAACAGCAAGTGACTCATCCTGACAAGTGAAGTACAGTATTTCATATTGTTTCTTTTGATATTTTTATTGCTATAAGACAAATGTCAAATACTTCTTTCATGTCTAATATTGGAGCTTACAAAAGCCCATAATAAACATGTATTCCGTTGTTCTTGTCTACTTCAGCTTAACCATTAAAGAAACATACCGACAGTGGTCTAAAATATATCTTTTTTTCATTTACAATGATCAATTTGTTTCTTTTTACACATGTGATTATGTTCTGATCTTAAATGTTTTCATTTCTCTGAATGAAAGAATAACATCATCAGCTGCGTTAGGTTATCCATTTAAACAACTTAAATATTTCTGAGGTGGGATTTGGATCCAAGACGTCAGACATGAAACAAAACAGAGAGAACTGAGTCACAATCTCAAGTTTATTTTAGCTTCAAATTGAAATATTCTTTTTATACCTTAAAAGTATAATAGAAGAATGTGTCGTCTTACCTTGATCTTCTTCTGTTGATCTTTCTCTTCCATTAAACTTAACAAAGGTGGTGTACACCGAAACGTTGCTGCACATGAAATAAATTTCACCTCAACTTTTCATTGTTGTTTGGAGTACTGCCGGCCTTTTTCATGTAGATAGATAAATAAATGATAAAATGTAATTGTAACATCTGTGTGAGTGTCATTCTCAGTTCTTAGCTTGCAACTGAAGAGGCACTGATTTTATCTCTGTGTCTCACCAGTTTTCTGTAGAGTGAGTTTACTTACACTTGCTTTGATTGATTCAGCACCAAACCTAGCTTGTGCCAGCACTAGTTTACTGTTGGTGATCCAAGCTTGATGGTGCGGTTGCATGTATCACTAGCTCTACGTTTACAAAAGCAGATCGAGGGTACGGAGGTGGGCCTCGGCTCGCTCGTGTCTGCTGTTCAATGGAAACTCATGCGATCGGTAGCCAGTCCCAGGTGTTCTGGTTACCGATCGTTTGCGTTTCCATAGAATCGCACTCTCGATTGGGCCAAGGCCCGCCCCCCAATCCCAAGCGCTGCATTTGTAAACGCAACAATAGCGCTATGTGTGACCACAACCTTAGTGCTTCACACTTCCTCATTTTCACCTCCTCATTTTTCCTGTGATTTATATAATTCTCTTTTAGTATTTTCACTTGGGCTTGTTTTCTTGGTTCTCCCAAGAATAGGGATTTTGTGCTACGATTTCCACTCTTTTGTGACCTGGCTTTGGCGGCCTCTCTTATTTGGTGTGTTGTTTGTCATTGTGTTTAATGGTTTCAACATTGGGAGAGAAAAAAGAACTCAACCCCACATCCACACATTATGCAATTATCTATTGCCGCTAGGGTACATTGACAAAATGAACTCAAGGTTCTTAGTTACATTGAATCAAATTGCATAAGCTCACTAACCACTTCACGGTCACCTCGTTGTAGTGGGTCCCTAGGCTATTAGATGTGGCATCACATGGTATCCACTGCCGCTGCAACACAGCACCAGCAGGGACCAAGACCCAGTTGCCTCCCAGTACCCTATAGCCATAGGTTCCGGGCTCCGGGTCCCTACCAGCAATTCAGCACAGAAGCAGCAGACGCCATGCAATACCATGTGTACAGGACTTAACCCCTTAATGACCAGGGCCTGTTTTGTTTTTGCATTTCCATTTTTCACTCCCACCTTCTAAAAACTATAATTTTTTTTCCATGTAAAGAGCTGTGTGAAAAAATGCAATTGCACCATTTTCTTGTGGGCTTTGACTGTGCGTCCCAAATGACATGTCTCCTTCATTCTTTGGGTCTGTGTGATCACAGGGATACCACATTTATAAAGGTTTTATAATGTTTTCATGCATTGACAAAAATTAAAACTTCCTGTACAAAAAAAATTATTCATTTTGTCATCTTTTGCCGCTAATAACTTTTTCGTACTTGTGTATGGAGCTGAGGATGGTGTCATTTTTTGAGACTTTTGATTAAGTTTTTAATGCTACCATTTTAAGAATTGTATGGCCTTTTGATCACTTTTTACAGAATTATTTTTTATATATCAAAATGGAAAAAAGTGGCATTTTTGACCTTGGCCAGAAAGTTACAGGTTTAAACATTGCTAAAAAACATTATTATGATAGATATATTTTGATAGATGGGACATATTGGGATGTGGTGATACCCAAGAGGTTTCTGATTTTCCTGTATATATATAACTTTTAAAAAATTTTATTTTACTATTTTTCATACCACCTATGGTCCTTTAACCCTAGGTTGTCTGATTGATCTTACCTTATACTGCCATACTACAGTATGGCAGTATGTGGGGACTTTACACATCATCTATTACACTGTGCAAATTGCACATTGTAATAGATAGCCTAAATCAAGACAGCCTTGGGTCTTAGTATGACTGTGAAAGTAATTGATTGCCACCCCCTGATGACTTGACAGGGGGTGGCGATCAAATCCAATATGGCTGTGCCCACGTAGTTGCTAGGGGCAGCGTCAGATAAAGGTTGGTGGGGGCCCCTGAACGCAAAATCTGGTTGGGCCCCAATTGAATGTAGTCCAGACAGGGAAAAGAAATCACTATTTACAGCTCCCCAGCTGTAACTATATATTTCCCTCCATAATCACTGTATACAGCCCCCCAGCAAGCACTATATACAGCTGATCCATCCCCAGTAATCACTATATACAGCTCCCCTCCAATAAATATATAAAGCCCTGCCTAGTAATCACTATATACAGGCCCCCACAATCACTATATACAGCCCCCAGCAATCACTATATACAGCCCCCAGTAATCACTATATACAGCCTCCAGTAATCACTATATACACCCCCCAGCAATCAGTATATAAGGCCCCCAGTAATCACTATATATAGCCCCCCAGCAATCACTATATACAGCCCCCCAGCAATCAATATATACAGCCCACCAGCAATCACTATATTCAGCCCCCCAGTAATCACTTTTTACAGCCCGCCCAGCAATCACTATATACAGCACCCCAGCAATTACTACATACAGCTCCCCAACAATCAATATATACAGCCCCCCAACAATCACTATATACAGCCCCCCAGTAATCACTGTATACAGCCCCCAGTTATCACTACATACAGCCCTCCAGTAATCACTATGTACAGCCCTCCAGAAATCACTACATACATCCCCAAAGCAATCACTATATACAGCCACTAGCAACCACTATATACAGCTCCCACAGCAATCACTATATTTAGCTCCCCCAGAAATCACTATATACAGCCCCACAGCAATCACTGTATACAGCCCCCAAGCAATCACTATATACAGCCCCCAAGCAATCACTATAAACAGCCCCCCAGTAATACCATTATACAGCCACCCAGCAATACATATATACAGCTCCCCAACAACCACTATATACAACTCCCCCAGCAACCACTATATACAGCTCCCCCAGTAATCACTATATATAGCCCAGTTGCTTTACGGCAATCACTATATAGCCCCCAGTAATAAATATATACAGCTACCCCAACAACCACTATATACAGCCTCCCAGCAATCACTTTATACAGCCCACTCAGCAGTCACTGTATACAGTCCCCACAGTAATCACTATATTCAGCCCCCCAGTAATCACTATATGGAGCTCCTAGCAATCACTATATACAGCTCCCCTAGCAACCACTATATACCGCTCCCCCAGCCACCACTATACACAGCACCCAGTGCATAAAGAGACTCTGGCGATGTGTATAATAACTAGTAAACAATATTATTAAGTAAACCACCGAGAAAATGTACATAAAAGTAACCACAGAATTACAGCTATATAAATCATCTTTATTAATGAACACAGACACAAATATACAATATAAGGCAAAAACAGGAGTAACAAACAGATAAAACGGCCCACACTACTCTGGTATATACGGTATGTAAGGTAATATAAACTGACAATGCTGCAGCTATTGTAAAGTGATTACACCACTACAAGAGTAAGCCCCAGGTCCAGTATATGGTGTTCATGTAATACCTAATTGGGATAAAGCAAAATAACCAAACAATACCTGCCTAGATAGAAAATACACAGTCCTGCAACAGTGAACAAGTATAAATAATAAAACTGACCAAAGATGTGTCGGGGTTCGGAACACACTATCTTTGGTCGGTAATTATTTATATTTGTTCACTATTGCAGGACTCTGCATTTTCTATCTAGGCAGGTATTGTTTGGTTATTTTGCTTTAACCCAATTGGGTATTACATGAAGACCTTATACTGGACCTGGAGCTTATTTTTGTAGTGGTTTATTCACTTTACAATAGCTGCAGCATTGTCAGTTTACACTCACCGGCCACTTTATTAGGTACACCATGCTAGTAACGGGTTGGACCCCCTTTTGCCTTCAGAACTGCCTCAATTCTTCATGGCATAGATTCAACAAGGTGCCGGAAGCATTCCTCAGAGATTTTGGTCCATTTGACATGATTGCATCACACAGTTGCCGCAGATTTGTCGTTGCACATCCATGATGCGAATCTCCCGTTCCACCACATCCCAAAGATGCTCTATTGGATTGAGATCTGGTGACTGTGGAAGCCATTTGAGTACAGTGAACTCATTGTCATGTTCAAGAAACCAGTCTGAGATGATTCCAGCTTTATGAAATGGCGCATTATCCTGCTGAAAGTAGCCATCAGATGTTGGGTACATTGTGGTCATAAAGGGATGGACATGGTCAGCAACAATACTCAGGTAGACTGTGGTGTTGCATCGATGCTCAATTGGTACCAAGGGGCCCAAAGAGTGCCAAGAAAATATTCCCCACACCATGACACCACCACCACCAGCCTGAACCGTTGATACAAGGCAGGATGGATCCATGCTTTCATGTTGTTGACGCCAAATTCTGACCCTACCATCTGAATGTCTCAGCAGAAATCGAGACTCATCAGACCAGGCAACGTTTTTCCAATCTTCTACTGTCCAATTTCAATGAGCTTGTGCAAATTGTAGCCTCAGTTTCCTGTTCTTAGCTGAAAGGAGTGGCACCCGGTGTGGTCTTCTGCTGCTGTGGCCCATCTGCATCAAAGTTCGACGTACTGTGCATTCAGAGATGCTCTTCTGCCTACCTTGGTTGTAACGGGTGGCGATTTGAGTCCCTGTTGCCTTTCTATCAGCTCGAACCAGTCTGCCCATTCTCCTCTGACCTCTGGCATCAACAAGGCATTTCCACCCACAGAACTGCTGCTCACTGGATGTTTTTTCTTTTTCGGACCATTCTCTGTAAACCCTAGAGATGGTTGTGCATGAAAATCTCAGTAGATCAGCAGTTTCTGAAATACTCAGACCAGCCCTTCTGGCACCAACAACCATGCCACGTTCAAAGGGACATCACCTTTCTTCCCCATACTGATGCTAGGTTTGAACTGCAGGAGATTGTCTTGACCATGTCTACATGCCTAAATGCACTGAGTTGCCGAGTTGTAATTGGCTAATTAGAAATTAAGTGTTAACGAGTAGTTGGACAGGTGTACCTAATAAAGTGGCCGGTGAGTGCATGTTACCTTACATATATACACAAAACACAAGTGGGACGTGCACAGCTAAAGTGCCAATGGGTCCACACACCAACAAACAATGTAGAAACTCAAAGAGAAAAAAGAAGTGTGCTAATAGGACCAAGGTATACAACTAAGTAATCTTTATTAGAACAATTTAATGAGATACATGACTACACATATTTTTTAAAATCTATTAAAAATCATACAAAGAACACAGGGTAGAGGGAGTGCAATGACCCCACTCTATCCACCTCCCCTAACCACAATATGCTAATCTCTAAGTCACAGCAAGTGATAAGGGTAAAATACCTGGGTTATGCCCTGTGTGTGGCAACATACAATATAATAAACGTACAAAAAAACTATGTCGATGAAACCAATTATTATATAAGACCTTTCCTGCCAAAAGTGCCCAGTGCTAACAGTAAACGGGACTTATATGGAAAATCCTGAAGCAAAATAAAGTGCAAGTGCCAACTATTAGCACACTTCTTTTTTCTCTTTGAGTTTCTACCTTACATATGTACCAAAGTTTTGTGGGCCGTTTTATCAGTTTGTTACTCCTGTTTTTGCCTTAAATTATATATTTGTGTCTGTGTTCATTAATAAAGATGATTTATATACAGCTATAATTCTGAGGTTACATTTATGTACATAGAAAAGTTTTTTCTTGGTGGTTTATGCATTTGGGGTGTTTTGTGTGGAGCCCAGCCCATACACCCCTACATACTTTGGTGATTTAATATTATTAAGTAGTCAACACACTGAATCTAATATGTAACACAATTCAAGAAAAAGCCAGTGTGTATAGGCAAAGATATATACAATTTTTTTTTTCTTTCAATTGAATGCAACAAGATAGATGCCATGCATCAAAATTTCATAAAATCATTTAAAAGGGTGAAAACACCCGTCAAAAAACTCACTAGTGGACCAAGGTTGATCACAAAGGTCCATATACAGCCATGAGTGCAAAAAAAGTAGGGACAATTCCCTCAAACACAATAAAAAATAAATAATTGTTATAAAGAAGACAAAACAGTCCTGGAGAGCCAAAGAGGTATAAATATGTGGACTCCTGCAGTAGTCCCTATACAAAATACCTGTGAACCCCAGAGAAGGACAAATAGAGTATAGTAGAGGGCCGCTCTGCCATAGACTAAAGTCTATGGGGGTACCAGACCATAGAGCAGGACCACAATTTACCATTGGCAGTTTGGGCAATCATGCGACTGCCTGAATCGCTCACATTTTGGCTGGCAGCCGGATTCAAATATACTGTTTCGGCTGGTCATACAACCACCTGAATCACCCACATTTTGTGGGCGGCCCCTTTAAGGGCAAAGTGGTGGGCATTTCCCTTATAATCCTATCCTGGCTATGGGCAACTGGGTCTTGGTCCCTGCTGGTGCTGTTGCAGCAGCAGTGGATGTAATGTGATGCCGCACCCAATAGCATATAGACCCACTGTAACAAGGTCACCATGAAGTGGTTAGTGGGCTTATGCAATTTGACTGTAACTAAGAACCTTGATTTTGTTTTATAAATGTAGCCTAGTGGCAATAGATTATTGTATGATGTGTGGATATGCGGTCCAGTTCTTTTTTCTCTCCCAATGTTTGTTTCAATGTTTTCAGTTTGATGAAGGGAGGGTGTAAGGGCAAGACATAGACAAGGCCAGTATTCCCTAAACACTCCCTGCATGCTTAGTGGGTCCACTCAAAACAGTGGCCAGTAACGGGGCATCTGTTAATCTGTCTCTAATGTCTGGGGCCCTGTTTGTGTACAGGAACACGGAAGTTGTGCTAAGTTCAGCTTCTGGCCAACCAAGGTGGCCTACGCCTCCCTATACCCAGCACTGTATCAGGTTTATTATTTAAGCGGTCCCTTCCCGCCACATTGAAGTTTTTGAAAAGTCGTGGGCAATCCCTTTAAGGCTCACTATCTTGTTGTCTTCTCTGAATCCAGTTCCCCCTTTTAAGTTTAACCAGCCAAACTGTTACATCTAATCTGGTCTTGGTACAACATGGCTGTTTTACTGATCTTGTCAACTTGTGAGGCTTGGATTTAGTCAAACTGGATGCTGCGTTCATGCTACCTGGGGCAGATTCCATTCCTTTAAAAGTGGGGTGAATGGGGAGTTATATGTTTTTAACAATTTGTCTTCTGATGTCATTCTAGGTGTTTCCTTTTTTTAGCTCTGCATAATCCTGCATTTGATTGGGCCTCAGGTGAATTGGTCAAATGGGGCCAAAAATGTTCTCCTCACTGTACCTCAATGCTTGTTTCTGAAATCCAGTCATTTCTTGCCTGAATACATTGCTGATGATGTATCCGCCACTCCTCCATGGGGCAGGTTTCTTTTCTGTTAATAAGAAAGATGTTGGTCTCAGACCATATAATCATTACTGTGAAATAAATAACATTATTGTAAAAAAAACTATCCCATTGATTCCTGATTTGTTCAATGAGGTAATGTGTACCAGTTGGATCCCTAAAATTGATCTCCACAGGGCCTGCAATCTCATCCGAATCAGAGAGGGAGACAGTAATTAATACTCTAAAGGGACATTTTGAATGTTAATCATTATATCTTCTGAGATCTTCTGGGTCAGTTCAGTATGTTCTTTTTATTTCGATGATATCCTTATCCTTTCTCCGTATTAGGCCTTTGATATACAATATGTCCGGAATAATGATGAGCAGGTTGGATGAAATGGGTTTGTCATGTTTGTCTGAATAATGAAAAAAAATTGGTTTGAACTCAGATCTGACCCTGAGCATACTGGTAGGTTGATTAGATTGTGAGTCCCATTGTCAGCCACCACTACTTTTCTGGGCAGGCCTGCTCCAACAGGTTGTGGAAAAATAAGGATGCAGGGTGCACTGATATATGGACAAGTAACCATGGGCAGAGACATTACATTTTTTCAACTGCCATTGGGTTAATGACAGAGCCCAAGGCAGGAATGTACTGTGGCATATAAACTTCCACCACTGAGGAATGCCCATGTGCCGTCATCTTTCTGAAGCCGCTGGCAGCTTTGCTGGCACCGATTGGGGGTGTTACTGGTAAGCCTTTAATGCAATATGCAGCAAAGACTTACCTGCTATGGAGAGGGCTCAGCCCGTGAGCCCTCTCCATCCACCCGCACCCGGCATGTGACTTAATACTATGTCACATATCAGTAAGGGGTTAAAGAGAGAAAGAATCACATTATCCCATTTTGAGTGAAAAACAGGTTTTCCCCTTAACCACCAGTACCGTACCTAGGTGGCTACCCTGCTGAATTTCCACTATAAAGATAACAAAAATAATATTCTTCCATTCCACCGATGGAGCTAATGATAAAAAAATGAGAGAGTGCACTAATGTTACAATCATACAGTGGGGGTTCAGGGGCAGCACAAAGACAGGGAGCAAGAAGTTACCAACCCATCAGGGGCACCAGGGAAGTGATGAAGGACAAACTAACAAGGAAGAAGTATGGATCAATGCTACAATTTTTAGCTGACAGCTAAAATGTCTTAAAGAAAGTCAAAATTTGAGGTTTTGTGCATTTTTATTGGGATGTAATTAAAAACATTTTAGTAAAAATAAAAGAAATGCAGTAATTGTCACTGCTCTATTAGACTGTATGAGTAAAGAAAGGCAGGTGCTGTCACTGCACTATAGTATCCTATACAGATATAGATGAAATTAGTACTGTTACTGGTCCTGTATCATAGTAGCTTATCAGTATATATATGCAGTTCTTCAGTCTGCTCTGAAAAGGGCAATTATTAATTTTCCCTGACTGAACCTATCTGCAGTAGCGTCCTCCACATATGTCATGAGCATATGAGGATATATATGTGATTAGTACTATATGTAGAGTTACATCATTGTAATCGTCTGGGCTCAGAAGCTGATCAATGTATGATGCCGGAAGTACGCAATCATGGATGTTTCACCCAATAAATGCCACGGTTTATAGGGCATTACCAAGACGATCGGCACCCTCTATGCAGGGCCCGGTGGTCCAATAAAGCACTCTAGGACTGCCAGCAGTAAATGCCTGATCTAATTCATACATATTGCAGTATATTACAATGAACAAGTGATCAAATAATCACTTGGCCATTTCCCACCCTGGGACAAAATAATAAAGGTAAAGAAAAAGAGAAGATAAAAAATGTTTTAAAAAAAGAATAAAAGTCCCCTGATGCCCTATTTAAATCAAATAAAACATAAAAAGTAAACATCGGCAAAAACTCTACATATTGGGTATCACCCTTGTCCTTAACAACCCGTACAATAATATAAAATTGTCACTGAAGCCGTACAAAAAATGCAAAAAACAAAGATTAAACTTTCACAGCTAACCTCATAAAATCAGCATAAAAAGTGATCAAAAAGTAACATTTACCCCGAGATGATACCAAGAAAAGTACAGCTTGTCCTGCAAAAACCAAGTCCTAAAAAAGCTCTGTTAACAAAAAATTATTATGCCCATTTAAACATGGTGATGCAAAAACAAACATATTTCTCACAAAATGAGTTCTATATTCTGAAAAACAAGTTAACCATCTAAAAGCTATATAAATGGGGTATCTAGCTATACAGACGGTCCCCTACTTAAGAACACCCGACTTACAGACGACCCCTAGTTACAAACAGACCTCTTGAATTTGGTAATTTACTGTACTTTAGTCCCAGGATAAAATAAACAGCTATAAAAGTTATCAAATGTGTCTGTAATAAATATTTATTGTTAATCCTGATTCTCATGACAACCCAGCATTTTTAAAACCTAATTGTCACAGAGACCAAAAAAATATTTGGCTGAGGTTACAATTATAAAATATACAGTTCCGACTTACATAAGAATTAGACTTAAGAACAAACCTGCAGAACCTATCTTGTACGTAACCCGGGGACCACCTGTATAAACAGCAGTTTACCAACACACATGGGGGATCCTTATACTCAGGAGAAATTGAGTATCAAACTTTGTCGAGATTTTTTTTTGTCTTTTAAGAGATTGTGACGGTTTACATTAATGTATTGTCTAAAAAAATGACAGTTTGTAAATTCCACCCCCATTTTCTTTTAACCTTTTAACCCCTGTGAAACATCCAAAGGTTCAACCAACTTCTAAAAGTCGATTTTTTAAGTTTTTAAAATGCCTTAATTTACAGGGATTTACTGTTATTTAGGTCTCTCAAAGTTACTGAGAGCAGAGCCAGTGCCTCTAAATATGGTTTTTATTGTGATTTCCTTAAAAATGAGAAAAATTGCACCCAAAATTCTGAGCGTCCTAACAACCTAGAAAAAATAGAGGATACACGCTGATTAGTAAACATTTCTGAAATGTTATTTGGGTGCTATGACTATCTGCCTTAAAACCAAAACATTTATAACTTTGAAAATGAATAATTTTTAGAAATTTGGAAAATTTCCATTTTGTAATGGAACAAAAAAAAAAGATATCAAAGTTATTCTATTAATTTGAAGTACAATGTGACAAGAAAACAATCTCATAATCCCATGGATATGTTAAAGCGATACAAAGTTTTAACCTCTTATAATGACACAAGGCAAATTTAAAAAAGCAGGCTTGGTCTTAAAGGTTTGCCCACAAAAGAAATTTCTCACATCTCAGTGATGTTAACACAATAAAGATCATTTTAACCCCTTACTTCATGTTCCTCAGTGTTATTGCTGTTTTAGCTCCTATCACTCAGCGATGGTCAGTGTAATATTCCAGGGTGTGGGCAGGGAATCTCTAAGCAGACACTTTCATCTAGCTTCTGACATTGTACTAATACACTGACATATAGAAAGAGATGAGATGCATGAGATTTCTATTACAAAGAGGCATAACAGACAGAGGCTGACAGACTTTTACACTGTTACACTTTTAGCTCTGCTGCATCTAACAGATATGTGCCTGCCTCCCCGTTTCCCCAGATCACTTATCTCCTTGTAGTTTGTAGCTTCTCCCTGTGCATGTTGTGCTGGCAAGACGTAATCAGTGCCTGAAATATGCGCAAGGGGCGTGGCTACAGTCAGGGAGCAGTAAGACACAGAAATTCAGCAAGCACAGCCGTCACACACAAATCTAAGATGGCGGCCAGACCCTAAAGTCAGAAGTTATAGGATCATGTCTAGGGGCAACTGAAAGTGTGTACACCATGTTTAATATAGACAGGTTGGACTTATACCTGTGAAATGCACTTATACCTGTATTTTTGTTAATAACAGTAAATAAGGGTGTCAGAACTCGCAAATTGTACTGATGGGATCAGGTTTCGGGCTTCTTGCTGGAAAACCCTACCCAGAGCTGCCTGTGATTGACAGCTCCATTTCTGATCCTGGGAAAGCTGGGTGTGTCTCTGTAATTGTTTTGCCTGCAGCTGCAGTTTGAGTGATGGACGGCTGAGCCAGTCAGTGCTGGAGGTAGTGTCTATTTCTGCCTTATGTTCTGCCCAGCCCTTCATTGGTGCTCTTTATTGCAGTCTTCTGCTTTGCCTACTGACCATTCTATTTGCTATACGTATCTGTACCTTTGCTGCCATCTTGGTTTTGACCTGGTTTGTTTGACTCTTCTTGTCTGTCTGTATTTGTTGTTGTCCCTCAGTATCGTTTATCTCCTAGTGTTACCCCACCTTCCTGTCTGTCTAGTGTCGGTTTCTGTTACCTGTGTGAACACTGACCTATATCTGTATTCTGGTTACCTGTCCGCTCCACCATCCAGCAGCTGCCAGATGATGTAGGTTTTCTGTCATCTTGTAGGGTCGCTCAGGGATCATCAGTTAGGTTCCTGATAGTGGTTTCGCCCTTATCAGGGCGGTTTATCTGCTTTAGGCAGGGCCTGATCCCGCAGGGACGTTGCAGGGTGAGTTCGCCACCACCTACCTAGTCTGACAGCTAGCGCCAAGTCTGGTTGTGGTTGCACGGTTGCTGGACAGGTACTGTCAAAGAGAATGTGTTATTTTGTTATCTTGAGTACCTATAAGGAACTTGTTTCGGTGGGAATACCCCTTTATAGCCCTAAAATGGCTTAGTCATGAAGGGGTTAAAGTATCACTGTATGATGCAAATAGTACTAACACTGATCCCTTATGATACTGAAAATGAAAATTGTACTATCACTGGTCCTGCACTATAGCAGCCTAGTTGGAGTGCCCTCCAAAGGGCAAATATTAAAGATTTATACAAGCGCTGTAATGGGCAGACATTTATTTCTGATAAATCCCTGCATGTCTTACTGAACCAAGAGCAGAAACCTCTCCCTAGCTGCTCCTCTCTGGACATGGACATGTGACCCTACCTCTTATACAGCACAAGTCACATGTTCCATCTAGCCATGTGGGCATTGCTGTAGTTGCTAAGGATCTGCAAGCTCAGCAGTCAATCAACCAGCTTGCTGCATTGTCCCCGAACACAAAGCCTGAACAACACTTTGGGTCTTGCGAGGTTTGTTATGGACTGTACTGTGCTGTCTAGACTGTATCAAAAGAGTTTTGAGTCTAAAAGATAACTTTTCTCAGTTACGCTATCACTCCTGAATCATTTTTATGGATCTAACCAATGTCACGGCTACTGAAAACTGAGAACATCCAACAAATCTGAAAGCCCTGCAACATTTTTGTGTTTTGCAAAGTACTATTGAAAATTTATAAAACATTTTCTGTTCAGGCTAAGCCACGCCAAAGAAAAGCTTTATGAGTGATCCTGTCTTCATTTAACCAAATCTGAATCAACCTTTTATTATGGAGGTTGGCACTTCTGAGGTAGGGGTGGTGGGAATTTTGCCCCAGGGTCCTGGATTTCTTCCCAATCTGCAGCCAGTTGCCTTTTCCCCAGACCAGACCAGGACCATGTGAGTATAGTTATTGACTGATAACCTGTGTCTCAAGGACCTGTCCAGAAAATATATTTCTGCTGTGTTGCCTTTTTGTAAACCACCAGCTCCGTTGTTTTTCATGGTGAATTGGAACTTGATTCTTACAGAGTTCAGAACTCCATTCGGTTTTTGGTGCACTGAAATGGTTAGCATTAGAAGCGAATATGGGTCTCTGGCACATTAAAACAATACATTATAGAGTACAAACTGTCATATGGATTAATTGAAGTGAGGATCCTGCTTGCAAGAGCTTACAGTCTATGAGGATGCTGTGGTGACATAAAAGGTATAAAAGCTTGTATAATGGTCCAGCTATCTCATTTCTAAGGGACAACATGACTACATTTATGAGAAATTATCTTCACACAGGAACATTTTTTTTAAAAATAACATCTAATTGAAGAAATGTTTACATATGGCAGATTAATGAAACTGAATGTAAGTGCCCAGACGAGAATACCCCTTTAATCCTGTATACTTCCATGTATTCTTTTGGATGCTAATTATGCTTATAGAAAGTCAAAATGATATATATAACAATTAGAGCTAGTATAGTATATATTTCAATATGGAAGATCACAACGCATTTGTCTCATGTTCCAAACAATCATAACTCATTCTTTAGGCTTGAACTATTGTGAGCAGGATCCATGATATTGTCATCTGCTCTAGCTGGAAGTTGATAGCTGTCATTGACTATGACATGTGCAGATCTTTTGTTTAAAGAAATAAACTTCAGCTGGAACCTCACAGGCTACTGTTATATCACATCTATTCACATCTGTCATGTCTGCTTGTTGACATTGCATGCTTGTCAGAATATAACAAAATGAACAAACGCTTGTCCTCAGAGGTCTAATGAATGTAGTAAACCTGAAAATGGCTGCTATCATTCCAAGTGACATATACTTCTGGTTAACAAAACAGTATATGTTCAAAGGCTAAATGCAGATGGTCTTGAAGTACAACAATGGCAAAATAAAGCATTTCTGTGAAATATTAATCTATGATTAAAGGAGACGAATAGTGTTTTATGGTTTTATAAGAAAACACATGTGGCTCTGATAAGGTCTAAAATTAGGTAACTACAATCTCATCCTACAACTTGATTAATAACATACTACAGTATTACACTCTGATATTTGTTAACACAGCTCTGTACACAGAAAAATGAAAAAAGTTATGGATGCAGATTACAGCAAAGACTTACTGGTAACACCCTGTAAAGCTTGGGCGCCATCTTGCCGAAAATCATCTATCCTCGTGACCTCATCGGGGAGCGGCTATGAAGGCCTTGTGTCTTCTGGAGACCGACACTGTCTCGCTTTAATGCACATTAATTACAATGTGCTAATTGCTAATATGCTAGGATCGATCAGACAACCTAGGGTTAAAGTACCCTATTTAAAAAAATATAAAAATTCAAATCACCCACCTTTACCTAGAAGTCATATATAAATAAACAGTAAAAATCATAAATACATAAGGTATCTCCACGTTCAAAAATGCCCGATATATATCAAAATATAATAACAGTTTTTCACTGCGTTTAACCCTGTAACGGAAAATAGCGCCTAAAGTCAAAAATTTCGCTTTTTTGCCATTTTGAAAAATATGAAAAATTCTATAAAAAGTGATTAAACAATCGTACAGTTCTAAAAATGATAGCGATGAAAACATTATCAAAAGTCACAAAAAATTAACTCCCCCACAGCTTTGTACAACAAAGTATGAAAAAGTTATAAGGGCCAGAAAATGGCAAGATAAAAAAAAATTTTTTACAGGAGGTTTTAATTTTTGTAAATGTATGGAAACATTATAAAACCTATACACATTTTTTATCACCGTGATTGCACTGACCCAAAGAATAAAGTAGACATATAATTTGGGGCGCACAGTGAAAGCCATAAAATCCAAGCCCACAAGTAAACGGCGCAAATGCGTTTTTTCACCATTTTCACTGCATTTGGAATTGTTTTCCTGATTTCCAGTACAAAGCATAGTATATTAAGTGCCATCATTATGAAGTGTAATTTATGCTATCACAGAGCAATTTACGTGTAAAAATTTAAAAGTTATAGATTTTTGAAGCTGGGGAGTGAAAAATGAAAATGAAAAAACAAAAAAGGGTCGTTAAGGAGTTAAAAGGATCCGCTCACCCAAATGTAATACCTGTGTGGGTGTTATCCTTTATATGCCATGGGCAAAGCCTGCATGCCGCCATTTGGATAACGATCTTGTTATTCCCTGTGACATCAAGTGCTGCAACAATATCCCTGCTAAAATGAAGCCGGGTAATTACAGGCTGTAGGCGGCTATGGCAGTGGCATGTAAAGGATGACAACCACGACTGGTGTTACCGGTTTTGGGTTGAAAAGAGCTTGGAGTGCATGTTCTGTGGACCTGAACCCACAATGTTCAGGAAGAAGCTGAATATTGTGGTTTCGGTCAGCTAATTACTATTACCTAGCTTAATTTACTCAAAAGTTTCCTTGAAAATTTCAAAAAATGTTGTTCAATTTTTTTATATTAACAACATTGTAATCAAATAAAAGAACTTTTATTGCCAGAATAATGCAGAGCTATGGTAAATTTGATATTTGCAGATGGCAAATTTCTCAAAATTGTCGGTACTTATTATTTTTTATAAATAAATGAAAAATGTGAACCAAAGTTTAGAAAGTAGTCTCAAAAAGCATTTGAAAAAATATATGTCAATGCAATAGCAAATAATAATAGCCAGTACCTACCTGTGATTAATGAGAAAAATATTGATCACAGGTAGAGATGGGCGAATCGATTCTAATGATTCTTACTTCGGTTAGAATTTCAGGAAAAATTTGATTCGTCACAAAGCCGAAGTTTATGCTGATTCGCGGGAACGAAGTTGTTTTTTTTCCCCTCAAGTTTCTGCCAAATGGGCGCAAGAACAACTTGTTACCTGGGGCAGAGAACTCTGGGAAGGAGAAAGGAACACCCCCGATGACATCTGCAGACCTGTAACCCAATCAGCGACCGGCAAGCTTATGTGATGTCACACAGCCCTACAAAACCCAGCCATTTTCTATCTCAGCACTTAACTCTTCATGTTGTAGCGTCCAGCTGCTGCTACTGTACTGTGCGATTCTTGCTGCAATCCCTCGCTGTTCTCTAAGGGGGTTCTATATATCCCAAATAGCAGTTCTATTTAGTGACAAAATCGAATAGGAAGAAATCTGTTTGACTTTCATGCATCTGCAGTAGTGATTGGTGGACCAATCCCTGGTTGTTCTTTAAGGGGGATCTGTATACCCCAAATAGCAGTTCTATTTAGTGCCAAAATCCAATAGGAAGAAATCTATTTGACTTTCATGCATCTGCAGTAGCGATTGGTGGACGAATCCCTGGTTGTTCTTTAAGGGGGATCTGTATACCCCAAATAGCAGTTCTATTTAGTGACAAAATCGAATAGGAAGAAATCTGTTTGACATTCATGCATCTGCAGTAGTGAGCTGTCAGTTGTGGGTTATATGTATAACGCACATTGCAATACTTTTTGAGGGCTCTAGTTTACAGCCAGATTTACGTGTGAAATCCACATAGTTTACACAGTGATTTTCGCTGAAATTACACTGTCAGTTGTGGGGTATCTGTATAACGCACATTGCAATACCTTTTGGGGGCTCTAGTTTACAGCCAGATTCACATGTCAAATCCACGTAGTTTATACAGTGAAATGAGTCGGGGTTCTAACTAGCTGCCTCAGCTACTGACGCTGCCACCCGCCTGATGCCACACATCTGCTGCTAGTTGCACCATCTGCCTCCTACCATCTTCACCAGGGACTGGAATTGTCCGCCACCTCCACACTATATCATGGTAACACTCTGCAGGCTCCTGCTGCTTCTGATGCCACCTTCACACTATATCATTGTGCCACTCTGCGGGCTCCTGCTGCTGCTGCTTCAGATGCCACCTTCACACTATATCATTGTGCCACTCTGCGGGCTCCTGCTGCTTCTGATGCCACCAACACACTATATCATTGTGCCACTCTGCAGGCTCCTGCTGCTTCTGATGCCACCTTCACACTATATCATTGTGCCACTCTGCGGGCTCCTGCTGATGCCACCTTCTGATGCTACCTTCACACTATATCATTGTGCCACTCTGCAGGCTCTTGCTGCTTCTGATGCCATCTTCACACTATATTATTGTGCTACTCCTGCTGCTGCTACTGATGCCACCGTCACACTATATCATTGTGCCACTCTTTGGCTTTCCCTGTTACTGCCACCTTGTTGCTGCCACCTGTGGGATCCTGCTGCTGATGCCACCTCCACACTAAATCATTGTGCCACTCTGTGGCTATCCCTGTTGCCGCCACCATGTTGCTGCCACCTGTGGGCTCCTGCTGCTTCTGCTGCTGCCACCTCCACACCCTTATCATTGTGCCACTTTGTGGCCTACCATGTTTCTGCCACCTGCATAATTTGTCATTGTGCCACTCTGCAGCCTACTCATGTTGCTGCCAACTGACCGCTGTCTCCCTGGAACACCCTGTGATTTCCATAATGCTGTTTTCACCCTCCATCACTGTATGGTGTTGCCACTATGTTTGGTTTTCCCCTTCATTTCATCTGTCAGAAGCATGAAAAGCTTCAGGATTGATAGCCAAAAGCAGGAGTGGATACAGAACACAGAGGACATGCAATTATCCCATTTGCTGCTCATCTCTATTCTGGATCAACTCCTGTTTGTTTTTGGCTTTAACAATACTGATGGATTATTGACCGATTGAAAAAGGACACTGACGCGTGAAAAGAAGGGCAAAATTACTGCCGACATCCTCTGCACTCTTTTGGGGGGCTTTCCACATGTATCCGCATTTAACAGAACAGGTTCTGTCGTAATCTATGGAATCATCTGATGTCAGTGTAAAAAGAGTGCACTCTTTGATGTTATAGTGGGATCTTGGCCCTCAGCTCGGTCCTTTCGAGCTGGCACAGACGTTACCTTGTCAGGCTGCGTTCCCGCTTCGCTTATTTGGGGAAGTTGGCCTATGTAAGTGCACATGGAAGTGAAGCGATTCTAAGAGCCGCGGCTGTCATGTGCATGTCATACTAAAACACAGCATTGTTTGAAGACCAAACCACGCTCCCTATGCATATTTAAGCATGGCACAACATTTTACAACACCCTACAGGCTCTTTGCAGCCAGGAAATGCCTGTTTTTTTAATGTGATTCGTTTTGATTCAATTCGGGTCCCCAATGTGAGTGAATACAGTGGATTTGTATTCATTGATATGTCTGCCGCAGGTGAAGAAACTAGGCATTCCTTCACCATTACAACTATAGTAATAATGGGGCTCACTATACAGAAATCAAATGACCAAAATTTCCCTGAGGAAGAAAGCCAATGATTTTGAAACACGTAGGAATCTCTGGAACTGCTTTGGGACCTTACTGGTCCTGGTATACAATTGAGGTCACTTGAATTAGTCGAGTCGCAGCATACAGGGGTTTTTAGCTACACGACAAACTTCTACCCAAAAAGAGCTTCACTATTTAACCTGGGGGATATGGTAACCCGTAGCCTTTATTTTTCTTTCTCAAAATTTTTTTGCAGAATTGTACTAACAGACGTATTGTTCTACTTTCTGCCGCCTTGTTTCTTTGTTCCTAACCACACTGGCTAATGGGTACTTCAGCGGGTTTCTTTCTGCTATTGAGTAACCCCTCATCCAGTGTTGATGTGCGCTGCAGCCTTGTATTGCCACTGTCAGCGCTGAGACAAAAGCGACAGATAATTTTGAAGTGCAGTGTGAGTATGATATTGTTGTCAGCTATCACGCTATATCTTCAAAGCGAATAAGCTTATAAGTGATAACATGCCACTGAACTATTAGTGCTGAACACAAGAGGAATTTCTATTTCTATTTCTGCACTGCATTGATTCGATTGCGGCTGGCTACACTCGGCTGAAATGCTAGATCTTAACCCTAGGACCCTATGCGTTTCCTCATTGCCAAAGATTCCTCAGGGATCTAATTGTTCAGGCACAAGTTTTCTAGGGTATGACAAACATGACATCCGTGCGGTGTGCACGCCCGGCATATACTGGCCGTGGCGCGCGCTGACTGAGTCCTGTTTAAATAGCCCTCCCCCGGCTCGTCACCGCTGGTGAGCCTCCCTTCTTGTCCATCCATGCGGACATCACCCAGTGACGTGGTGTAGGAGCTAAACCTGAGTGACCAATCGCTGTCTTGGTGGGAGGATACAGACGGCTCTGGCGCCACCCTTGGTATGCGAGTGTCGTCTTCACAGTGCTGGTGTCTTGGGTACCACGGCCGCGCTAGCATGTTCCACATCATCTGCCAAACGATCGCCTGATCAGGTGTGTGTTTCACACCCTATCATAATGCATTTATCGGCTAGCTGGGGAACCTGCGCTTAACTCGGGCCACGGGCCCTTAACTGTGCACCATTAGCTGTTAGGTCACTGGTGCTCCATTTAGCTCATGCCGTTATGGGCAATAACTGAAGGAATTACTGACTCGGGAGGGGAGAATTAGTGTCAGCAGGAATAGCACTGCTTCCAGTGCCTTTATTGTGGATTATACTGGCAGGCTATTTACATGAGTCATAATGATGTTTGCTTACATGAGCTTAACAAGAGATGTCTTCTTAATGAATTGTGATGAAAAGCATGGATATTGTGAGATATCTATTCTGATTCTGTCATACACCTTATCGCCAAATTGCTTATACAAGGGAAATAATTTCCTCCTATGGGGCTGATTAGTGACATTGGGTACCTGTCACCTGTTGGGGAGTCTGAACTAATAGTACCTTGATGTGCCCCATGCAGGGTATTGTGGCATTTTATGTCACTTGAGTGGTGTTACCAATTTACTCAATAAAACTTGCATATGATATAAAATCATTAAGACTGGAAGGCTGGACACAGTTGATCCTGAAAGTCCAGAAAGCTTCCTTCCTGAGGATCATTTTGTCCCAGTCTCCTCTTCTGGGGGGTGGTCTTACTTCCTCTATACCTCAGAAGGAAATTTCCTTTTGACTCCCCTGATGATATTGCCACATGTGCTTGGCAATCAGGGTGTCCCTGTTTTCCTAATGTCCGACATGTGTTCTTGGATCCTTTTCCTGAACTGGCAGAAAGTTTTGCCTACATAATCGGCCGGGCATGTGGCCAGATAGACCACTCCAGCTGTAGACCAGTTTAAGAAATCGCGTATCTCAAAACTGTTCATTGTGAATGCACTTCTTATGTTTTTACAGGGAGTTATCCATTTACTCGCAGAACAATGTCTGCACCGATATGTCCCCTTTTGTCTATTATCCAGAAAGGTTCTGCTGGATTTGACAGGAGGTAAATAGCTGTGAACCAGAAGATCTTTCAAGTTCCTACCTCTCCTATAACTGATTGCTAGTTCTGGGGGGATAATTTTGGCGACTTCTTTGTCAAGTAGTAAGATGTCCCAGATGATATCTCGAATTTCCTTGTTATTGCCATCAAATGTACCTATGATCCTAGTTAACTGTTTGGTATCATCGGTACAATTTTTTGGTGTTATGCTGCTTTATAAGACTCGTGCAAAATCTTGGTTGGGAACCCCCGACGTACAAAGCGATCTCTTAGTTCCTTGGACTTTTTTCTAAATTCTATAAAACCACTGCAGTTCCTTCACATGCGAAAAAAAACGGTCCCTTAGGAATACCTTTTTTTGAGGGAATATGGGTGACAGCTATCCCACATCAGCCAATTGTTTGTAGCTGTATTCTTCCTATATACTGTGGTTGCTATTTGCCCATCAGTGGTTTTTCTAATCTCAAGAACCAGTAAAGCTATTTTTCTCTCCTGAATTTCCGATGTAAACCTCAAGCCAAGGTTATTGCCATTCAAGGTAGCCACGAATCTTTCAAAATTTTCTGGTGTCGATGTCCAGACAAGCAGCACGTCATCTATGTACCTCAGCCATAACGGGACATGTTGTGTCCATTCACTCATCTCCTCTCCGAAGACCACCCTATCCTCCCACCAGCCGGTGTCCCCATCGCTGTACCTCAGCTTTGGTGGAAGAAGGTGTCTCCGAAGAGGAAGTTTTTATGGCTGAGGACATAATCCAGAAGGTTCAAGATGAACTCATTGTGCTCATGGTATTGTATCCCTCTGGTCTGTATGAAGATGTACACTGCCTCAATCCCTTGTGTGTGTGGGATCGAGGAATACAGGGCTTCCACATCCAGGCTTGCTAAATAATGGTTCTTGTCTATCTGTAATCCATCCAATTTTTTAAGAACCTCCATCGTGTCTCTCACATACGATGGGAGAGATGATACGAAGGGTCTTAACAGTTTGTCTAAGTAGCAGCTAGCATTCTGTGTGAGATTATTCATGCCAGAGACTATTGGCCACCCCTTTAAGAGCGGATAACCCTTATGAACTTTGGGGATGGAGTAGAATACAGCAATTTGTGGGTGCTTTGGTAGCATTAACCTGTATTCAGATTCAGAGATGAGACTCCGTGCTTGTGCTGAATCTAGAATACTTTTCAAATCTTCTTTGAATGCGATTGTCGGATTCGCATCTAATTTCTTGTAGCACTGGTTATCCTCCAGGATGGATAGGCACATTTCCTCATATGCACGTCTCTCCATACAAACTATGTTCCCACCCTTGTCTGATGGTTTTCTGACAAGGGTGCACAACCAATTTAGGGCATCTGTATCCTCTTTTTTTTAAATTTTGATACTGATGTTGTTTTGGATTTAGTTTTGGTGCTTTTAAGTGTGAGTTCAGTAAATGCACCATTCCCTTTCTCTCTTTGTGCCTCTTCAAATAGAGATTCCAGGTCAGAGAAGCCTTCAATATCTGTTTCCTCTAAACCGTGCTCAATGCATATTTTTCTGTTTTGAATCTGAAAATGTTTCTGCCATTTTAATTTTTCTAGCAAAAAGGTTAATATCCTTTGTCCACTCAAAAATGTTGGTTCTGACATGAGGGACAAAGGATAAACCTCTGGCTAAGATGTTCATTGCTTGTATCGTGAGGGGGTGGGATGAGAGATTTATTACTTGGGGGGCGGTGTTTTCCCCTTGATTCTGAGTTTGTCTGCCCCTCAGTGGGTATGGTGGTGGACCTAAAGGAAGGTATAAAATAAAATAATAATAAAGAATTATTTCTTTGACCTCTTCCTCTGCCTCAATTTTTTTGTTCTCCTCTCTTTTTGTTCTGGCCTCTACCCCCTCCGATGTTACTACTTTTAATATCTGAGGCTTCCGCCTCTGACGAGGTGACGTCTGTATCTACTGTTTTCACTGGTCTTTTTTGTAGTACTTCATACACTTTTTTGGCCCTGAAGTCCTGTGTATCTCTTATATATTGCGCATGTTTGCGTTCATTTATGTGAGCGGTATATTTGCTTAAAGTAGCTTCCAGGATTTTTTCCCTCTACTCGAAACTAGGATCTGATGCAAAACCTCTCACTTTTTCAATGGCTGTATTTAGTTGTGTTAACAGTCTGTCTAAATGGACTTTTTCTTCCTCTGCAAGGATGCACATCAGCCTCCGAGAGCTCTCTGTGGCTTCTTGTTCCCACCTCTCTCTTATATTCGCTGTCTTCACTCGAGTGGCTGGGAACAAAGGGATTCTAAGGCCCCTAGGGACAATCTTATTTGCTAGGTATGTCCCTAGGCTGTGTAGCTCCCACAAGGAGCGTGTATGTTCTTTGTACAGGGCGGTAACCTCATTGAACCCAGTTTTTATTGAGGAAGTTTGTGTTTGAAATGTTATTGTACTTTCAGAAAACACCTCTTTCGCATCATCAAGCCATTTATCATTATTCACATTGGCTGCCAGGAAACCTGCTGTTGTCTTACGTGTTTTAGATAAATCTCAATGATCACTGATTATTTCTTTGCGGTGCTATATTGAAAATAATATCTCCCTGCTTTATTTATGTTTCACTGTGGTTGGAGGTTTTTAACAAAAAATAAAACGTAGCCTTTTATTTTCTTTCTTAAACATTGTTTGCAGGACTGTAAAAACAGACGTATTGTGCTACTTTCTGCCGCTTTGTTTCTTTGTTCTAACCACATTGGCTAATGGGTACTTCATAGTAACATAGTCTGTATGGACAGACGTGCATATGAGGAAATGTGCCTATCCATCCTGGAGGATAACCGGTGCTACAAGAAATTAGATGCGAATCCGACGATCGCATTCAAAGAAGATTTGAAAAGTATTCTAGATTCAGCACAAGCACGGAGTCTCATCTCTGAATCTGAATACAGGTAATTGCTACCAAAGCACCCACAAATTGCTGTATTCTACTCCATTCCCAAAGTTCATAAGGATTATCCGCTCTTAAAGAGGCGGCCAATAGTCTCTGGCATGAATAATCTCACACAGAATGCTAGCTGCTACTTAGACAAACTGTTAAGACCCTTCTTATCATCTCTCCCATCGTATGTGAGAGACACAATGGAGGTTCTTAAAAAATTGGATGGATTACAGATAGACAAGAACCATTATTTAGCATGCCTGGATGTGAAAGCCCTGTATTTCTTGATCCCACACACACAAGGGATTGAGGCAGTGCGCTTCTTTATACAGACCAGAGGGATACAATACCATCAGCACAATGAGTTCATCTTGAACCTTCTGGAATATGTCCTCAACCATAAAAACTTCCTCTTCGGAGACACCTTCTTCCACCAAAGCTGAGGTACAGTGATGGGGACACCATGCACTCCCACCTATGCCAACCTGTACCTCGGCTGGTGGGAGGATAGGGTGGTCTTCGGAAAAGAGATGAGTGAATGGACACAACATGTCCCGTTATGGCTGAGGTACATAGATGACGTGCTGCTTGTCGTGGCTACCTTGAATTGCAATAACCTTGGCTTGAGGTTTACATCGGAAATTCAGGAGCGAAAAATAGCTTTACTGGATCTTGAGATTAGAAAAACCACTGATGGGCAAATAGCAACCACAGTATATAGGAAGAATACAGCTACAAACAATTTGCTGATGTGGGATAGCTGTCACCCATATTCCCTCAAAAAAGAAATTCCTAAGGGACAGTTTCTTCGCATGTGAAGGAACTGCAGTGGTTTTAAAGAATTTAGAAAAAAGTCCAAGGAACTAAGAGATCGCTTTGTACGTCGTGGGTTCCCAACCAAGATTTTGCACGAATCTTATAAAGCAGCATACATGGCAGAAGGAAGTCACCAAAATTTGCGCCCCAAATACTTTATTCTTTGGGTCAGTGCAATCACGGTGATAAAAAATGTGTATAGATTTTATAATGTTTCCATACATTTACAAAAATTTAAACCTCCTGTACAAATTTTTTTTTTTTTATCTTGCCATTTTCTGGCCCTAATAACTTTTCCATACTTTGTTGTACAAAGCTGTGGGGGAGTTAATTTTTTGTGACTTTTGATAATGTTTTCATCGCTATCATTTTTAGAACTGTACAATTGTTAGATCACTTTTTATAGAATTTTTTATATTTTTCAAAATGGCATTTTTGGACGTGGAGATACCTTATGTATTTATGATTTTTACTGTTTATTTATATACCAATTTACTCAATAAAACTTGCATATGATATAAAATCATTAAGACCGGAAGGCTGGACACCGTTGATCCTGAAAGTCCCGAAAGCTTCCTTCCTGAGGATCATTTTGTCCCAGTCTTCTTCTCTGGGGGGTGGTCTTACTTCCTCTATACCTCGGATGGAAATTTCCTTTTGACTCCCCTGATGATATTGCCACATGTGTTTGGCAATCGGGGTGTCCCTGTTTTCCCTAATGTCCAACATGTGTTCTTGGATCCTTTTCATGAACTGGCGGAAGGTTTTGCCTACATAATCGGCCAGGCATGTGCAAGTGGCCAGATAGACCACTCCAGCTGTAGAGCAGTTTATGAAATTGCGTATCTCAAAACTGTTCATTGTGGATACACTTGTTTTTACAGGGAGTTATCCATTTACACGCAGAACAATGTCCGCAGCGATATGTCCCCTTTGGTCTCCTCTCCAGTCAGGTTCCGCTCGATTTGACAGGAGGTAGATAGCTGTGAACCAGAAGATCTTTCAAGTTCCTATCTCTCCTATAACTGATTGCTGGTTCTAGGGGGATAATTTTGGCGACTTCCTTCTGCCATGCATGCTGATATTATAAGATTCGTGCAAAATCTTGGTTGGGAACCCGCAACGTACAAAGCGATCTGTTAGTTCCTTGGACTAAGACCACCCCCCAGAAGAGGAGACTGGGACAAAATGATCCTCAGGAAGGAAGCTTTCTGGACTTTCAGGATCAACTGTGTCCAGCCGTCCAGTCTTAATGATTTTATATCATATGCAAGTTTTATTGAGTAAATTGGTAACACCACTCAAGTGACATAAAATGCCCCGATACCCTGTATGGGGCAAGTCAAGTTACCATTAGTTCGGACTCCCCAACAGGTGACAGGTACCCAATGTCACTAATCAGCCCCATAGGAGGAAATTATTTCCCTTGTATAAGCAATTTGGCGATAAGGTGTATGACAGAATCAGAATAGATTTCTCACAATACCCATGCTTTTCATCACAATTCATTAAGAAGACATCCTTGTTAAGCTCATGTAACCAAACACATTATGACTCATGTAAATAGCCTGCCATAATCCCAATAAAGGCACTGGAAGCAGTGCTATTCCTGCTGACACGAATTTTCCCCTCCCGAGTCAGTAATTCCTTCATTATTGCCCATAACGGCATGAGCTAAATGGAGCACCAGTGACCTAACAGTTAAAGGTGCGCAGTTAAGGGCCCGTGGCCGAGTTAAGCGCAGGTTCCCCAGCTAGCCAATAAATGCATTATGATAGGGTGTAAACACACACCTGATCAGGCGATCGTTTGGCAGATGATGTGAACATGCTACGCGGGCCGTGGTACCCAAGACACCACACTGTGAAGACTACACTTGCATACCAGGGGTGGCGCCAGAGCCGTCTGTATCCTCCCACCAAGACAGCGATTGGTCACTCAGGTTTAGCTCCTACACCACGTCACTGGGTGATGCTCAGCCTGCTGATTGGACAAGAAGGGAGGCTCGCCAGCAGTGATGAGCCGGGGAGGGCTATTTAAACAGGACTCAGTCAGCGTGCGCCACGGCCAGTATATGCCGGGCATGCACGAATGTCATGTTTTTTATACCCTAGAAAACTTGTGCCTGAACAATTAGACCCCTGAGGAATCTTTGGCAATGAGGAAACGCGTAGGGTCCTAGGGTTAAGATCTAGCATTTCAGCCAAGTGTAGCCAGCCACGATCGAATCAATGCAGTGCAGCCATACAAGAAACAGAAATTCCTCTTGTGCTCAGCACTAATAGATCAGCGGCATGTTATCACTTATAAGCTGATTCGCTTTGAAGATATAGGGGGTCATTTACTAAGGGCCCGATTTGCGTTTTCCTGACGTGTTACCCGAATATTTCCGATTGGCGCCGATTGTTCCTGAATTGCCCCGGGATTTTGGCGCCCACAATCGGATTGTGGCGCATCGGCGCGTGGCCGAACGAAAACCCGACGTATTCGGAAAAACCGCGGCATTTAATGACTGAAAATGTGTCGCTTGGGAAGCGCTTACCTTCACCTGGTCCAGCTCGGTGTATTCCGGCGCGTTCAGATGATTTTCAGCGCAGCAGCGCCACCTGGTGGACGGCAGAGGAACTACCTTCATAAATCCCGTCCGGACCCAAATCCTGTTCAGAGAACGCGCCGCTGGATCGCAAATGGGCCGGGTAAGTAAATCTTCCCCATAGTGGGATATCTGACAACAATATCATACTCACACTGCAGTTCAAAATTATCTGTCGCTTTTGTCTCAGCGCTGACAGTGGCAATACAAGGCTGCAGTGCACATCAACACTGGATGAGGGGTTACTCAATAGCAGAAAGAAACCCGCTGAAGTACCCGTTAGCCAGTGTGGTTAGAAACAAAGAAGCGACAGAAAGTAGCACAATACGTCTGTTTTTACAGTCCTGCAAAACATTTTTAAGAAAGAAAAATAAAGGCTACGTTTTATTTTTTGTTAAATACCTCCAACCACAGTGGAACATAAATAAAGCAGGGAGATATTATTTTCAATATAGCACCACAAAGAAATAATCAGTGATCATTTGGATATGGTAACCTTGCAAAGGCAATCAGTGATCATTTGGATATGGTAACCTTGCAAAGGCATTGTTAAAGAAAGACAAGTGGGACCGTTTGTCCACTATAGGAAGAGCAACTGGGATCGTCATATCTTCTGAAACAGGTACCTGAACATTCACTTTGTTTCTATCCTGTTTTTGAACTGTGAAAACTATCTACACCTTTACATCATAGGAACTCAAGTGTTCTAGGTAATGCCATCATATAGACATATATACTCCCAGTGGCACACTACATACAAACGTACAGGTTACCTTAAAGGTACATCCAATACCCACCGTGCAATCCTTTAACACAAACTTGTTATCTATACTTATGGGTGGTAGAATGCCAATTATTGGATAATTTTACATCCCTCCAGTCAGCGCAGGTGTATAAAAATTTTTAATGTACTTTAATAGTACTTTATTGATCCCCTATGGAGAAATTATTTTGTACATAGTGTCCCGGCAATTACATCACAGAAAACATTAGAGATAAATTTTAACGTTACAATTACATACAAACACTACGAGAGGCGCGTCTTTCTTACGTGTAGCATGTTCCTTGGTTACTATTTCTTAGTTGCATACAAAATTAATTATATTGTTACACAGTTACAGGACAAATATGATACAGCACAATACAGTTGACATAACCACATTGCATTACATATAAGGGAAAGATTACACTAGTGACAATAACAATATGCTACATGCGTGGGGGTTACTACTTTAGGGGTACATGTGCGGCACTAACGGTGTTGTGGTGAAACAGTCGTATTTTGTAGTTTGCTTTTGGCAGAATGGACACTACCAATGGACATAGCTCCTCTTCCACCAGATACTGGCACTTAAGTTGCCTGGTGCTGGCTACTGCTGAAGCCTTGGTACAGTGTTCATCCTGATTAGCAGTAAGGTACTGAATGCAATCACTTACATTTCAGGTGCTCCAATGACGCTGTAACCGGTGCTCATGGCTGCCAGGATCTGGTTCTGGCACTCTGTTGCACTCAGCCTTGTGCCATGGAACCCTGCAGCCAATGATTTGCTTGTTACTGATGAAGGGGATGCCGCAGGGAAGGTGGGGGGTCTATAGAGAGGTTGCAGGTCATATTTAAATTGTGTGTCACGTGCTGTGGCCCGCTCCTCCGTGGGCCGTGTGCTGCTCCTCTGTGCGCTGAGGGGTGCGGCCTGCTCCACTGTGCATCGTTGGGCCTTGTGCAGGGGTATGCCTGTGTGCCGCTGTGTCCCAGCACCGATCGGATGCCCTTTGTTTGTGGCCTGATCTTCCCTCTCCACTCTGCTGGCCCTCCCGTCCTCATAAGCAGGTGTGTACTGCCAGGGGTGATACAGGGTCCCTGCGCAACCTCATGCCGCGGTCCATCCTCCGGGTGTGCCGCTGGTCCTGGCGAGCGCTGCTTCTCCTGGACTGGTGGATGAGCAGCCGTGACGGTGGAGCTCGATGTCCATGGACCTCGCGGTGGAGTAGAGACCGGGTCAGGAGTTGGGTGAGTGCAGGCGAGAAACAGGGGGGAAAGGGGAAGACAGGAGGGTACAAGGGGGAAAAAAGGGGGATAGAAGCCGGAGCAGGAGTACAGGCAGGCGCCTACCACGGCGTAGAAGATATAAATTGGGGTTGTACACAGTTATAATTCTTTACCTAAAAAATTTTAATAACCACAATTTTATTTGATGTAAGCAATAAGGTTTTTGCTTATACTGAATTAATCAGCGGCTGCCACAGTAAAAACATTGCTATAGAATATACTGACTTTGATATTGATTTTTTTAATATCATCAGTATTTTTCATATATTAAAAATGGTAACATTTTATTTAATCCCCTAAATACAAACATAGAATGTTTGTGATATGTAATAATTCTTAATATGAATAAACATATCCTTTCATCTTAATGAGTTCTGAATCCGTGCCAACAATCTCATATGAAATATTTGATAAATGGATGAGGCTAGTGCAAATGTAAGAGGCTAGAGCTGCACATCAAATGATTCTTAAAATTTAAGTATACTCATTCTATTTTCGACTTCCCCACCACAGCAGTTGCTACATGTCTTCTTATATGACAAATAGTCAAGTCATGAAGACCTAAGAAAGGACAAATACTGAAATACACATTAGAGTTGGCAAAATCTTACTCAAATCTGAATGTTATTACATAGAAAAACAGATTACATTTTTTATTTTAAAGGTTATTTTTCTTACTATAAATGAGGGAAACAAAATAGTAAATAAGAAAAAACTCACTCGCTCACCTGGATGTTCCTCCCCACTCCTAGCAAAATAATTGTTTAATAGGAAATTGGAAGAAGGATGCTGACTTGTAATACACATAACTTTGTCTGCAAAGCATGGACCTCTGGTTCCATTCCCTGTTATTCCTCATGAGGCCTCTAATTCATTACCCCAAAATAGAAAGTTAAGTGGAACAAAAGACTTCTTTAACTCTTGCCAAATGTTGGAGAAAAATCTCCTTACTCTGATGTGATGTTGGTCCAAATCATTGTATAGTACGAGCTGCTCGGTGAATCACTCAGAGCATTCCAATTTATTTAGGTAGTAGACAGTTTTTATAGGTTCTTGGGACAAAGGAACCTACTGAGCATGTCCACGTTCCAATAGCCTTGAACAGGATGTATCTGAAAGATGATCTGTGTGCGCGGGGGATGGTACACATCCCCTTTGTTATTAATTTCAGGTACTGCTAAGGTGGTACATTGACATATGCTAATCACTCATCCAGGACTTATGACCACTTCACCTACTTCCCTCCTGAGCATCCTGAACATTACATCACAACACAATTCATGTAAATCCACTGTAAAGGGCAGAATCTCTACATCCTAATGGTGTATATCCTTATACATGTCACCCTACCAACCCCTGAGAACTATTAGACATAGTATACAGCAGACACACTGTCACAGCTTTCTTTTGCATAGCCCATGAAAGACATCATGATCACAATCTTTCCCCAGTGATGCTGCAAGTGGTAAGAGTAACAATGTCCATAGCAGCATCGAGATACACAGATTCATGTTAAACAGTCTCTGGGTCCTGGGATCTTCTTCTTCAGCTGTCGTAGTCTCCTTGCAGTTTCTACACATTGATGTGTCACAGGTACTCGGGATGATGCTTCAAAAGACTCTTCAGCTGAGTCACATCAGGACCATCTCATCACCTGATGGTGCAGGTCCTGTGCTCTAGCTACTTTATCAGGTTCTGGAACTAAAACAGATATAAGAAAAAATGTATCTGCAGGTTTTGGACACCCCACCAATTCTCTATGACACCTCTGGATAACCTTAGGGAAGTATATGTTCATCCCTGGGTCAATTCTATAAAACAACCTCAGTAGGTAATCCCTAGAGCTGTCATCAACTATATTACTCCCAATAGAGATTTTTACTTTAGTCTCTTGGATAAGTGGACTAACATATTCCTCGATCCCTGGCTGTGGGCTTTACAGTAGCTTTAGTTACAGGGTAGGGTTTAGATTACCCAGAAAGGAGGAACACACACACCAGCACATGTTAATAGCTACTTACCTTTGGTAGCTGTACTTAGCCAATCTGCAACCTCTGGAAGGGGTAAAGCGGCTTCGGAGTGTATATATGAGGGTTTTCACTACTCTCCCTACATTGTACTAAGCATATATAAACATATTTATGTAAATGGACAGTAGCAAAAGATAAATCAAAGTGATACTCAATACGTATCCACCACAGAGCATATAGAGTCTTAGACTGATGTCTCACCCTGTGGGTGCATTGAACCATCATAGGGTAAAGGGCCCTTGGCAGACATTGCTTGTCACCTCTTTGCCATAGTCCACCCTCCATCCATGGGGTCCCAGTTTTACTCCAGTCTTGCTTCCTCTCCTGTGAAGCCGGTTTCTATAAAGACAGTAGTATAGATAAACCTACTAGGACAGCGAGGGTCACGGACTGTACTGATCCAGGCTCCTTTCCCCCAGGCTTTCTAGTAACCAGTATGGTCACTTCATGTGTTATAGCTTTATAGGTTTTACCTTGTTGGATGAACCATTATTGTAACACTAAGACCTCTATCAGCTATTTTAAAGTCCCATAGTGGTTCTGCTGCTGTTACCTCATGTTGTGTGACCACCGCATATCTTATGTAGAATTAACCTCATTCCTGGTTTCTAAAGCCATCTACAAAAAAAACTCAAAATGCAGATTAGTGATATATTCAGTTTTGACATATTAAAAGGTAACTGGTTCATTAATCATTAAAATAATACAAAATTTTGAATACAAGCCGTCTACCTCATGTCTCCCCCCTTCTAGCGAATCTAGCGAAAGTATTGGAGCTGGATTCAATGTAATACATCATACAGAGGGCACATTATAACCAAAGTTTCTATTTATAAAGAGGTGAATTAGTAACAGGATAGTCCAAAACTACTACAGAAGCTTTTTATACACAGGCAGCAGTAGGATACAAAACCAAGAAGGGTCCAGGTTGTCATGTTACACACGATCAGCACAGCTTCTGGCCTGTTTCCTCTCCTCTGTAAGATGCTTGGCTTAAACTTAATAGAAGACATACAGGATGCAAATTTGCTAAACCTTATTATAAAACTATACAGTCATACTGGGGGCACATGCTGAGGGACAGTGTTACTGAGCAGAAGCATCACTAGAGCTAGTGATGTAGGAAGCTTCTAGGGGTGTTATAGCTTTTGCCTAAAAAGCTCCTAATAATAATCTCAGTCATAGCTGCTGAATAGGACTAATAATATAGGATCATGGGGAGGTTTTACTCCTGGTTAAACTATTTCAATTACAGGAGTTGCAGCGAATCAAACCAAAATCTGCTTAGGGCCATCAGGGTTATCAGTTCTCAGTAATGAACACACATTCTCATTGTTCCTTTTGTCTCTTAACATTCTATCATGTCCCCCCCTGTGTTCACTAGTCCTAGACAAGGGGGGGAGGCAGCCCCCTCCTTCTCCCTGTGGTGTCTTAAGTACTACGTGTCCCAGCATACCAGGATAACAAAGAAGGAATCTAACACACCATTGTAACATCTAAGTTTACTCCATCATCCTACACAAATTGCTAAAACTTTTGACCACACCCTTCAAACTTTAGGTGTATTTATAAAGTTTTACACTACATGTCTGATGTTATTAAACATACATCACAAGGTGTCTCAGGTACAAGCCTGCAATGAACAATGTCCACAATTGTGTGCTGGAGTTTCCTCCCATCTGGTAACTGTGATGAAATACCATTAGCACAATACATGATATAGACAAAACAAATTTTATATCTTTGCCATAATCTAGAAGACTGTATAATGGAATAAACCTCATAGAACACCTACAGTATCTGGCAAGGGTCAGCTCAGGGAATCCAATTGGGACTGCACAACCGTCCAGGAGCTCTCCCCACAGAAGTCCAAGATCCGTAACAAATATGTTACTACCCGGGTTTTTGGACTTTGAAGTTCTTAGAGGTGACTCTTAGATAAGCAGGCACAGTCTCCCACATTTATTCCCTGGGTACTATATCTTAGTTGTCCTTTAAAGTTACAGCAATAGCCAAATACAGCTAAATACAGCTGAGCGGACTGTGGGTGCAAATCCAAAGATCTTTAGGCAATGCATCATTCTCCATACCACTGGTCTACTAAAGTATATCAAGTTGAGATGCCCCCTACAGGAGAAACATCTGAAGACTATGTCTTTGTTCTGTGGAGAGCCCGCATTTTTTCTAATCTAGTGACCGGATATATTCCAGTGTGGGGGTTGGGTCTAGGTGCCACACTGCACATATCTCCCACCAGTCTGTGCCTTTGTTTCCATACACTCTGCAATTCATCCACCATTTTAGGGTGGAGGTAGAACTTTTCTTGAGTTTTGTCTTTGTCTTTTGTCTGTCCAACGTTTTTGTCCATTATCGTCATAACACTCAAATAACACACAATTTCCTATGGCTGTTTCTTTATAACCTCCTCTGGTCACTTCCTCTGTAACTTACTTCTATCCACTTGCAATTTCCATCGTATCATTATCATGCAACCAGCCTTTGTTCTTTTAAGAACCTTTCCATTTACTAACATACAAACATCCATCTTTTGGCATACTTGCCCTTTTCAACATTCTCTGACATCCTTTTACAGCCTCTTTTCCCTCTCTCTCTTTCACGATCTGTACTGCTGGTTTCCCTCCGAATTGCCTCTCATCCTACCTAGCAATTTTTCCCATAATCTTCTATATATCTCTAGTGCCGGCACACACTCACAGCCTCTCTTCCTTACGGCAGATTTAACCTTCTCCTAAACTTTTTCAACTGTGCTAGTCCCCTTCCTTCAAGCATATTTGGATCCTACCACACAAACTCAGCCTCCTTTGTCTCAAGCAAATTACGATCCACCAACTACTTTTCAAGGCTGACTCTTTAGGTAGGGGCTATTCTAGGATGTTACTTTCTTAAAACCAGTACAGTACAGTATCACAACAAAGCGCTATCAAACACACATGTTCAAACTCACACAATACCCATATTCCCTAACACACATCACATGGAGTTTTCAAATAAATTAACAAGTTTCTTTGGACTGGGCAATATACTCATGCAACTAACCGGACGTGGGACAATCTAAACAAGGAGAGACAGAACAAATTGTAAGAATAAACTTCTTACCTTTTTGTGCAGCTGTATGGTCTGTCTGTCCTGAAAGGATGATCCCCAAATTGTCTGATAGGCGTCATGCAAACCCATGTCCCGGGTTTCTTACGGCACCAATTTGTTGGAGAAAAATCTCCTTACTCTGATGTGATGTTGGTCCAAATCATTGTATAGTACGAGCTGCTCGGTGAACCACTCAGACCCTCATGTGTTTGAGCATTCCAATTTATTTAGATAGCAGACAGTTTCTATAGGTTCTTGGGACAAAGGAACCTACTGAGCATGTCCACATTCCAATAGCCTTGAACAGGATGTACCTGAAAGATGATCTGTGTGCGCGGGGGATGGTACTATGCATAGGGGTCTTTGTAAAGATATATGGTGTGAGAACACAATAGAAAATGGATTCTATTCCCTCACACAAATATTGTAACAGAGACATTTCACCATATAACCTTCACTAAGCAACATTACAGTGTATTTATTTATTTTATAGTGTAATAATTTTTGAAATAAGGAATTGAAACATTTATACTCACAATAGAGTCTTGTGTAATGGTAACAATCACAGTGGTACCGAATTATGAGCTGATGTTTTTGTTACTACCATCTTTGGGATTGTGCAACCTTTTGATCACTTTTAATTGGAATTTTTATATGTTGTGAAATAGCAAAAAAGTGGCAATTCTGGAGTCTGCAGTGAGGTCAGAGACACCCAAAGACCCTAGGGAGATGGAAGATATAGTTTGTTACCACTTCTCCCTTCTCCACTCCTCATAGCATCGCGTGTCCACCAGGTCTAAAGGGGTTAAACAGAGCTGCTAGTTCTAATTAGACCCAGCATAGCTCTGTTCAGAATCCCCAATCACAGCTGGTCATTTTCCTCTGTATCTAAGTCTCTCATAGATGCCTCAGTTACAGGGGAAAACTTGTAAAAAAAAAATAAAAAAATAAAGTAATAATGAAAAAAACAAAAGTGAAAATGTCCCCCAGGGGTCTTTTATGACCTCATGGGGGACATATAAAGTAAAAAAACACATACAAACAAAATATTCATAAAATATTCATAAAAATACAATGACATTTCCCCATATAATAAAAAAATCTACCTGCAATAGCTTGAAACTCCCACTATAGCAAGTGTGCAGCTATAAATGCTGCATCACCCCTGGCTACTGCATACAGTGCCTGGCAATAAAGTGCAATGCCAGGACTGAACTGAGGTGTGGAGAGCTGTGATCATGCCAATGTGCTAGTATGGTTCTAATGGAGTAACAGAGTAACATGGAGTGGTAAATACAGATCAGTTTTTAAAATCAAAAATCCCTTCATCCAATACTGATGATTTTAAGCTCTTAATTATACCCCCAAAATTTTACATTTCACAGGAAATGCTTTCATATTTGTTGATACCTTATTTAAACGTCTCTGTAAGAAAACAGAAAGTAGTTACCGACCTTTAACTATTGCTCGAAATTCTGATTGGTAACACATGGACATTCCTTTTGAGTATGGACAGAAATCCTATTTAGGAAATGTGTTACATATGTATAACAAGCAGCATGGGTTTTTCAGTACATCAAAGCTGTTAAACTGGTTGGAAAACAACAGAACTGGAGTGTTAGAAAATCTCTGTTATTGAAAAGCCTGCATTGCTTTAAATTGTTCTTGTAAATGGCAATCTGCCAAGGTACTTAAAATTTCATTTCTCCGGGTAAAGGAAAATATATACATAGTGAAATAATAGATATATTCAAAGAATCTTTCTTCCTAAAAAGCTGTGCCTATAAACACTGACTGACCAACTGAATGATAAATAATATTCAAGTACTTGTTTGTGTGCGAAGAAATCAATCATTTATTGTATGAAATAAAATGTAATTTCAGAATAACTAAGTAAGAGTGCACTTCTCATGTTGTGCCCTTTGTTTACAACCACAAAAGGTCTCAAGCATGTGTGCTTTCAACAGAGAGCTGTGGATTAAAGATCAGCTATTCTACAGAAAATGCAACATGTTTCTTTAATGCATCATATTATTTATTGTATGCCTGGAGATTTTCAACCAAATATCATTCATGTACAAGAATATTACCGTGTATTGTCTTTCGTTATAACAATTCTACTTTATACTATTGTTTAGATTTTCTAAATACAATTGTCTATGACAAGTGTGAAATTAAAATGGTTCTCTAGAATTCCTCTTCAGAGTGATCACTATAATATCCCATATTTCTGTATTCTTAAAGGGGTTTTCCAAGAATTCTGAAAATCCTGAAGAATTTGGCAGGATTTACATTGATGCAATAGTTTTCCAGTCTTCATCACTGATGGCTTGAGAGGAAGTGACATCTGATGGCTGAGCCATCAATACTTAAGTACAGAATAACAGAGCAACACAGGAAGCTGGGAGCCAAAGCAAGGTAAGTACACTTTCTTTTCTTTTTTTTTGTCAACCCTTGTCCAATCCAAAGTTTTTTTCTGGGAATCCAGGAAAATCTCTTTAAAATGCCCTCATTTTAGGCCAGATACAGCTTATTCTCATCCTGTTGCGTTCAATCCCGGCTCATCAGAAAAAAACATGCTTATCTTTCATCAACTATAGTATAAACTGTTAGGAAAGTAAAAAAGACATTTTTTTTTTATAAAGGGGGTTACTACCAGTTGTTTTTCTAGTTGATATGCCATAGCAGCCATCTCAGCCTGGTGTAGGATACTGTAGAAGTCATTAGTTGTGGGATGAGGAGGGTTAAAGTTTGGTATTGTTGTGCCACTGGAAGGAACTTGGATAAATTTTAATTATCTTATGACATGTTATCTTTTTTTTTCTCCCAAAATGGGACAGCTACGTTTGTTTAATAGTAATTGCATCAATTGTAATTTTAAATAAAAAATACAAACAGAAACTTTATTTTACAAATGAAAAAGATATGGTCCAGACGCTGCATGAAGCCATTGTGTTCAATCATGAGTTTTTATTTCCTAGCTTTACCTTTAGAATAATTTAAGATAGCAGATTATACTGTCACTTTAAAAGAAGTGAATGTTTATATATTGTTGCAAAGAGCCTATAATTCATATAGTAAAAATGCTTTGCGCTAACTGCTAATCCTTGTGGCACACTATTCACCTTTTATAGGCACAGAGGAATGCTTTTTCATCTTAATATAGAACATACTTTATGAAATATAGCTCCTGGAAAAAGTCTAAAGTGATTGATTGAGGACTTACTGCTGGACAAAAGATTTACCAGCATGTTCAAGGGAGACTATACTATTGCTGAAAATAATACAAACTAATAGCAAAAGTTGTTATAGAAATAAAGTCATGAAAACTATTGCTATTTTCAAAAAGGTTTGAATACTATAAAATGTTCATGTTAATATTTTTTTTTATTTTATTTGATTTATTGTTACTTGTTGAAATATATTATGTATGCATTTGAACATTGACTTTACACTTCAAATTAGTAAAAAAGTTCTGATGTCTTTAAGTTTTAATACCTGTTCTTTCACTTTTCTCTGATTTTTGCTTTTGTATTCCTTCAGTATGGTTTTAAGAGACATAAATATACATTTAATCTATTTTTCTATTTTAAATAACTACATAAAAATCTAAATGCACATGGAGGTAATTAATGGAATTGAACGGAACCTTTTATCAGGATTTCATTTTTAAACCTAATGACAGGTTCCTGCATCAGTCTTTAAATGTGTTCATCTTTAAGATCTGTAGCTCATAGTCTCATAAAAAGTAGTTTATATAATATAGCTGACACCCTGCCAGAATGTTCACCCAAGTAAAAGCAGCATATGACTATTTATAAAAGGGGGTAATGATTATTATATGGTACCGTAATACATCTCCCTCATTATCTGTAAGTGATTGGATTGAATTGTAGCCTTGAATTACAATAAATAACTAATTTACCACTACAAATAATATTAATATTTGTTCGGCAACAGTATGGAAGTCATATGTTGTCTTTGTACAGTAGTGTTACTGCATAGTGGTTTGTATTCAGTAAAAGTGTGGTGGTATTAATCTTCAACTCTATAGTGCTCAACAGTATTGAGGTACCTTTCATTTACTGTTTTCTGGTTCTGGTTTGCATGGGGGACACATACTGTATGCTATATAATATGATATATAAGGGAGGAAATATGAAAGGATTTTTTCTTTAATTGTACAACATACAATCAGAGGAACAGTATTGCTAAACATTGGAAAAAACAAAAAGCAGTCAATTACATAGATAACCACAATACAAAAAACGAAGTTCAGGTGGCATCACTTTCAAGGAGAGTCATTTGTTCTACTGGAAAGGTCAGTGCTTGATTAGTTATATTGGCTGTCAGGACTCGGGGTCATTTAACCCCTGGACCACTGCGGGAAATGGCACTAGCTGACACCTGGGACCAGAGTCTAAGTGGCACCTGGTCTTCACCAGATCCCACCGCAAAGCGGGATGGTCTTGCTACGGCAGGGTACCACCAGGTCATTCAACAGGTGCGACTAGCCCTCGGTGGCAGCCAAGGTCGCAGTACAGAAAGAGAGTCCAGGCTCATGGTTAGGTACAGGCAGGTTGTCAGGCCAGGCGGCAGACATGCAGAGGTCAGAGTTCAAGTCCGGGGTCATAAACAGGAGACCAATGTAGGAAACAAACACAGGAGCAAGGGAGTCACAAAGGGAGCTTTTGTCTAAAGCTGGTAGCTCAAAGATCCGGCGGGGAGTGATGGGAGCAGCTGGTCTTTATGGGAAACCTGGAAGTGCCAGCTCCAATCAGCGGTGGCCCTTTAAATCTTCAAGTGGTGGTGTGGGGGGCACAGTGCCACGGAGAGGGGCACGGGTGTGCCCGCGATCCGTGACATGGATCGTGGGGGCACCCGTGACAATGACAAACATGTTCTGGAGAATTTACTGTAGGAACTATGTAGAGGACATTATTGCAGTTCCTCTAACCCATATATGAACAGCTTTCCAGTATGGATGGATCAACTCACAGCCCCACTAGATGTGTGAGAAAGTTCTCTGTTGTTGTAAACATTCCCATAAAGCTCACTCCAGCTATATCACCTGCACACCAGCTTGAAGCTTGTTACTAATGGTTATGAGCAGCGCTGTCTTTGTAAGAGAAAAAAGAAGCCATGTCTCTCAACCTCCAGATAAACCCTTTATTATTTGCAAATGGGTAAGGCAGTGTATAAGGAGATGTGAAAACAAGTCTTGGGGCACATATATAATTTATTTTGCTTCTTTTTTTTACCTTTTTGTGACCCCACGAGGAGTAGGAAATATATCAGAGCATTTTTTTTTTAACAGTCACAAATTAACTAAAGTAGTTTTAACTTCACAAGTGGCAAATATATGCAACACTTAGATACATCTGACCAGCAAAAAAGAAGAAAAAAAAGGCAGACATCTAATGATAAAAATGTCCCTTTGAGTTTGGACAGAGTGGAAGAGGCACTATCAACCAGTAAGTCACAAATGAAAGGGCTATAGAGCTCAATGGTGCTCATTTACGCACACTTTTGTTGGACTGTGCACCATTTTCGGGGCTAAAACGGCTTGCATAGTTCTTTAAGAAGGGTGTGCGCTGGGATTATAGTGCGTGCAACCCTTTTCCATGCGACACAAGTTAGGGACGTGCTGATTCGGACTGAGAACAGGATTTAACATTCAAATTGTGTTGCAAGACCTAGCACTTAGATGCACCACTAAAAAGATGAGACACATTCATGATATAGAACACACGATTTTAGTGAATCGCCGCACGCTGCAAACTCCAGTGACCATGTAAGTAAATGTGCCCCAATGTGCTCTCTCTAGCACTAAGAGAGATGCCTGATCAGGAGGGAACAAGGAGTAAAATGAAGAGATTTGAAGTATTTCTTGTGTCATTTCAGGGATTGCATCTGGGAATATAGTATTTGGTGTCCTCGTGTGCAACGTATGTGAGCATGCTATCAAGGTGATAGTGACACTTCTGGATAGCAGTAGTTATGGCTTCACCAAATTGATAATTTGCTTAATGAGGATCCCAGGGCTGCCTGAGGCAGTGTTTAGTACAGATTCAGTGAATGCAATAAACTGTAGTACAGAAATATTGACAGAACCTGTCCGGCAACATTGCAACCACAACCCGACTTGGCACTAGCTGTCAGACTAGGCAAGTGGTGGCGAACTCACCCTGCGACGTCCCTGCGGCTAAGGCCCTGCCTAAAGCAGATTAACCATCCTGACAAGGGCAAACCCGCTATCAGAAACCTAACTGACGCTCCATGAGTGACCCTACAAGATGACAAGGAAGACTTACTTCGTCTGGCAGCTGCTGAATGGTGGAGTGGACAGGTGACAGGAATACTGAGTTAGATCAGTATTCACACTGGTGCACAGACATCTAACATAAGTCTGACACAGAGAAAGCAGGATAACACCGGGAGAGACACAACACTGAGAGACAAACAACAGATAGGCAATGGTCCATCTTGAGGGAAGGAATCTTAGAGGTGGCACATATCTTGCATTTGGTCACAAAATCACAAACCTCCTGTGACCGTGAGGGCCACAAATAAGACCGAGCCACAAGACACTTTGGGAGAGATTTACTTACTCAGCCGCAAAGATTCCCTCGATGGTGCATTGTCTGATCGGAATGAACTGTGCCGCTATTCACTAAAATAATGCGCCAGATATCCTGCATTTGTCACTTCCCCACTCAGGTCTGACAGAGTTCACCATCTTCTTCCCGGAGTATGTAAGTGCATTGTCTTGTGACACAAATTTAAAGTTAAATCCTGCGCTCAGTCCAAATCAGTCAGAACGTCCAATGGCCCACCCCCAATTTCTGTTGCATGAAAGCCAGAGCAGCTGCACCACAATCCGATCACGTGTGGCACAATCCCCAATTAAATACCTGTTACAATGGCGCAATTCCTGAAAAGGTCAGAAAATCGGATCCAGTTTACCAACTTCAGATCTAAGGTTGAAGCAAATGCAAAATCAACAAAATTAGTAACAGACCTAGAAACTATAAGGTCTTGTCCAGACACATACTTATTTTTAGCATTCAAGGTGACTGAGTATCTGTGTGGTCTCCTCAACTACCTCTCAGACACTGTAGATTTTCTGGCAATGACCTGGGTCTGGTAGAACAGTTTAGCAGAAAATGACTGCACTTTCCACACAGAGTATCCTTCAAACGATGTTCCCTCCTTGCTTTAGCTTCCATGGATCCCCAGTTCCATAGGCTCATCCAGTTCTATTTTTATGGGTTTGACAGTATTTTGCAAGGTCTCTGTAGATAAACCAGTAGAGACAGTGGAGGAAGGCTGAGAAGGAGGCTCAGGTAAAGCAGACTCGCGTTCATGTTTACGTTCCACTCTGACTGCCAAAGACATGGCCTGTTCTAAGGTCTTAGGCTCAGGATGTCCCACTAACAGGTTTTTAATAGCATCAGACAAGCCCAATTTAGATTGGTATCAGATATTTTTGTTTGAGGTTTTTCCCCCCAGAGACCCAAAGAAATTACAAACAAACAAGGAAAATATCTGCCACAGGCAGTGAACATATACATTGTCGTAGATCTATATCAAAGCTAGGATAATACAAAATTTCAACCGTTCAGTATTATTTCCTGCGTTTCAACCAACACAAGCATAATCCCAACAGCCCCCCTACAAAAACCCTCAATAAAGAACTGTAAGTTGATTTTCCTCTGTCTGATTCCTGGATATGGCTGTTTACCACCACGGGGTCCCCATCCATCGTCCAGGGACTCATCCTACAGACACTCAGAGGTTGGCCCAGGGTGAAACCAGTACATCTGCCTCTCCCTCTTTATTTCTTGCACATACCACCCGCTGGAGACCTGCCTGTCTGTAGGTCAGCCCTTCGGTCCCCATATCAAGCACCGTGACAACAGCACGCCCAAGGCCACACTAGCCAGCCACTCCAGTATTGTGGGCCCCAGCTGCCTCCAGGCCCACAAGAAAAAGCTAGCCCCCAGTGTGGGATGTTGCAATTAGTATAGTTGTTTTTGCTGTGAGCAAGCACACGTGGGCATAGGTAAGGAAACACTACTGAGAATGTAGTACATATGCATTGGGCCGTTGCCCCGGATCTTTTATGACCCTAGCAACGCCCCTGCTATCAGCTAAGCTCCAAACCTCAGTAAAATGGTGCTTCCATTGTAGAATATGAGCAAAGTGGAGCAGAAAAGATTTAGCTTTGCTTCAGTTGCTAAAATGTCAGATCTGTACTGAATCTATGATGCAGTGAATAGGTTAGCTCATCTCAAAGTGGTACTAACAGAAAAATATTTTAACAAAATGCAAAAACACATTAGTAGCAAAATTTAATAAAAATGTTTTTATTTTGTAACAGTAAATAAATAAACCTACAAAGATTTGACATCAATGACCATCACAAAAAGAATTCTGAAAGTAGCACCAATCCACACTGTAGCTGTAAGATGTATGAGTAAAAAAATCTTTTATTTTTCACTTTTCACAAATATTCCCGGGATATTCATCCACTTATAAAAGGTATACCTTAGTGCAGTGGTGGCGAACCTATGGCACGGGTGCCAGAGGTGGCACTCAGAGACCTTTCTGTGGGCACTCAGGCCATCACCAGAGATTACTCCAAGTATCTTCCTGCAGCCACACACAGCCCAGATCTTGCTGTGCACAGAGCTATTTTAAAGTGACAGCGCTACCTGGGACTACTGGAGGAGTGGCAAGGTGTGGACAGATCTGGATTATCATTGTAGCTCCTCCTCCGGCCCTGACAATTCTTCCTGTTTATGGGATCCTGGAGGGAAGCTACAATGATCATCCAAATTTCTTCTATTTTCTGCTTTATTGGTGTCCTCAGGTGCCGGTATCAATGAAAGCTGTGACAGAGAAGGGAGTATAAATCACAAATTAAATTTTTGTGTTGGCACTTTTCGATAAATAAGTGGGTCTTGGTTGTAGTTTGGGCACTCGGTCTCTAAAAGGTTCGCCATCACTGCCTTAGTGCATACTAAGGTATACCTTAGTGCAAACACTTGAAGTATAACAGTTAAAAATAACAATAATGCATAGAAATATACACATTTAAGATCTCAGGCTGGGCTAAAAAAGACAAAGACAAAAAGAATTCAATAGACTCTGACATGCTTCCAAATTAGGACCTTCAGGTAAGCACAATGGTTTGCATCTTAAAGATGATCCACTAAACTACTAGTTTCCTCAGGTAAAATATGAAATGATCTATCCAGATTTTCCTATTTTATGTAAAATCTCACACATTTACTTATAAAAAATCTCCCCCACTAGATGCTTAGTTTAGTGGTTGCAGAGGTAGTGTCACTTCAGAAGCCCCCATCTTCTGTTCTATAGAACATATGTCATGTCTGTTACAGTTCCCCGGGACATCCTCTATATTCCCTTCCTGATTGATGTTCAGCGAGAACACCAATTGTGGTATGGTATGTGGTAGATCAAATTGCACAGGGACCCAGGGGTTGCAACAGAGGACTCACTTTCATTGCAGTTTCGATCATCATCTTCCACACAGTGGAGGCACATCTTAGCAGCAACAGAGTAAGTGAGTTCTGGTTCCCAAGAATATTTAAGAAACTTGCATCCTTACAGCTTGTACTCCTATATACTCAGTGAGGAGTAAGCGATCTTTCTCTGTTCAGGTCTCTACATCTCTACAAACTATGAAAAGAGAAGAAAAATGACAAACACATGTTGTTGTAGATTTGTGTAAAGTATTTGTGGAACATTCTAGAATGTTCTATAGTTTTGACCAATATGGAACCATGTCTCACCTCTCAGTTGCATCAGACAATTGTATTACCGAAACAATTACCATAAGGAAGTTATAACTGTTTACCACTATATGGTGGTAGAGTACACTTCAATCACCTTAAACCTAGGTAAGTATGCAACTAAGTTATTTAGGATTGGATAAGTAAAACCACGCCTCTTCTAGCTACCTTGTAAGGGAGCTCTCTTGACATAAAGCATGACCTTCAGGAAGCCTAATGACATAATTCAGGATTAAGACCAAACCGGTAAATTTATTCCAGAAGACAGCATTGTTTCGACCTGGTTGGGTCTCTTCAGTACAGCATAGGGAACTAGTTTGCTTAAGTTAGAGGCTTTTGATATGTACCTCATTTTATTGCATGCTGCTTCCTTGGAATCTTCATTTGTGGTTTACACACCATGGAGTCAGAACACTAATAGTTTAAGACGCCACTGAGATTCTCGAGCTCGAAAATCCATTGTTACAAAACAAAAAACATCTGTAAAAATACAGGAATTTAGAACACCAACAGAATTTATTAGACCCGATATATGTGGACAATAAAGTCGGCCACACTCGGGTCCCAATACAGAACACTAATAGTTTGACCAAAAAGTGATGTAACACTTACAAAGAATAAATGTAAAAAATTACCATCTTTATTAATAACATACAAATAATCAAGACACACAGTAGATGAACTACAATGGGTTAAAAAGCCATGTGGTACAATAAATAATTATATCTATGTATATGGGTAGGTATAAGTTTGTCAATAGCATAGCCCCAAGTATACATGCATAAGACAATAGGGTTAAAATAAGAGCACAGATAATCCTGTAGGAAAAAATGACAAAAGGAAAGTGGAAAACAAATACCATACCAATCAGATACACACATAGGAAGTTGCCCCGACATGTGTTTCGCTATGAGCGATTACAATGGGAGTGTAGGAAAAGAGGACTCATGGGTATTTTAAAAAGGGGGAGCGGACCAATAGAATTGTTTGTACACACCTCAATTATGAAAGTGCATGAGTGCAGTGAATTTCCGGACCGGAAAGGAGCCGCACATACAAGTCAAGCGGTCCGACTCACTACACGGCGCGATTGCCCAGTGCGCATGCGCGGAAGTTCCACAGTGTCTCAATGAGAACTTGAGCTTTGCGCCATTCTTGTAATCATGGGTTGACCACCTGCCATTCTATCTTATTGTCCACCTTTATATTTATGTTACCCCTTGATCTATTCTACCCTTGGTGGCCGATTTGGTCCTCTCTTTATAACTATGCGCCTGGTTTTATACTTACCCGGTATTCTCATCATAGTTGTACGATCTGCGCATCTTTTCTGCGCATGTGCCACTTTTCCAGCGAGACCAAAGTCTCGCGACACTGTGGCACTTCCGCACATGCGCACTGGGCAATCGCGCCGTGTAGTGAGTCGGACCGTTTGACTTGTATGTGCGGCTCCTTTCCGGTCCGGACTTTCACTGCACTCATGCACTTTCATAATTGATGTTTTTTGTTTTGTAACAATGGATTTTCGAGCTCGAGAATCTCAGTGGTGTCTTCAAGCAGATGCTGTCTTTGGCACTCTGGATGAACACAATGAGGACCCAGACGCTAAAAAAAGTAAGGAATTGAAACAAACCCTTAAAAATTTACTACATCGCCGCACTAAACTATGGTGGAACCGTCTGTCCTTGGAGAATTATAATTTGAAAAATTTGATCCCAAGAGGACTTAGGGTCCAAATATTCCCATCCTTCGGTTTGGACGACCAGGTGTTCTGCACCAAGTGGGAGGAAGCTTGTAATCAAAGCTCACATACACTTATACAGCTCATTATTGATCAAAACACTAAGCAACTCGAGAAACTGGATAAAGAAATTAACGAAATTGAGGTATCAGTTAAGCAACTGTTGCCGAATACTGAGCTCGATGCTTTTTCCTTGGAACTTGACGAACTATTTAAATCATGGGAAAAACAGATCAAGACCCAAAAAACGAGGAAGTTCCAACGTGACTTACAAGACTTCACCTTAGGCAGAATATACAAGTGGAAAAACCCGAAATCTGGACTTCAGAATCGGAGTCCCTCTATTTCCTCCTTGTCTTCCTTAGGTGCTACCTTTCAGTTATCCTCGGAGGGGTCGGAAGGGAGACCCAGAAGAGGCAACAAAAGGAGATTTGAGCCGTATCAAAGACAACAGCCGAAGAGATGGGCTCGAGGAGATCGAGATCCGGATGGCAGAAAATCTACATTAAAGGTAATTAACCTGTCTGATATAGAACTCACTAAGTCTCAAATGGAAGTTTTGTCTTTGGGTCTGTCCTTTTCTCCAACTGAAAGCTTCGATTGCTTTACAGCAATAAAAGACCTACACCTCTTTGCCCGTAAACTCTCGCTTTCAAGAAAATCTTTCATGAAAAAGATGCTGCAGATCCCCAGAGGACCATGAACATCTGGCCTTACAGGCGCTGGAGGACCTTTTGGAGGAACGGGTCCCCCAAAGAAAGGTATATTCCACCCTCCCTATTACCCCGTTTATGAGTTTTCCCCCTCTTCTGTCACTACCCTAACATTGACCTTTTGTCAAATTAGTCCACAGGAATTTAAACAATACCGAGGTTTGGCGGGTTCCAGCAATTGCACTAATGTACAACGCAAACATATCCGAGTTAGGTAAGTTGACAGAAGGTGTTATTAAACCCTCAGATAAAGGGGGAAATGTGTTAGTGTGGCCAACCAGGACTAAAAAGAGGTGTTTCGCCAGCTGAGGGACAATACCTGTTACAGAAGACTTACCTTTAACCTTTGGCCAATTTTAAGGACGAACTGGTGGGAATTCTTAGGGAAGCAGTAACGAACATGTTATCCTTGAAAACAAATGGATGTACTTGATCCCAAATTCCCTAAAGTTTCCTCCTTCTATTTACTCCCAAAGGTCCATAACCCTCAACAGCCCTCCAGGACGTCCGATCGTCTCCGGCACTAATAGTCTCTTTGAACCATATGCAAATTGATTGATTACCACCTGCGCCTTTGGTTGAAACCCTACCATCCTATTTGAAGGACACCACGATGCCTTGAGGAAATTTCAAGGTATCCACTTAGATCCAACCATGACTATCGTTACTTGTGATGATGAATCGTTATACACCTATTCGCCATTCTGACGGTATAGCGCGCAACCGATTTTTTCTGGAAACCTCAAACATTGACCCAAACTTTGCGAACTTATTGGTGTCACTATTGAGTTTGCATTGTCACATAACTTTTTCCTTTGTCCGACCTACTCTACCTCAGCTCCAGGGAACGCATGGGGGCGCTTGTGCCCCCTCATACGCCAACCTTTTCCTGGGGCGTGGGAAAGAAATTTTCATAACTAATCCCTCCAATTTGGTTAACAATGTACTCTTGTACGCTAGGATATTGACGACATCATCATGATTGGCAAGGAGAACCATGTTTCGGTGAATTTACTGTAGGAACTATGTAGGGACATTATTGCAGTTCCCTAACCCATATATAAACAGCTTTCCATATGTATGGATCCACAATCACAGCCCCACTAGATGTTGAAAGTTCTCTGGTTGTTGTAAACATTCCCATAAAGCCTCACTCCAGCTATATCACCTGCACACCAGCTTGAAGCTTGTTACTATGGTTATGAGCAGCGCTGTCTTTGTAAGAGAAAAAAGAACCATGTCCTCTCAACCTCCAGATAAACCCTTATATTTGCAAAGGGTAAGGCAGTGTATAAGTTGAGTGAAAACCCTCTTGGGCACATATATATTTATTTTGCTTCTTTTTTTTGCCTTTTTGTACCCCCACGAGGAGTAGGAATATAATCAGAGCGTTTTTTTTTAACACACAAATTCACTAAAGTGTTTTACTTCACAAGTGGCAAATTATGAAACACTTAGTACATCTACCACAAAAAGAAGAAAAAAAGCAGACATCTATTGATAAAAATGTCCCTTTGAGTTTGGACAGAGTGGAAGAGCACTATCACCCATAAGTCACAAATGAATTTCTTAGAGCTCAATGGTTTCTCATTTACTAAGGGTTCGCACGCACACTTTTGTTGACTGGGCACCGTTTTCGGGGCTAAAACGGCTTGCATATTTCTTTTAGAAGGGTGTTGCGCTGGATTATAGTGCGTGCAACCTTTTCCTCGACCAAGTTGGAACTGGGCTGATTCGACTGAGACAGGATTTAACATTCAAATTGTGTTGCAAGACCTAGCACTTAGGATGCACCACTAAAAAAGATGAGACACATTCATTGATATAGAACACAACGATTTTAGTGAATCGCCGCACCGCTGCAAACTCCAGTGACCATTTAATAAATGTGCCCCAATGTGCTCTCTCTAGCACTAAGAGAATGCCTATCAGGAGGGACAAGGAGTAAAATGAAGAATTTAGAAGTATCCTTGTGTCATTTCAGGATTGCATCTGGGAATATAGTATTTGGTGTCCTCGTGTGCAACGTATGTGACATGCTATCAAGGTGATAGTGACACTTTGGATGCAGTATTTATGGTCACCAAATTGATAATTTGCTTATGAGGATCCCAGGGCTGCTGAGGCAGTGTTTAGTAGTACAGATTCTGTGAATGCAATAAACTGTAGTACAGAAATATTAACAGAACTGTCCGGCAACTTGCAACCACAACCCACTTGGCACTAGCTGTCAGACTAGGCAAGTGGTCAGACTCACCTGCGACGTCCCTGCGCTAAGGCCCTGCCTAAAGCAGATTAACCATCCTGACAAGGGCAAACCCGTATCAGAAACCTAACTGACAGTTCCATAGTGACCCATACAAGATGACAAGGAAGACTTCTTTTCGTCTGGCAGCTGCTTTGATGGTGGATTGGACAGGTACAGGAATACTGAGTTAGATCAGTATTCACACTGGTGCACAGACATCAACAAGTCTGACACAGAGAAAGCAGGATAACACCGGGGAGACACAACACTGAGAGACAAACAACAGATACAGACAAACAGTGGAGACGATGGAACTGGGTCAAACCAAGATGGCAGCAAGGTACAGAATGTATAGCAATAGAATGGTTTGGAAGCAAAGCAGAAGTCAAAACACAGAATAGCAAACAAAATAGCAATAGCACTATACAGAGATTAGACTCAATAACCAGCAAGGTCTGATGGGAGTAGGCAGGTGTATAAGGCAGTTCTGGGAGAAGCCTCCAGCTTGGAAACTGTCCATCAGGCTAGTAACCTTTGCAGGGCAGGCTGAAATGCATGGAGCAGGGTGTGGATCAATTAATCCAAATGTTTTGGCACAGACGTTACAGTAAACCCCCCCCCCCCCTTTATGCGGGGCCACCAGACCCAACATTCCCACAGAGGTTAGAGGAGGAGGGCAATGGTCGATCTTGAGGGAGGAATCTTAGAGGTGGTACATATCTTGCATTTGGTCACAAAATCACAAACCTCCTGTGACTGTGAGGGCCACAAATAAGACCAGACCACAAGACACTCTGGGGAGATTTACTTACTCAGCCGCAAAAAATTCCCTCGATGGTGCATTGTCCTGATCGGAATGAACTGTGCCGCTATTCACTAAATAATGCGCCAGATATCCGCATTTGTCACTTTCCCCCTCAGGTCTGACAGAGTTCACCATCTTCTTCCCGGAGTATGTAAGGTGCATTGTCTTGTGACACAATTTAAAGTTAAACCTGCGCTCAGTCCAAATCAGTCAGAACGTCCATGGCCCATCCCCAATTTCTGTTGCATGAAAGCCAGAGCAGCTGTACCACAATCCGATCCGTGTCGCACAATCCCCAGTTAAATACCTGTTACAATGGCGCAATTCCTGAAAAACGTCAGAAAATCGATCCAGTTTACCAACTTCAGATCTAAGTTGAAGCAAATGCAAAATCAACAAAATTATTAACAGACCTGAAACTATAAGGTCTTGTCAGACACATACTTATTTTTAGCATTCAAGGTGACTGAGTATCTGTTGGTCTCCTCAACTACACTCAGACACTGTAGATTTTCTGGAAATGACCTGGGGTCTGGTAGAACATTTTAGCAGAAAATGACTGACTACTTTCCACACAGAGTATCCTTCAAACGATTTTCCCTCCTTGCTTTAGCATCCATGGATCCCCAGTCCATAGGCTCATCCAGTTCTATTTTCATCTGGGTTGACAGTATTTTGCAAGGCTCTGTAGATAAACCAGGAGAGACAGTGGAGGCTGAGAAGGAGGCTCAGGTAGCAGACTCGCGTTCATTTTTACTTTCCACTCTGACTGCCAAAGACATGGCCTGTTCTAAGGTCTTAGGCTCAGGATGTCCCCCTAACAGGTTTTTATAGCACACAACAAGCCCAATTAAGATTTGGTATCAGATATTTTTGTTTGAGGTTTTCCCCCCATAGACCCAAAAAAATTACAAAACAACAAGGAAATATCTGCCACGGGGCATGGCACATATACATTGTCGTAGATCTATATCAAAGCTAGGATATCACAAAATTTCAAACCGTTCAGTATTATTTCCTGCGTTTCAACCCACACAAGCATAATCCCCCAACAGCCCCCCTACAAACCCTCAATAAAGAACTGTATTGATTGCCTCTGTCTGATTCCTGGATATGGCTGTTTTACCACCACGGGGTCCCCATCCATCGTCCAGGGACTCATCCTACAGACACTCAAGGTTGGCCCAGGGTGAAACCAGTACAATCTGCCTATCCCTCTTTATTTCTTGCACATACCACCCGCTGGAGACCTGCCTGTCTGTAGGTCAGCGCCCGTGTTCCCCACTATCAAGCAACCTGACAAACAGCACGGTCAACCCACACTAGCCAGCCACTCCAGTTTCTGGGCCCCAGCTGCCTCCAGGCCCACAAGAAAGCTAGCCCCCAGTGTGGGATTGTTGCAATTGAGTATAGTTGTTTTTGGCTGTGAGCAAGCACACGTGGGCATAGGTAAGGAAACACTACTGAGAATGTAGTACATATCATTGGGCCGTTGCCCCCGGATCTTTTATGACCCTAGCAACGCCCCTGCTATCAGCTAAGCTCCAAACCTCAGTAAAATGGTGCTTCCATTGTAGAATATGAACAAAGTGAGCAGAAAAGTTAAGCTTTGCTCATGTTGCTAATGTCAGATCTGTCATGAATCTATGATGCAGTGAATAGTTAGCTCATCTCAAAGTGGTACTAACAGAAAAATATTTTAACAAATGCAAAAACACTTAGTAGCAAATTTAAAAAATGTTTTATTTTGTAAGTAAATAAATCAACCTACAAAGATTTGACATCAAGGACATCACAAAAAGAATTCTGAATAGCACCAATCCACACTGTAGCTGTATATGTATGAGTAAAAAATCTTTTATTTTTCACTTTTCACAAATTCCGCGGGAATTCATCCACTTATAAAAGGTATACCTTAGTGCATACTAAGGTAATACCTTAGTGCAAACACCTTGAAGTATAACAGTTAAAAAATACAATAATGCATAGAAATATACACATTTAAGATCTCAGCTGGGCTAAAAAAGACAAAGACAAAATTCAATAGACTCTGACATGCTTCCAAATTAGGACCTTCAGGTAGCACAATGGTTTGCATCTTAAAGATGAGCCACTAACTCTAGTTTCCTCAGGTAAAATATGAAATCTATCCAGATTTTCCTATTTTATGTAAATCTCACACATTTACTTATAAAAAAATCTCCCCCACTAGATGCTAGTTTAGTGGTTGCAGAGGTAGTGTCACTTCAGAAGCCCCCCATCTTCTGTTCTATAGAACATATGTCATGTCGGTTACATTCCCGTTCCCGGGACATCCTCTATATTCCCTTCCTGATTGATTCAGCCGAGAACACCAATTGTGTATGGTATGTGGTAGTCAAATTGCACAGGACCCAGGGTTGCAACAGAGGACTCACTTTCATGTGCAGTTTCGATCATCATCTTCCACACAGTGGAGCACACTCTTAGCAGCAACAGAGTAAGTGAGTTCTGGTTCCCAAAATATTTAAGAAACTTGCATCCTTACAGCTTGTACTCCTATATCTCAGTGAGGAGTAGCGATCTTCTCTGTTCAGGTCTCTGTCTGGGAATGTTCAATCTCTAACAAACTATGAAAAGAAGAAAAATGACAAACACATGTTGTTGTAGATTGTGTAAAGTATTTGTGGAACATTCTAGAATGTTCTATAGTTTTGACCAATATGGAACCATGTCTCACCTCTCAGTTGCATCAGACAATTGTATTTACCGAACATTACCATAAGAGAGTTATAACTGTTTTACCACTATGGTGTAGAGTACACTTCATCCCCTTAAACCTAGGTAAGTATGCACTAAGTTATTTAGGATTGGATAAGTAAAACCACGCCTCTTCTTAGCTACCTTGTAAGGAGAGTCTCTTGACATAAAAGCATGACCTTCAGGAAGCCTATGACATAATTCAGAGATTAGACCAAACCGTAAATTTTCCAGAAGACAGCATTGTTTCGACCTGGTTGGGTCTCTTCAGTACAGCATAGGGAACTAGTTTGCTTAAGTTAGAGGCTTTTGATATGTACCTCATTTTATTGCATGCTGCTTCTTGGAATCTTCTATTTGTGGTTTTACACACCATGGAGTCAGAACACTAATAGTTTAAGACGCCACTGAGATTCTCGAGCTCGAAATCCATTGTTACAAAACAAAAAACATCTGTAAAAATACAGGAATTTAGAACACCAATAGCAATTTATTAGACCCGATATATGGTGGACAATAAAGTCGGCCACACTCGGGTCCCAATACAGAACACAATAGTTGACCAAAAGTGTGTAACACTTACAAAGATAAATGTAAAAAATTACCATCTTTTAATTAATACATACAATAATCAGACACACAGTAAGTGACTACAATGGGTTAAAAGCCATGTGTGTACAATAAATAATTTATCTATGTATATGGGTAGGTATAAGTTTGTCATATCACATAGCCCCAAGTATACATGCATAAGACAATAGGGTTAAAATAGATGCACAGATAATCCTGTAGGAAAAATGACAAAAGGAAGTGGAAAACAATAACCATACCAATCAGATCACCATAGGAAGTTGCCCCACATGTGTTTCGCTAGGAGCGCTTATTAATCAATGGGAGTGTAGGAAAAGAAGGGACTCATGGGTATTAAAAAGGGGAGCGGACCAATAGAATTGTTTTGTACACACCTCAATTATGAAGTGCATGAGTGCAGTGAATTTCCGGACGAAAGGAGCCGCACATACAGTCAGCGGTCCGACTCACTACAACGGCGCGATTGCCCAGTGCGCATGCGCGGAAGTTCCACGTGTCTCAATGAGAACTTGAGCTTTGGCGCCATTTCTTGTAATCATGGGTTTTGACCACCTGTCCATTCTATCTTATTGTCCACCTTTATATTTATGTTACCCCTTGATCTATTCTACCCTTGGTGGCCGATTTGGTCCTCTCTTTATAACTATGCGCCTGGTTTTATACTTACCCTGGTATTCTCCTCATAGTTTGTACGATCTGGCATCTTTTCTGCGCATGTGCCACTTTTCCAGCGAGACCAAAGTCTCGGACACGTGGCACTTCCGCACATGCGCACTGGGGCAATCGCGCCGTGTAGTGAGTCGGACCGTTTGACTTGTATGTGCGGCTCCTTTCCGGTCCGGACTTTCACTGCACTCATGCACTTTCATAATTGATGTTTTTTGTTTGAACAATGGATTTTTCGAGCTCGAGAATCTCAGTGGTGTCTTCAAGCAGATGCGTCTTTGGCACTCTGGATGAACACAATGAGGACCCAGACGCTAAAAAGTAAGGAATGAAAACAACCCTTAAAATTTACTACATCGCCGCACTAAACTATGGTGGAACCGTCTGTCCTTGGAAATTATAATTTGAAAAATTTGATCCCAAGAGGACTTAGGTCCAAATATTCCCATCTTTTTTGGTTTGGACGACCAGGTGTTCTGCACCAAGTGGAGGAAGCTTGTAATCAAAGCTCACATACACCTATACAGCTCATTCATTGATCAAAACACTAAGCAATCGAGAACTGACAAGAAATTAACGAATGAGGTATCAGTTAAGCAACTGTTGCCGATGCTGAGCTGGATGCTTTTTCCTTGGAACTTGACGAATTATTTAAATCATGGGAAAACAGATCAAGACTCAAAAAACGAGGAAGTTCCAACGCAACTTACAAGACTTCACCTTAGGCAGAATATACAAGTGGAAAAAACCGAAATCTGGACTTCAGAATCAAAGTCCCTCTATTTCCTCCTTGTTTTCCTTAGGTGCTACCTTTCAGTTATCCTCGGAGGGGTCGGCGGAGACCCAGAAGAGGCAACAAAAGGAGATTTGAGCCGTATCAAAGACAACAGCCAAGAGATGGCTCGAGGAGATCGAGATCCGGTGGCAGAAAATCTACATTAAAGGTAATTAACCTGTCTGATATAGAACTCACTAAGTCTCAAATGGAAGTTTTGTCTTTGGGTCTGTCTTTTTCTCCAACTGAAAGCTTTGATTGCTTTACAGCAATAAAAGACCTACACCTCTTTGCCCGTAAACTCGCTTTCAAGAAAATCTTTCATGAAAAAGATGCTGCAAGATCCCCAGAGGACCATGAACATCTGGCCTTACAGGCGCTGGAGGACCTTTTGGAGGAACAGGAGGGTCCCCCAAAGAAAGGTATAATTCCACCCTCCCTATCCAATAAGGAGGACGCTGGCCCTTTAAATTCTTGAAGAATCGGGACCCGAGCAGAGCCAGGGCCTGAAGAGGTTAGTACAGACGAGGTGGAAACAGGGATGCACAGCAAAGCACGGGTGCACCCGCGATTCGCAACATGGATCGCGGGGACACCCGTGACAAAGGACCACGGCTGCATAGCACAGCGGGACATGAGTGCCCCCATGATCCGAGACATGGAAGTACCCCCCCCCCCTTAGGGCCCCTCTTCCCTTCTTCTTCAGACCGCTGTTCTTCCATCTTCACCTCCTCCAATTCATTCTTGGTAATGAGACACCTTAGGAGGAGAGCAGGCTCCGAGAAGAATTGGGAAGCTGCAGGCTGGGTCGGCTCTCGGCACACCGGAGCGTCCTCAGGGGAGGCCGGTGGAGACTCTGGAGTGGCCTCAGGGGAGGTGGGTAGAGACTCTGGAGCGGCCTCAGGGGAGGCCGGTGGAGACTCTGGAGCAGCCTCAGCGGAGACCAGCGGAGACTCTGGAGCAGCCTCAGGGGAGGCCGGTGGAGACTCTGGAACGGCCTCAGGGGAGGCCGGCGGTACGGGACTTGTGAGTGGCTCTGGCAAGCTGCGGAGGGGCTGAGGCGACTTCTGGAGAGCAGCTGGAGCAGCACTGGCAGACTGCGGAGCTGGGGTGCCACTGGAGCAGTAACTGAAGCGCGGTAGGCTGGGACCCCCACTGGAGCAGCAATGGCAACCTGCAGAGTCGCTGGAGCAGCTACGTGGGAAGACTGCAAAGTGCTGGAGCAGCTCTGGAACTGCAAATGGCTGAGCAGATCTGGGAAGCTACAGGCCACGGAGCAGCTTGGGAAGCTGTGGAGGCACTGGGGCAACTCTGGGGAATATGGGCCACTGGAGCAGCTCTGGAAAGCTGCGGAGACTGAGGCGCCGCTTGGCCATCTTGGGAAGCTGCGGAGGTGAGGCGCCGCTGGAGCAGCTCTGGGAAGCGGGGAGGTGAGGTGCTGCGGAGCAGCTCTGGGAAGCTGCAGCTGTGAGGGGCCGTGTGAGAAGCTTGGGAAGCTGCGGAGGCTGAGGTGCCGCTGGAGCAGCTCTGCAAAGATGCGGAGTCTGAGCATCGCTGGAGCAGCTCTGAGAAGCTGCGAGGACTGAGGCGCCGAGCTGAAGCAGCTATGGGAGAACTGCAGAGGCTGAGCCGCCACTGGAGCAGCTCTGGGAAGGTGCGGAGGTGAGGCGCCGCTGAAGCAGCTCTGGGAAGACTGTGGCGGCTAAGGTGCCGCTTGAGCAGCTCGGAAAGCTGCGGAGGCTGAGGCGCCGGTGGAGCAGATCTGCGGAAGCTGCGGAGGCTGAGCAACCGCTGGAAGAACAGCTCTGGGAAGCTGGGGAGGCTGAGGTGCTGCTGGAGCAGCTCTGGGAAGCTGCAGATGCTGAGGGGCCGCTGGAGCAGCTCTGGGAAGCTGCGGAGGCTGAGGTGCCGCTGGAGCAGCTCTGCAAAGCTGCGGAGTCTGAGGCATCGCTGGAGCAGCTCTGAGAAGCTGCAGAGGCTGAGGCGCCGCTGAAGCAGCTATGGGAAGCTGCAGAGGCTGAGCCGCCACTGGAGCAGCTCTGGGAAGCTGCGGAGGCTGAGGCGCCGCTGAAGCAGCTCTGGGAAGCTGCGGAGGCTAAGGTGCCGCTTGAGCAGCTCTGGAAAGCTGCGGAGGCTGAGGCGCCGCTGGAGCAGCTCTGGGAAGCTGCGGAGGCTGATACATGCTTTTTCGCAAAGCCACCTATCCCCGACTATAGGCCTCCCTGGAGGAAAGGTCAGGGGATTTGTGGACCTGGGGAGCATGTACAGGGTAGGCCACAACTGGATGTTCCACTGTGAGGAATTTATGCTCTTGATTTTGTAATAATCCATAGTTGTTGGCCGCCCTAAGGAGGTGGTCGAGTTTCCTTTTAAAAAGCAGTGTTGGATCCGAGGGGAGTGGGGAGTAGTAGATGCGATTACTGAGCTGGTGTCTCGCTCTTCAAGTATAGATCGCGAGGCCAAAGGACCACATTCCCCCCCTTGTCCGCCTCCTGATCAAAGAAATCAGGATTAGAAATAAGGTGTTGAATGGCTCGTCTTTCTTCCTATTGAGATTTTGTTGGAGTACGAGTTGGGTGTGAGTTCGCAATGTCTTGGGTGACTCTGTTATAAAACAATTGCAGGGCCGGGATAAGTCCCAGATTAGGTGTAAGCTGGGAGGGTACTCGCAAAGGGCAGGGCTTCCTACCGTGGTCCTGTCGTTGATGTTTTCGTCCAACAAATCAAGGAGGTCCCTAAGGGTCTGGCGGTCTCCTCAGTACAGAATCAATGAGGTTGGGCTGTTGGTACAAGACCTTAAATGCCAGCGGTTGCAGAAAAGGAAGACATCTTCGTAAGTTCAAATTTATCCAAACACTGCATTGGGGGAAAAGTAAGTCCTTCTCAAGGACTGATAGTTCTGCATCATTTAAAACATATGAAGAGAGGTTGATAACCTGTAAACAATTACCCTCGGTGTGTTCGATGTTGGTATCATGGTTTACTTGCCCGTTGTTTCCCCCGTTTGTACGAGGGAGACTTGACGGTTGCGGGTCCTCTTTTTCGGGACCGAGTGGCCCGCTGCATAGTCCCCTGAGTGGCTTTCTAAATCGCTGGTTCCGGAGGATAAAAAAATCCTCACTAGAGGAAGGGTTATTGCAGTTGGTTTTCTGGGAGTGCGTCGGAAAAAAACGCCTTGAATTACCCTGATGATTCAATGATAAGCCTGTGGTTTTCAAAGTCCAATTTGTCACGTTCATCTTATCATCTTATTTAGTGATTTATTACTTTTTTTTTATTGAAAAAACATTTTTTTAAATTTTTTAATACTTCCACCAATCATCTGATTGCTTGTTCATGAAAATACTCTGCAATACTCAATGTATTGCAGGGTATTAGCAGTGGTCAGCCTATGTAATTGCATAGGCTGGCACGTGCCAGTAAGATGACGTCATAGACGTCATCTTACGGCAGTTCTTGCAGGCAACATTGGGGTCCATATCTGACACCAGTGATGCCACAGCAGATCGGCGCCCCGAAAACGGTTGGGGGGGCATGTTAAATGCCGCGGTCGCTCTGACCATGTTTTCGATGCCGGTTCGGCTCAGATCTTGAGCTGAACCAGCCTCGGTCAGCGTCCGATATATCGGAGCAGAGCGGAAGGGGGTTAAAAACATTTTAGGGAAATTTGTAAAAAAACAATGAAGGAGGGTGCCATGTAAGAACTCTAGCCTTATTTGATTATACTAACTGACAGAAAAAATCTATCCATGGCATATCTTTCTTAAATAGCATTAATAAGAAAGATAAACTTCCCTATATGTTAAAATGGGAACAAGAACTGGGAAGGGAATTACGGCTAAACAATGGCTTAGAGCCACTGAAGATTTTCACGAACATCAACCTGTATCAATCATATGGAACAACTGAAAAAGGTGCATACAAGTGGTATCTATGTCCAGACAGAGAAGAAAACTGTTTGAAAGACAATCTGAATCTGTGCTGAAAGGGCTGTCAGAAGAAGGGTACCCCAATGAATGTTTTTGTGCGAATGCTGGATTCAAATTTTTATTTAATTTCCACAATCAAAGGCAGGATGGAAGATCCGCTCCAGCATTGGCACTATAAATAGGACTGGAAAATTTTGACCCTCTAATTAGGTGGCCAATCTCGCATATTTTAATAGCAGCTAAAGTCTCTATGTTTCTAATGTAACAGAAGTATGCTAATGAGCAGATGCATTATGAATCTACTCTAACTAAAAACATAAAAACAATGGAAATATAGGAAGAAAAAATGCCAGATATGGGAGCTAGCCACTAGCAAACCTGGCAAACTCTGCGGTGGGTGATGGGCGGGTGCCCATAGAGAGGCTCTGAGTAACACCTTGGCACCCATGCCATAGGTTCGCCACCACTGGTATAAAGCCTTTTATAGATCCTTCAACTTTCTTTTTTTTTTGTCTATTTGTTGTCATTGGAATTGGTTATTTGGATAATGTACAACTTATATGTATGTTTGTATGTAATTTGTATGTATATTTAATAAATAAATACAAAAATAAAATATAAAAAAAGTTTTAGCGCTCAGAATATGGCAAAACGGAAAAAATTTTTGGTACAAAAGAGTGTTTTTTTTTAATTTACTAAAACATAATAAAACTTATATAAATTTGGTATTGTGCTCATACTGACCCCTGGTAAATTGTACATAGGCTATGTTGTTAGGGATGGCATTTGCCAGATGGCTGTTTGGTCCAGGTTAGGCTGCTGAGAAACCGAACACCAAACCTGAACTTGAACGTGTGGACACCGCTCATTTCTAGACCTGAAGATTTCAATCCGGTAATGGATGCCCCTAGGAACAAGCCATGGCATGATGGGATAGAGGGACACGCATAGCAACCATTGTCAGATTTCTGTCCGACCACCAATCCGGCAATATGTCCAGGGAGACGGCCGAATTCGAATGCCAAACAGAAGCTTGAAAGTCGGGTTGCTCATGGTACTGTAGAATTTGTTGGCCCGGGTGACTTCAGCCTTTTTAACACATCATAAATGAATATGAAAATATCATAGCACCTAAACATTATATTGTACCCTGGTATTTCCAACAGTCTTACACCACAAAAAAACTGACCGCATGTGTCTCCCAGAAATATAAAAAAAAAATACACTGTGGTAACCTCAATCGGTTCCACAATATATTTAAATATATATCATAAATTATATATAATTTATATAAAACGATATTTAAATAAATATTTGAAAGAGCCCCTTTATTATATATTCTTTCCAAAATTATACATACGGACTCCCCCTCCTCCCTAATTTTACAGCACCCCCTTGAAATATATATAGTAGACCCCTAAAAAATTAATATACAAGTCCTCTGTTGCATGAATTTAAATATCACTACCATGACCCTAACGGCACAGCGTTTAGGAGAAATTATCTCCAATGTTTGGAATACTTTGGAATTCTTTCAGTTTCGGCCAAGGCTAGAGAATAAGCTGGCTAGACGACTCATGAGGAGAATCCACAAATCATTATACTCAGCTAATGCAGTTAAAATGGCCAGACTGCAGTTAAATGCTTCTCTAATGAGCAAACTGATAAGACTACACTGGACTTGCATGCACTTATTATAAATGGGAAATAAGTCTGACAGGATGCTCGCCAAAATGTTGAAGAAGATGTATGTACATCCTAGGACAGTGGTGGCCAACCTAAGGCAACGGGTGCCAGAGGTGCACTCGGAGCACTCACTGTGGGCACTCAGACATCACCCCAGCACAGAGTTTGCCAGGTTCAAAACATCCTCCTGCAGTCCCTGGCCACCCAGGATGTGCTGTGATCAATGCATTTTAAAGCTACATATCCTTAGTGCTGGGACACAGGAGGAGCTCCTGTTATTGGAGCTCCTGCTCTGGGACCCACAATTTTTACTGCAGGGGCCCTGGAAGGAAGTACAATGATAATCGGAATTTCTATTACGTTCAACTGTATTGGTGTCCTAGGACACAGATACAATAAAAGCTGCCATGTTGGCACATTTGCATTTAAATAAGTGGGTTTGGTTGTAATTTGGGCAATGGGTCTCTAAATGGTTTCAACACACTTCCAATCTGTGGCTATTAATCATTTTTTTTCATTCCTTTTACTCAAGGCTAAATTGGCGTGACGCCATATTTACATTACAGAAAGATAAGATTTCACTTCCCACCACAGGCTTTCAGCTACAAAAAGAGAATGCCTCATTTATGGCAGACTAGAAAGGACCATTGTAATACGTACAATTGGGTAAGGTTTGAGGATCACATATCTTCTCAGCATTATAATATAAAAATTTGCTTCACTATGATAAAACATAATAAACCCAATAGAAAAAAAGGACCAAGATACAGATTTGTACAAAGCAAAGCAAAATCTTTGTTACATATACAAAAATTGATAAACAATTAAAATAGATGCAGTATTATGCGGAAAGTAATCCAGAGCTTAGAGCAGTATGACAAAACAATATGCAATGATAATATAAAAAAGTTATCTAAGCATGTGCTAGATGTGCTAGTGATTATAAACAGTGAAGGAAATCATTATTGTAGGGTATCCAAATATCCAAAATAATATCAAATTATATTGTACAAATCAAATTCTAACAAAATGCAGTATATTCAGTCATCCCTCTGGCTCAGCTGTTGGGAGGAGGAGGAGCATGGAGCGCGCAGCGTGTAGCGGAAGTACGTGACACAGCCGAGCGCGCGGCCGGAGTATAGGTGCCGGCAATAGTTGCCTCATGCCCGCCCCACCAGGGAAAACACGCTACCCCGGACATTGTGGTAGTGACCCCCCATCACGCCGCTGCGCCCCGGCCCGATGGGGTCTCTACTGGCGTTTCTGCAGTAGATACTGCAGGTAGCACAGGGGCTTACCCTGAATTTCTCAGCAGCTCCCTACCAAGGGAAAAGCAAAACAGCAACCTGCGCTGGAGAATCTAATATTCTGGAATCTGGAGCTGCCCCCCCCCGTGGGTGAACCCTATTGGAGGTTGGCTTCGTGGTCGAAATCAGGATCCGGCGAAGGAAAGCTGGATACCAGATACTGGGACGCGCTAACGGAGCTGCTGATACACATGGTGCGGTGTGGTGAGAAACATTTATGATTTATTATCCCTGCTTGCGCAGTAGCCCATGCAAGAGAAACTCTGCCTGCTTGTTTGCAAAACTTGTGGTACCCCTTGCTGCATCACTGTTACTAACCTTGACTTACTAACACTTTGAGCTTTATATCCATCCGTGAAAGGAAATGTGCAAGGAGGAGGAAAGCATTATCTGTTGATTGTCGTCTTGGAATTGAAGGAGACAACACGTGCTAATTGACCTGGACATACTAACAAAACGTGACTGATATATTTCTGGACGCTAATTATATCCCTATGTGATGTTCATGTTCAAAATATTGCTATCAATCTCGGCTTTTGAGTTCAAAATTTGTGTGGAACTAACATTGAGTGTATGCTGAATCCACCATTATACCATATAACTACAATAGTTTTTTTTTTTTTTTTTTTTTTGTCCACCACCTGAGAAAACGGGTTACCTACATTATTCATAATAACCCGTGTGGATAACTCTATCTGTGAACCTCCTTTTTTCCGCATGCCTAAATTTGGGGGTGTTTTTGCAGTGTTGCCGTTACTCACTGTTACTTGAATTTTGAGCTGGACTTACTAACTGAGACTGCAAAACCCCCGGTTACTAACCTTATAGGTCAACGTGTTAACGTACTACATAGGTGCTGGTGCTTATTTAAAGCACTGCTGTGTTCTAGCTATGCTTTTGTAATAAAATTCTGTGAGGCGTTATACGGGGCATATTATACGCTTATCACTATATCACCACATTATTTTGTTACCTGTTTACTACTGTTGCTAAGAATCGGCATTGTCCACAACGCTCTGGGTAATAATTCAGATACTGGTGCTTGTTTACCTTAGTTATACTGTGTATTACAAAGTGTGTGGTATTGTAGTCACGCATATTGTGTGTATATTGTATGTTCCACGCACAAGTGCAGTCTGAGATTTACTCCCCCTGCGATACTCTTGACGAGAGCAAAGGGAATGCTCACTATTCGCTTAAGAAAGCATAAGCAAATATGGCCAAAAGAAAACAAATGAAAAATGTCCCTAAGAGTAGACTCTCAGATGTGGGGTGTTCCAGGGGAAAAAAAAAAGGGTAAAATAGATAATTTTCTCCAGTCCCCTAATCCCCCACTAAATAAATCCACAAAGAAGGGGGAAAAATCAAGGGCCCTCAGTGCCATATGGGCCTAATGGAGAGGGTTCGGAGGACCCCAATATTGAGGATAGCGGAGAAGAATTGGGACATCGTGAGCCAGAACCCTCCCTTAAAGTATCCGTCCCAATTGCCCAATGTCACCAGCGGTAGGAAATGTCTTAAAAGAAATAGGGACAGTTAAAAACAGAAATAACCTCCGTTAGAGAGGACATAAATCAAACTTAAGACACGAATTGATGAAACAGAGTCAAGAGTAGGGGCTGTGGAGGACAAGATCGAGGTGTTAAATACAAAAATAAAAAAAATGGAAAAGTCTGAACAGGGCCTAAAAGAGAAAGTGTTAGACCTCGAGAACCGTTCAGAAGAAATAATTTACGCATAGTGGGATCCCAGGGGGAGGGAGGGGGAAGGATGTGGTCAAATTTGTGTCAGACTGGTTTAGAACGACCTTCTCAGAGGAGGTGCGTACAAAAATGTTTATGGTTGATAGGGCACATGTATCCTGCTAGACCGCTCCTATAGGAAGTAGACTAGGAACATTCTGGAGACTACTCTCCCCAAGAGATAGGGACAATATATTGAAAAGTATAAGGTCCTCACCCCCTCTACAATATAATAACAACTTGATTATGATCTTTCAGATACCCGCAAGATATTCAACAGAAAAGAATGGCTACGCAGGCATAAAAAAAGGTTACGAGGAAAAAGGGATAGTCATACTCATTAATGTACCCAGCAAAATTAAAAATGTGTGTATAAGGATAAGTCTAATTTTTTCGAAAAAGCTGAAGAGGAAATGGTGGATAGAGAGAGGTCTGAAAATATAAACTTGCTGAATCGGTACACTTACTCCGGGCGGTAAATGCTCCGGGGAGAGTCTAGGGATGTTCAACCCTGGACAAGGGATTGGGGAGTTTCAGGGGGGGAGGGGAGGGACTAAGTGGTTGACGATGAAGCTATATTCAGGAAAATATGGGTTAGGAACAACACAAACTTACCTTAATAATGGTTAAAATTAATCTTGGAACGTTAGGGGGCTAATGACAAGCTAAAAAAGAAAGGCAATTTTTGATCTATGCCGGTCATTAGCCCGGAGGTAATCTGCTTACAAGAGAGCACCTAGTAATGGATACTTGTAAAGTTTTGAGTAAGGCTTGGATAAGCCGATATTATAATCACTTTTCTTCGTATGCTCGTGAGTGAGCATTTTGATTCATAGAAGGTGTGTTTCCGTGAACTAGATGTTAAATAGACCCTGGGTAGATTCATAATATTACATGCCATATTAAATGGAATAAGACTAGTATTAGTAGGCCTATACCTTCCTCCAACAGCTCACCTGGAAGCTCTAGTTAACATAGCAAAAAGGTTGAAAACTTGACAATGCCCCCATCTTTTGGATGGGAGACTTCAATCATGTGTATAAGAAGGACTAGATAGAAATAATTCGCCCTCCACTCAGGCAGTCTCGGTATTTGGCAGGATGATGACAGAACTGGGCCTTAGAGACATCTGGAGAGAAATAAACCCAAATAGAAGAGTCTATACGTGCACTCTAAGTCTTCCAACTCTCTATCCAAATTGATCTTGTATTGGTGAATGACACGGTGTGAATTAATAGAAAAAATAGAATATGGAGTAGAGGTCTGTCGACCATGTACCGTGGTTCTCAGTGAGGGAAAGTGGGGGTGTCTGGTTTGGGTTTTACAAGATCAAACCCTTTTGGTTCGATCTGGTAAAAGATAACAAAGAGCTGCTTAGGAACATTCAAATTTTTTGGATGCGAATATAGACTCTCAAGACATGGTATGTGTGGGATGCCTTGAAAGCAAACCTGAGAGGACTTGTAAAGGACCAAATCAGCCACTTTAAAAAAAAAAACAAAAGAAGCTGGAAGAGCTTCAAGATAGAACTAAAGTACTGGAAAGGGAATTTATTGAACATCCAGCAGATGGAAATAAAAAGCTCTGGTTAGAGGCACAGCATTGCCTAGAAAGATACTGTAAAGAAAAAGCGGTTAGGGACAATACAATACAAAGTCAAAAACTGATTTTGGGACAATATACCTCAACAAGAGATTGCTAACATTAGTTAAAAGACAAGATGAGAACAACTCTATTAGAGCTATTAGAGGAGAAAACAGGGCAAAGTAGTAGCAACCCAGGAAGAGATCAGGGAGAGATTCAGACTGATATTTTGAAAACACTCTATACTCGTAAGAGAGAGGGACAGACCTGGAGGAGAGATTAAAGATGCTTGACAGGGATAACAATTCCCCAGCTGTCCCAGGACGAGGCAAACTCATTAGACCAGCCAATATCATTAGAGGAACTATCGTGCTCTCGAATGATTGCCAAGGGGTAAAGCAGTGGGCAACGAGGGATACGCCAGAAGTGTTAAATCAATATGCTGAAGTATTGCTCCCCCTACTGCAGGAAGGTCTATAACCACTCACTAGTCACGGGGTAATACCTGAATCAATGAGAGAAGCGATTATTATTTTAATCCAAAGAATGGAAAGGGACCCATTGGACGTAGACGCCTACAGACCGACTCTCCCTGCTGAACAACGAACTAAAATTACTAGCAAAAAGTTAGCAACAAGACTAATAAAGGTAGTCAGGACGGTAGTCCATGATGATCAGTCGGGGTGGTTCATGCAGGGAGATCGGTCCGGGATAAATCTTACGTCTATGGTGGAGCATACAAACGCCAAGCGATTCAGAAGGGGAACGGATGGTGGTCGCGCTAGACGGGTCAAAGCCTTTGACCGGGTCGAGTGGGACACATCTGGTGTACATTGAAAGAATGGGTTTGGTCCCCAGTTATAACTGGGTGAAGATTTCTATAGAGGGGTCTATATAGCAAGAGTGAGTGTTAATGGCGAGCTTCCGCATAATGGCAACTATATAGGGGCATGAGACGAAGATGCCCCTCTTCCCTTGTTTATTGCATTGGCGCTAGAACCTCTAGCATGTGCTATAGATCCTCTAACCAACTTAAAGGATTTAGTGGGGTTGTAGAGAATCCAAGGTCAGATTATACGCGGGACAATATGCTGTATATCTAGATAACGGCGGGGAAGGTATAAAAGAAATTAGTTTTATTAAAAAAACATGGGGAAGCTATCAGGTATCAGGATCAATTGGAGCAAATCTGCCTGCTCCCTCTGGACTAACACTGGCCCCCTGAGAAAAGATATTAGACCAACTCCCTGTAGCTGAGAATATGAGTATCTGGGGAAATGGTAAGCAAAAAATTAATGATGCTTAATCCCTCTTAATATTAACCCCCTGATTCATAAAATAAGGCAGAAAGTATCGTATCGAGGAAATGAACTTATCCATGGCAGCCAGACTAGTCTTATTTAGATGATCACTACCACAAATCCTTTTTAAATTCCAAAACAGTCCAGTAGTTATACCAAACAATATATTAAAATAATGAATGCACTATTGAGGGAAACTTTTATGGAGGGAATAGAGACGTATGCGTTTAGAAAAATTGGATACCACAAACAGACTAAAGGAGGACTTGCGTCTTCGGATCTGTCAACTTATTTTATAGACAGCCCAGTGGCAAAAATGTACTCGATAACGATATATCCATGATAAAACACATACTAGCGGAAAATCACAAAATCTGGGGGTTTATGATATATGGTCGTCACTGCTAGAAACCGGGGTTTTTTGAATAAAGAAGTTGTTAAAGCACGGTTATCCTATGCTTAGGCAACAAGGAGTAGGGAAAGGATCAAGGATAAGATTGCACTATAAGGGTTATATGTGGATACAGCACCCCTATGGGGCTTCACACAAAAGAAATTTTAAAAATAGAGAGGTATACTAAGTTTTGGATGGAAAGGGATATGGTCTCATAGCCAAATTCTGAAGCAAGGAATTTAAAATCGTTGAGGACCTGGCCCTAGAGCTCAACCTGCATACAAGAGATTGGTCTTTACCCTGGCAACTTAAAAGTGGCATATAAAGAATTTAGAAAAAGGGAAAAATTCATTCTAGAAGAACACCTATTAAATTCCTCATAAAGTACGAATATCAGAGTAATAGACAAGCGCTTCTATGGCGCGTTGTATACTAAATGGTTTACTGGTACATGAATCTTTCGCCCTACCCCGGTAATGACGAGCTACATACAGAGGAAGAAAGATATACCGAGTTACTCTTTGGATAATATGGCTACGACGCCCTGAAATGTCAAAACGCAGTACGACACAAAATGTCACTATAACTCTCCCAGACCCATTCATATTACCCGCGGTGTTATACCATAAGACGACAATTGGCCTGAACCAATTTAAGAAAAACAAAGGGAAATAGTGCCCAAAATGCAAATTTGTTCGCCGCAGATCTGATCCAATGCTTTGGCGATGTCCGAATGATAAAATCATATATTGGGCCAAAGTTTATAAGTAGATGCAAACAATATTTTAGTGTAATATCCAAAAAATGAAAGCGTGTATCTTAGGATAAAACTGGGAGTGGGTAGGCTCAAGCAGTACGGTTGATGTTGTAATAAAGGGCCTATCTAGCATAAGAAAAGTAATTCTATTCAAATGGAAAAAGCACGACTCAAGCAAGACCGCTCCCTTTGGTACTGAACGGAAGAGTGCTTCGGAGGCGTTCGCAGTTTCCGAGAGGAGGATAGACATGCAGACTCAGACTATATTATAAGACAGAAACATCAGTGGAGGGAGCTAGGAAAAAGGAAAACCGAGGGCTGAACAGATAAGCGCATTAAAGGAAATTCTGGTTTTCGAAAAGTATCCCTTTTTCCCATTAGCCTTCAAGACTTTTACCCTCTTCCCCCCTTCTAAAACATAAGGAACACTGTCCATCGTCCATACAAAGTGGCACAAAATCATGGGAGCGAGAAATATTTCAATCATTCTTACCCAACTGATTCTCCCTTTCTCAATTGACAATATGGCTTCTTTTTTTTCGGCAAAGCTGTCATCGTCAACCACCCTAGGGGCGGGTTGGGTGTGGGTCATTTTATACAGGGAAAATCGCTAAGTTATATACTATTCGCAACTATAACATCATTCAACATCTGATGTATTTGGATGTCGATTGTACCTTGAGGTTACAGATAATTTTTGCATAATAACAAAATTCAAAAAAAAAAACAAAAAAAAAAAAATAGGCTTGATCCCTGGGCAAACAAAATTCATATTTGGTGTGCCAAAAACGTTGTTGGCAAGCAAGACGTTTTTTGTGTTGACAATGAGGTTTGCGCACATGTACATGAGAATTTGGTACATTCCTCCGCTGTAAATCAACCCTACAACTCAAGATTTGCACACATACATAAGTTTATATCGATGCGGATCCAGATCCTGAGACTGGCCAGGCCAACCATACATTAATGCTTCTTCTTTTCAGGCCCAACTCCACCTGTTCGTCCTTGGTCTTGCTGGGATAAACAAAGCAAGGACCCATTTTAATGTTCCGATTGGGAGAGAAAAAGAATGTTCGTCGACATGGATTTTATGGCAAATGGTCCATCCATTCTCCCATTGGATTCTACCTCACAAGTTTGAATGGGGACAGTGCTCTTAGAAGCACATTTCCCTTCCTCGGCAAGTTGAGTGAGCAAAGACGCTCATATTTTTGTCTTGTCTGAACATTTAGACACCCCTTAGTTAATCCTACAGAATATCCGAGAGTGTTTCCCTGGCAAACTTCAGCATGGCGGTTATTGAGCAGGAGGACCTTCTAGGACAATTGGGGGTGATTGTAAACAATTACAAGGTAATGTTGTACCAATGGTTGTATTGGTGCACCCTAGTTGTGTGTCGATGTCCATTTCTATATTTCTTACAATGACCACAACGGTTGTCTCCCTTCTTCACCCAGCTCTACTTTATGGATCTTATTTCTAACTAGTGAGGTCTTATGATCTTGACCCTGACCGCTAGGATATGCCTTTGGGTCATTTCCATTGTCAGAGTTGGCAAAACATCAAAATCAGCAAGGGATAAATATTATTCCTTCACGTTGAATGGCTAGGGGCCCTTTTTGTAGCCATTAACCCGATAGATTTCAAAACTGCGCTTTGAAAGGACATCTATAGATCAAAGCATAAGGATGTGTAAACCAAGCACACTGACATACTTGATGTCAGTTAATGGAGCCATGGGAAACGCCAGGCTCATAGCATTAATTTATTAAATCACACTTTCTTAAAAACAAAGAGCATAAGAAGCGAAAACGAACAGCACGACTTTTGCCAGAGGAAGCCCCACTCAACCAAAGTAGTCTGTAGTCTTGTCGTTTACAATCACCTCTGATCGGTGATAGATGTCATCTGTAAGGAGCAAATCCTACTTACGCTATCCTAGATGTTTAGACCAGTGATTTACATTTTTGGCCATCGGCACACATTTTCATACTTTAGAACCAACCTCGGGGCACACCCCACCCAACCAAATATCACAAAATGCGGACTAGCTCAACAAACATTTGTCCAAAAAGTCCGCACCTACTAATAAAACCCCATAGCGGCACTTCCCTTTCTCTAATTAAAAAACCTCTATGCGGCCCTCACCTGTACTAATTAAGAGCACCTAGCTTGGCCCTCCCTTTTACCTAATTAAAGCACCCTTCACCCTAGCGGCCCCTCCCCCTTACTAATTACACAAAACCCCCTTTCTTCTATGAGGCTACCTTGTTACTACATTAACCGAGCCCTCCCCTAGCGGCCCCTCTCTCTTACTATACACCAAGGCACCCCTAGATTTGAGCCACACTTTTACTAATCTATAATTAAAGGCCCTAGAGCCCCCCTCTTTACTAAGTAACAAAGGCCCAAGAGCGCTACACATCCTTTACTAATAAAAGGCCCTAGAGCGCACGCCCATTTATAATTTTATAAAGGCTCAATTAGTAGAGGCCCCCCCCCCCCCCTACTAATAAAAGGCTAGAGACTCCCTTTACTAATTACAAATGGCCCCTAGAGGGACACCCTTTACTAATTACTAAGGCCCTCAGACGCCCCCCCTTACTACATTTAAAGCGCCTAGAGGCCCCCCCTCTTACTAAAGCAAAAGGCCATAGAGGCACCAATTTACTATTAACACAGGTCCTATTAGAGCCTACACTTCCTAAACTTCCCATTTAAATAGGCCACTAGAGGCCCCTTTACTAATTAAAAGGCCTAGAGGCACAACTCCCCTTTACTAATTAACCACAGACCCTAGAGCGGCCCCACGCTTAACTAATAAAAAGCCAGCCTCATCGTACTAAGAAAACAACAAGACCCAAGCTGCCTTACCTTTATACTAAAATAATAACGTTATATACTTACTAATTTGTTATGTACCTCTCCAGACCGTACCTCAATTCCAAATGGTGTATCCACCACACACTCTCTGCTCAGCTCAGGAGCTGCAGCGCATTCGGTTTCACGTGACTTGTTCATGACATGACCTGAAGTCAGTCGTGTCAGACCACGTGAATGGCCCCCCCGCGCCCCGGCGAAAGGAAGTCCACACGGCAAGATGGGCCGTCTCCAGTATTCCGCTCGTCACCGGGGGCTTGTAGGTACGTATGGTTTCGCGCCCAAAAACAAGGTTGCGGCCGCGGCGGCCCCTCTTTTTTCCACAGAGCTACAAAGGCGGCACATAAGTTCGGCGGAAACTTTACACCACGCGCACACTCACACCCACGCTGTCGCGGGCCCACACTCGTGTGCCCCGTGGCACAAGGTTGAAAATCACGGTTCATAGACCTTAGCTTGGATATTGATAAAAACTCATGGACTTCCAAGTCTAGCAATGCTAATCTACCCAAGTGGTAGTAATAGTATAAAGTGAGGGCTTGTCCTCTTTGGTATGGACGCAAGAGATTTAATATTTGTACAGTCGACCAGCACACCTTGCGGGCCATTGGGGCCGACGAATTAGTCCCGGTCCATACGGTTGGGATAATAGATGAGCCTGATTTTGGGGGGGGGGGGGGGGGGGGGGGGGGGAATACAACTAAATTGTAGGCTATATTGTTAGAGAATGTATGGGGCTGAGACACATGGTTGTGCTTTGTAACCATTTCCTGGAGGGTTCTCCACATGGTGTACCACCACTTGGAGGAACAGCCATACCATTAACGTCTTAGAGAAAATTGAGGAGCTCCAAATTTCCATTGGCTTTGACAATGGAATGACAAACCCCTTCCTGCCTAAACAGGCTCCCTTTTTCCCGCAATTAATTATTACTTCTGGCCACGGCCTTTGCACGTGGAGGCACTGTCAGAGGAAGGTGCTTGGTGGGTTTAGCCATAGTCTACACCAAAAAGCAATTAAAGTAGTCCATCAGGAATTCTTGAGGAGGACCTTCTTTCAATGACAGTAAGTTATCAGTTGTTATGCCCATGCAGAAACAGCATATTATCGGAGATCTGCCCTCATGATCTGGTGTGGTCTTCAGAAACTCACATCCTCTTCCATTACTGTTGTTGAATACATTATTGGGAACTACAGGCAGCTTGCGCCATTCTACTTCTTGACTATTTCCATAAGCCAACTTCACGCTGGTTTTGTAGGAGTGAAACGTCTGCTGCAGAAGCTTTAGTGTGCAGGTTAATAGAAGCCTTCTCATAAGCAAGCATGGTGACTGGTGCTTGTGCCGTTGGTCATTCGAGAATTCGGCCTGTTGGAAAGGTGGTGATGTTGGCCTGGAGGGACTCGTTTCCCATGCTTTGTGAGGGCATTTTCTAGAAGAGGGGTCATTGTCTTGCGAGTGAGTAATCAATGGGATTCGGTTATTTGTTGCTAACGGTGTTCTTCCGAATCCGGAACAGTAAATTACAATGTCCAAAGAGCTGAGAGCAGGGGGCGCTGCCCTTCCACTAAGGATATCGCGGTAGCACCACGGACCACGATAGAACACGAGTATTCCTCATTGGGCGGAAAGCGATCCAACATTCATTAGTTGAGGGTACACCCTGTTACGTTCCACATGTACCAAGGACAGGGCTTTTTGCCTGCATCTGTGTTTGCCAAATTCCCGCCATGCAGAGGCAAAAAACAAACAAAATTAAAAAACAAACTGCTTGTAGAAAGACTATTGTTTTATTCCTCATTTTACATGGTCCCCTCGGCGTGATCCTTGATCTGGTAAAGGGATTTTACATGTCATCAGGTCACGTGTCACTTGTCCTGTCACAACTACACTGTCTGGCAGCAATCTCCCAAAAGGGATCCCAGATCCAGGACTTTATCTTTTTTACGCCTTATTTTATTACATAATTCATTGTAAAATCTTTCTCAATAGATTTAGGTTATTATGGTAAATGACCGGCGCGGGTCCCTAACCCTGGTCACGAGGCATTTCGAGGTCACTTCCTGTCTACTTACTCACCCCTGCGATCATGTTGTGTGTTAATGTTATAGTTTAAAGCAGGCTGAGTGTGTGTGCTGATCTCGTGACATGCTGCATCCTTATCAATACAGGTGATTGGCGGACAACACATCAGATAACACATGAATCCTGAAGTCGTTCCCTGCTGTATTACACTAGACCTTGCTTGCATGGCTGCTGCTATCGCTCCCCCCAAATCAACATTACATCCACACATGCACCACATTTAACGGCTGCAGGGGCCTTCCTTTTCTCCCTCTGTGGCCCACCAGCAACCAGGAAGCACATATTATTCACAAGCCCTCAAATCATTATTAAGGCTGCAGTCAAGCAATGCGGGTAGTCCGGACCTAGGGCTTCCATCACCATGAACATAAGTGGACAGCTTGATATGCGTAATGCTTCATTCGGAAACTTTAACAGGTCATTTGCATACAGTTAGGACACCCCATTGCTTAGTTTACCAGGCATGTAGACCCGGGACAATGTAGGGATTAGAGGCATTAGGCTTACTCTAATGGCCCAAGTTAGTGAAAATATATAGTTAGCGGTGTGGTTAGTTTGCCTAATGACAGGTTCTCTTAAAAGATACCCGGTGGTTGCTGTTGTCATTGGTATAGATCTGTTTAGATGATAAAATGTTACGTATCCAGTGCTGTAAACTTTGTGAAAGGAGGAAGGGAATGGATAAGAGAAAAAAAAACAAATAAATAACCATCAAAAAGGTACAGTGACATCCTTGGACTTGCTGAGGTTATATCTTTGTGTTGTGCCTATTATATGCCCATCAAAGAAGCCCTTAGAATTAATGCGGATTGTTTTTTTCTTTACAAATGAAAAAACAATTCCCCAAACACAGGTCTTGGTTCCATTAGAGGGTTAAATCTGTTAAAACAATTTATTAAACACCCACTGTAAACCAATTTAATCTCTCCTCATGCACTAGAGTGTATGAAATTAGCATGCACCTTTAAAAGAGCCAGCAGAGCCTTATTTCGCCCATAATTTTAGATAGATGTTATACATTATAGACAGCTTATATCAATGTGATGTCTTGTGCGAACCAATGTCTTTAGAATGCTTGTGCACCTGGACTATTGCGTTGTTTGGAACAATTCTAGGTTCGACTAGTTAAAACCGGTTAAATACACATTATGCCATCTCATTAACACCTTTCAGGATACGGCTTCATGGGGGCCGTCCGCATACTAAATACGCTTCTCCATTTCGTTTATTTATCTGGATACATCCAAGAGAGTTATTAAATTTCTGCTATAGTGTCTGCACTTTGTTCATGATCTATATATATTATAAGGTATAATAATTCTATATTATATTTGGGGTTATTATAAACAAAAACACCCTATAAGCACACTGATGTTTTTCTATCGGAGCACATTGTAAAGTGATTTACGTATTAAGTAACACTAAGCGTGGTCACATTAATATTTTTTCTATTTTCTCTGACATTTAGGAAATACAAACATTAGAATTTGTTCTTTTATTACAATTTGACATTAGAATCCAAGGGCCTACTTTATGACCCCCCCCCTTCTCGGAACATATAGCAAGGTAATATAATAAACATTTTAATCATGTGCGTACCTCCTCCTTACTCCCTGGTTTCCATCAATGGAAGTAGCCATTCAGCTTAGTGCCAAGATAAGTCCTAATCATTGGGGTCAGTATTGATTTGAGACTATGCGTGGCACCTTTCTGGCCGTCGCCTTTCTGCACCAAATAATATTGTGTGGTGAAGATAGCACCCAAAAGGTGCCTTGTGGGTTTCAGCTCACCCCCAGTGTGTTGATTTCCACGTCCTCTGGTGATAAGCATTTATGGTGCCCAACGCGAAACAAAGGAAAGCCACCAGCCGCGTTTCTTTTTCCGCGTCCAAAAACAGCAAAAGATCAAGAATCTCCGGCCCTACATGAAGCAGTAACCAGGTTTGGTTTAAATAAATATCTCTCTTGTCTCCACTTCACATCCTCAGGACACCACATGCAGTGTAACAGCTTTAAACGATCGTTTCGCGTTTGTCATCGCTTGTGCTTAGTCCTTAGTTCACCTGACTTCAGTTTTCATTATCTACTGTCACCTAAGCACTAAATGTCACCTCCAAAACCCACTTTCGGCCGATGTCATCCAAGGCACCCCACCCATAGACGCGGGTGAGTTACTCCACCAACATATCTCTTCACGCCCGTCAATCGTGACAACACCACGTCGTGATGTCACAAAGGACTTAACCTTATCGTGTGAACCCTAAAATTTTTACATTTCAAACTTCCTACGGATTAACAAAACTGTGTTAACGGTTTTAAAACAACAGTGAATTCTACAAAAAAAGCTGGTCGATTGGGATAATCAAATAACGTACATGGAGTCTATTCAGTGTAGTATCATCAATTCATATGATTGAATATTCGGATATTTCGAAGTACTCAGGAATCTTAGATCTATACATATCAATTTTGTGTTTGCCCGTCTTGGCTGAAACATCAATTTCACGCGATTGGTGTCTCCTCCTGTGAACATCGCCGGTAGAGGAAGCAGCAAGTTAGTCCTACGCATACCTATAGTCAAAAGCACTGACATTTGTTAACCTCAAATTTTTTTTGCCATGCTTAGTGCCATCCTGAACATGTCCCGTGAGCACATAAGTCACATATGGGAGAGATTGATACGACCTTAGAAGAAACGGTAAGCGAGGATGACTGGTTATATACAAGAAAGAAGCCGTTCGACCCAACAATAACAGATTGTCACTCAGGAACGTGAAATTTTTAACACCAAGAGTGACTGGCTACCAACGCGAGAAAAGAAGATTTTTCCGGCTCTTATTATCCTCCTGTGTCACAAATAGAGTATTGGTTAACAAAAACGCTCTAGCTTTGTGGACCTTAGCCAAAGCACGGCACAGGAGAAAAACATGTTTTTATCAACCATATTATAGTTGAGCAGTTTCCCAGACTTAGGGAATCATAGTCAAGAGTAGTTTTCCCATGATTACGTGCAATAGACGTTCCCTCTCGAAATCGATAGTTGATCAGGGTACAAACATTGGAGCCACATTGGCAGCCGGGATCCCTATGGCCATAGCTGTATAGCTACCCAAGCCATCTTCTAAAAGTACAGCACTAATGGGAGATACGGGAAATACTTGGTGAAATGGCTTGCCATGGTCACCCACAAATGTGGGCACACACAACAAACAACTGAAAGCGTCTTTTGGCGCCCTGCTCATTTTAAAACAGGCAATACTTTACCTTCCTATTCAATACCAACAGTTTCCAATTATCACACCACGTTTATGAATGTCATTTCACTATAACTGTATATAGGCTCTATAGTACCACTGTACACCACTGGCCAGAAACATTATGTAGCTTGGCTATATCTCGACCAGGAACGCGGAAAATACGACCCCATGATGAAGGTCTCTTCCATTTGTCTGATTCATGATCATTCGACACTCGAGGTCTAACTGTTTCGCGCGTCAGACCAGACATGCTGTGAACCCAACACAAAAAAAACGGAGTGGTGTTTTAGGTTGGATGGAGTATTTGGAAAAGGTTTCATCTCCACCCGTGACGACGGTCGGCCTAGGATTACACAACCGCACCACAAATTATTGAATTGTCCGATCTTATTTGTTTCGATCTTTGCTTTTGTTTTTGGGCTAGCAGGATCCCGTATGCGCACCCCCAACAACAAGACCCCTCTTTAGGATATGATTTCCATCACATATTTGATACCTGTAATTGATGGGGAAAATAACATCCCAGGAATGATGGGCCATGATATTTTATATGTCGCAGATAAGGCCACCGCTACTTAGACTCTATTACACACTCTGAAGGATATCATGATTTATGATTATTAATTTGTGAAAAAATAAAAAGACATACTCATGTAATAAGTGCAATTGGGGAGATGATACATGAATTAATACGGACCTTTTGTTTAGCTCTAATTTCGTATGAATGTAATTCTACTGATTGTACATCTTTAGTCAGCTGTTACACATTTCTCGATGTCTCGGTTTACCAAAATTTTCTGCCCGGTTTCCATATTCATGGTTGTGAATTATTCTTATTTAGCAATGTCATGGATCTCACATGAAATACTACATGTATCAAGTTGATTACTCCCATCGCTACAAATTAATGTTTTTACGAATCGCCCTGTTTTTACCAACTTATTACATTTTTTTTAGTAAAGTTTAAGTTAGTTCACTAAGGGTTTAAGTCCATTGGACTCACTGTACACCATGACTGACAGCCCTGTATAATTTGTGATCCCTGGTTATAATGGTGTAATCGTCCAATTCATACCCTAATCTAACACGCCTCCAGGCCACAGTATCCTGGCTACAAGCAGCCCAACGCCGGGCAGATTCATGTGTCGCTGCTTGGTGTCTCACACATTTGTTATGGGAGGATCCGAGAGCACGTCAGAAGCATAACCAGCAACAGAAATACGGACATACCTGCCTGTACTATATAGATCATCATTTGCACAGACATAAACAGGCGCGCTGAAATCCGCGCGGACCTAATCAACGAAAAGATGAGATTTTGAGAACCTGATTAAAGTATGAATTTCACTAGATTAAGGCTGGATGGATCCTTGTGGGCTGCTCCGACAGGTTAGGTGGTGGACAGAACTAGTGAGAGACCTGATACAGTGTCCTTTTACAAACCTGCATCCTGGGATTAATCACGATTTTTGTATCACTCAGATTTTGTTTATAATAAGGCATTTGGACATCACAGACATGCACAAACAGTTATGATGTGGATAAGCTGTAAATGATGTATATTGTGATGAACGTATACATTAAACACTTAACAAATTTAGTGAAAACATGTATAGTTTGGATCCTTGTCTCATAACTTTTGTATAGCGCAGGCTTATTGCCTGGGGGGTTGCGTGGCGTGTACCAGGTGGGAGAGAGAAGAGAGGGCACCTGGTATGGGGCCTAATCTTGTGGGTCGTGGCCCTGTGATGGCGGAGGGATGAAAAGCATATAAGTAGCAATAAGAGAAAGAACAGAGGCTCAAATGTTTTGTTGCTATATCGTTTATGTACTTCCATGTGTTTTCAAAATGTATTAATCTCCCGGATTCATGTGCAGATGTTTAATGTTACGTACCATTTTATATCAGTCTGATTGCGAATACATAAATTACATAAAGTTACCAAAAATACCCACCAATTCAAACTGCTAGATCAGATGAATTTAAATAACATCATGATGCATGAGATCGAGGAATACCACCTTAGCTTTACTAGCCCTTGTACAACTTCATATATACTACTAAACGTGTGTTTTAGCTTCTCATCCATAGCATATGGATTAACAGGTAATGATTAGTTCTAGGCATAATGTACATCAATTCGGCGAAACGGTTATTCGCTAACCACGACCCGGCGTCATTCATATGTATATATTACGGCTTAGCTAATAGCCCTAAATCGTCACAGAAGAACTTTGCAGTATACAAATGTACAATCTAAACAGCAAATACTAAAACAGCCTGTTACCAATATCCAATTCCTTAATTGGGATGGCGAATACCGCCACGCAAACACTATGTGATGAAATTACCAATAGAACCCTGACAAGGGGAAGCTAAATGACCACAAACCGCTGAGCAAATTGCAACACCACATGACCTGTGACCCTAACAATTAACATTGAAAAAGGGGATAGTAGGCAATGCTTACTATTTACCTAGACTAAAATTAACACAGGTTTACACTGAGCTCAGTTGAGGTGTTATAGGGGGTTTTTTTTTCTACGTAAACATTCAATCTTAAATACCACTGTGAGAAAAAAAAGATGACGACCAAATATCATTCCAAGAGGGAGATTCCAGGGGGAAAATTCTAAATGAATCGTCACAAGTGCCATAAAGTGAGCGCAAGCAACCATCAGACCTTTTTCTTTTGATGCTAGTCAACTTGCTTCAGCCTGGGCACATAATATCACAGACTAGACTACGTTAAACATATCGCAAATTGACACTCTATTTTAAGAACAATGCAGTCTGATACAAGAGGAATATGACACCAGTGTTTGTAACACGCTAATACTCCCTTGGGTCTTTGATCTAAAAATAAACCCATTGCCCCCCTCCTTTAGGGGAGGAAACATAACTTTACCTCCTCCGCTATCTTTCACACTTATGACGCACCCTTATACCCACCCCCCCCTGCATTTTTATTGTATCTCTCGGCACCCGACCCTTGCACTTGGGCAGACCTATTCTTTCCCTGGCTTAGAATTAAGACTATTTACAGTTCATTCTGCCTCTCTCGGTTTATACGGTAATCCCCCATTTGGCAGCATTATCCAGTGGCCGGCAAAGTAAGAATATTTCTAGTTGCCCATGTGCGGACCTCGAAATATTCATGACTTTCCGCCAGCTTGAAACTCTTGCCCCAATGTCTCAGCCTCGGAAGCACTCTATTTGCTTCCACATTGAATGAACAGAATCCTATCTCGTGCCTGACGGTATTACATTATTCTGTTATTCTTCTATAATGTAAATCCTTTATTTGTTATACATACACTAGTTAAAGGAGGGCACTTCTGTAAGACTTTGCTCTATGTTACATAGAATAGGTAAGTGTACTAGGAGTTTCTGACCACCCACAATTACTGATCCCTGTAGAGACTCTCTTTGTACATTTGATTCCCCGGAAACTTTTCAGCGGATAGATCGGTAACGGGTTTGGACACAGAGATGTCCACCGACTTAATCCAGAGTAACCGTCACTTGCTAAAAAAAATGTGATATGTCTGTTCAGCGTACGCCCACAACCTAAGCATTTGTTCAGCTTTTTAGGTATATATCACAATATAACACACACAGACACAAGCTGCAGACCCTTGATCACAATCAGTTGAAATCATCCCACAGTTCTGCGTTAACGGCTCCTCTTACTCTTGGTACTGTAGAAGTAGAGAGAGATGAGATAGATAGAGATGAGCTAGATGGATTGCCGACCAAGGCTTCTGTTCCTATGCTTGGTGATGAGGTGACTCAGCTTGCGCCAAGGGTCCAACACCTTCTTACTGACCATGCCTTAGTTTTCTTATCGTTTTTTGTTGAGCCGGGATAACCCTTGGTTGCCTACGGGCCAAAAAGGAACTAATATGAGGAACCGAGAGGCACATAATCATTTTGGGAATGAATGATACCATAGGGGACACCCCCCGCAGAAGATATTATGTTTTTTGGCCAGACTATGATGCGTTAATTTTAAGTGATTGCAAGTATTGTGAACCAAAGCACGGCACAGTTTCACTTTCGCCCTTTCTTGGTTTTGTGAGTTTAAAATCCAAAAAAAATTTGAATTCCACATGGATCTGTTCTATTAGAAGCCTTTACCGTGGTACGTTATATTTACTGTAGTCAATACAAGCCCAACCACTAAATCATTCCGCTTCAATTCTCCCCCCCCCCCCCCTTCCCCTCTCTTTTTCCCCTTCTTTACCAATAATAATTTAGGATTTGCTTTTGCAGCATAAGCACAATCCTCACTCCTCTTACTCTAACAGAGCTAACATTTTCAATTTTAAAGACAGGCCCACCTAGCTGTGGTAACTTAACCTCACGTCCCCATCGTCTATATCATATGGGACACTGGGGTACCCATTACGTAGGCTTCCGGTATATTGATATTACTTGCGCCTGGCCCATGCACTACTATAATCCAACCCAGTTTTAAAGATAAAATTCATTATCTGAAAGATTAATACTGTATATGTGGTTCCTACGGGTGCCTCACAAGGTCACAAGCCCTTATGGTGTGGTATAAAATGTACCCCCGCACTTGTTCTGTTATCTCGTTTGGGGGCTTCTGGCGCTCACTACCTGAACCCCCGTGTGTCACATCAATACCCCACACAAGTTAAATTTGTATCCCAGTACCCCATCAACTTTTTTACCTACATGATCCTTTCATTTAGTTATGGGGGTTATCTGGCTGTTTCTGCACAACTTCGTTTCCCGCCCCCGATGATTCACTACAAAGTTTTTTTTTTAACACAATTTCCCTTTCCGTACACCTGCAGTGTGTCTATGCACTGTATTCTTACTACAGCGCAGATTTAAGCGGCCCTAACCTTTACTGTTTATCGCATTGGTCAAACCGGCCATCTTTACTGGCATGCAATGCCTACCCAAGACCATAGTGAGACTGTAACTTAACAGAACTGATCCAAAAAGAATGGATTACACAATGAAGTTGTGAAAATAACTGGAAAAATACCAAACTCTGAGCCTTCCAGCTCCCTGTTTAAACTGCTGATCCTGAATGCCCATCTGCCGATGCATGGGTGGAAACCCTACCTATAGGCTTTTATCGGATGTGGTTTCTTGCATGCAATTCTAATGCGGTGCTACAGCCGTTGCTAGCAGAAATTGCACCCAATGTGAATGTGGCTTGATTTGAGATCGACCACTAAAGGTTGTAAGAAATGGTCGATGTACATACATGCTTTTTCGCAAAGTCCACCTATCCCCTGATTTGAGATCGACCACTAAAGGTTGTAAGAAATGGTCGATGTACATACATGCTTTTTCGCAAAGTCCACCTATCCCCTGCTTTGTGGTAGTTTGGAAAGGCGGACAAATGTGTCTTGGTCGCGGATATACACTCACCGGCCACTTTATTAGGTACACCTGTCCAACTGTAGTTAACAATTAATTTTTAATCAGCCAATCACATGGCGGCAACTCAGTGCATTTAGACCTGTAGACATGGTGAAGACCATCTCCTGCAGTTCAAACGAGCATCAGTATGGGGAAGAAAGGTGATTGAGTGCCTTTGAACGTGGCATGGTTGTTGGTGCCAGGCGCTGGTCTGAGTATTACAGAAACTGCTGATACTGGGATTTCACCGCACAACCATCTCTAGAGTTTACAGAGAATGGTCCGAAAAAGAAAAAAAACAGCGGCAGTTTGTGGGCGGAAATGCCTGTTGATGTCAGAGGTCCGAGGAGAAGGGCAGACTGGTTTCGAGCTGATAGAAGGCAACAGTGACTCAAATCACCACCGTTACAACCAAGGTAGGCAGAAAAAGCATCTCTGAACGCCAGTACGTCGAACTTTGAGGCAGATGGGGACAGCAGCAGAAGACCACACCGGGTGACATCCTTGCAGTAGAACAGGAAACTGAGGGCTACAATTTGCACACAGCTCATCGAAAATGGACAGTAGAGATTGGAAAAAACGTTGCCTGGTCTGATGAGTCCGATTCTGCTGCAACATTCGGATGGTAGGGTCAGAATTTGGGTCAACAAAAGAAGCTGAGATACCTCCTGCTTGTATCAACGGTCAGGTCTGGGGGTGTGGTGCGTGATACTTTTTTGGCACTCTTGGGCCCCTTGGTACCATTTAGCATCGATGCAACGCCACAGCCTACCTGAGTATGTTGTGACCATGTCCATCCCTTGTTTGACCACAATGTACCACACATCTGATTGGGACTTTCAGCAGGATAATGCGCATGTAATAAGCTGGAATCATTCGGACTGGTTTCTGAATGCGGTAGGTTTCGAGAATCAGATTGCAGTCCACTAGTACCACCACAATCCTCACATCATACACATAATCCCGATCCTCTTTCCTGACTTGGTGGACGGGAGTTCGCATCAGGATGTGGAGCCGACAAACTGCGGCAAACTGATTGATGCCATCATGTTAATATGGACCAAAATCTCTGAGGAATGCTTCCAGCACCTTGTTGAATCTATGCCACGAAGAATTGAGGCAGTTCTGAGGCAAAAAGGGGTCCAACCCGTTACTAGCATGGTGTAACTAATAAAGTGGCCGGTGAGTGGTATATGGACTTGCTTACGGCTTGTGATGTGCCAGCTGCAGGGTTTTGGTCGCAGTTTCTTGCGCTGCTTCACTTGCTGCCTGAGGGAGAGGATTGCAGTATTGTGTCCTCAGGCTGCCGCTGCGCCACTTTTGTACCCTGTGAGGGTTGTAGCGCGGGGGGCTGTTTGTGGATCTGTTTGCAGTCGCCATTTAGGTGTTGTAGGAGATGGTGTGTCAGACAAAATTGCTGGGTATAGAAATGTGGGAGTAGGAACTTTGGTGCTCTGGCGTTCCGGACTCTGGTGGTTCTGTTTCGGGCTCGAGGGTGAGTGTGTTGGAGTTTGGTTTTATTATGCACGCATTGCCGGCGCCATTACTCTGCCGTCTCTGGACTGCTGGGAAAAATTGCTGGATGTGCCGTTCGGCGGCTGATATTGTCCCCCTTCTTGCCCATATGTTCCCTAGGGTGTCGCTCCCCTTTTGGTCAGGGTCCAAGGTTACTAGCAGGAAAAAGGGCTTTTTATGAGCTGTGAAGGCACAGAGCTCTGGTCATGGCAGCAATCTGTCCAGCAGCTAGGCCACGCCCCCACTTTTTTCAATACTACAGATTAATCCTTAAGGACGCAGCCATTTGTAGCTTAAGGCTCAGGTCGATTTTTGATCTGACTTGCGTGCTTATATGGTTATAAACTTATCAAATGATTCAGAGATTGTTTTTCCCACAATTGGTACTTCATTGTAGTGGTAAATAAACGCAAAGAAAAAATGAAGGATTTTTTAAAATTTGCCATTTTCAAAATTCAAAATCATTGGCGTTTTCAGGAAGATAGATTTACCACCTAAATAAAATGCTGATAACATTTTCCATTGTCTACTTTAATTTTATAATTTTTAAATATCTAGATAATTTATTTTGATTTCACGGGTACAAATCAAGATAATCCCATATAAACCAAACCCATTTTCAAAACCCCTGGAATTCAGAGTAACTGAATCAAAATGGAGGTGAAATTAGAATGGTCAAATTGTGCATGTAAGTTCACTTTAGCCCTAAAATTTACACATTTCCAAAAGATAAAAAGAGAAATCCACCACATACAATTTGTTCTATAATTTCTTCCGAGTACAGAGACCTGCAATTGTGGCACAGCGAGGCGAAGAAGGGAAGGAGCGCCCTGCAGCTGCCAGGATTTGAGTTTCCTCATTGGCCATTTCGCTACAAAATTTTCGCTTTTTCGTTTTTTCAGTGATGGCATTTTTGGCGGGATAAGATGCTTTTCCAGTGTTACCATTTTGGGGTGGTATCCACTATTGTTGAATAATTAGGAACTTTTTTTGAGAGAGGAGTAGAAAAACATCAATCTGTACTGTATTTTTACTTTTTTTTTTTGGTGTTTCATGTATAACCCTAATAATTATGTTAACATTATTTTATGGGTCGATACGGATAGGGTACCATACATGAATATTTTTTACTTTTACTATTTGTCTATAAAACCCTAATGTGGGGAAAATCAAATTTTTCATCATTTTGATTGCGTCTTCCGTGCCATAAGATGTACTTTTTGGTATGGAGCTGGTTGATGGCTTGTTGTGTGCGGGGAAATGTGTACTTGCACAGTATCATTTGGAGTTATATATGTTTTTTTATCAACTTTTTATAGCATTTTTTGTGGGATTGCATAGGTAAAAATGATAATTTTTGAAGGTTTACAAAAGTTTTTTTTTTACGGCGTGTTATGGGGGGTTCATAATTATTACTGGTATTTACGGGTTGTTACGGACGCGGTGTGATACTATATATGTGGGGTTCGTGTTATGTTTAGACTTTTTTTGCGTTATATGTCTCTTTATATGTCATGGGGCTTATGGGCATTTTTAGTGATTTGAACCCAAAAAAACAAAAAGAAAAAAGGTTAAGTGTGTAAAGGCTTGAAAAATCAAATAAACTTATACAATTCATATACAATGATCAAAAAGATCCTGCAAGCATGATTAAAAACATTTAAAAGTGGGTCAGAGTGGGTTCAGAGCAGGTTGCCCAGACCCACTCACGGCCACAGGTCAACACAAAAATATATGGATGCAATCCCTTCACAAGGAGATAAAGATGGAGATGTTGCCTGAAAAAATAGTCTTAATTGCTGTCCTTAGAAAATGGGAGAAATAAGTCAAAATGCAAATGCTCAAGGAGAGTCAGATGGAATTCCTGCACCAAGCCCAGGACAGAAATAAAACTAATTGGTAGAGCCAAAAGAGTTATGGAGGGAACAAAGGTAATTAAATTATAATCAAAAAGCAGGCAGAGCCCAAACCATCAAACGTTCCGAATCATTATGGCCCAAGTGGGGAGAGGGAAGATGGATCACAGACCCGTGGCCGGAGGAACCCCACGCGTTCCGTCGCTTGAGTGCGAATCCTCAGGGGTAAGTGCATTCTGGACCCGTGGAGCCTACCTTATGTGTCCCAGGGAGTCCCCAACCTCCAATCGCTGGCGTTCCTGAGTGTGAGCACCTGTGTTGTAAAAGAATGGGAGGTTACCGCGAGAGATCGGTAAAGGCTCGCGATGCGCCTAAATCATGTCACCGGCGACAATATTAGTAGTAAGCCCTGATATTTATGCGCATGCGTATTACTTCGTAATACATATCGGCGCCCGTGCGGACCATTGTGGAAGACGACCAAATGTGCGCACAGCGTTACAATGAAAATTGAAAGAAAACTAACTAAATAGGCGCAACATGTGCAGGTACGAAAACAATAAGATGGAGGAGGTATAAGCACGTAGTGCTAGTCAATGAATATCGACATTGGTAAAGATAAGTAAAACGGCGAATTATGCGCATGCGTCGAGAAAAAAACCTATGATTGTGGAAAAATGTGACATATTAAGTGGTAGACATAAGAATAGACCACAAGGGTATGCATATACCTTAACATAGAGTGAATAATGATTACTAGCGCAACCGGGGCGAGATAATAAGCAATACAAGAAGATGAAAGAATGGTTAGTTAGAACGGGTAAGCAGGGTAGTGGTCTATAAAAAAAAACAATCAAAAAGAGAGATTGAAAAGAAATGTGTATATAGACCAAATGAGCAGTCATGGGTTGTGCACAACTAAGTGTTTGATTGTCTAAAGAAATAATAAAGTAAATATTATCAAACTAGAGAGCATGACTAAATAACAATGTTGGTGTATACAAAAGAGTAATTTATTTTCTCATTAGTATAAGCGAAAAGGGGATCGGCTGCAGGGCTCCTATTATGGGACAAATAATGGGTAAGAAGCGGGGGATCCAGGTTATGTAGACATAAGATAAAAAAGACGATGAACATTGAAATTCAAATCCATGAGGACCTGTAAATTCTATCATAAAAGACACCGTGTAGGAAGTAGTGGTTTAGAGCAATGATTCTTGGTCCAGAGGCTAAAGCAAGGTTATGGAACCTGGCTTACAAAATGATCCCCAGTGTGTTAAAAGGGGTACTGGGAAAGAGACACAAACAATTTTGTCAAAGATATGGAGTATGTACCGAGATCATACAATCATGTGCAGGTATAGTGGTGGGAGACAAGAAATTAGGAGAACAGGCTGTGAAGAAACCGAGTTTGAATTGGGTGGAATCCAGGTATCCAGGTCAGATGTTGGCCTCCAAAATTGGGATGAGATGTTTCAAGGGAAGTTGTCCAAGGGGGTCCCATTGGTCAAGGATATTCAATCGTCGCAGGGGGGTTATCGAGGAAGGAAGAAAGATGATCAATCTACGATCACAGTAGCGGTTCGCATGAAACATAAGGGAAAAGACGTGAGAAAACAAGACACAAACCAAGTCAAAAAATCTGTAAGAAAGGATTGGTTGGGTCTCAATGATCTGATCCGAAACTATGGGATGGGTGAGAAGGGGGGGGGGGGTTGTGACAAGGGAAAGGCGGGAGGAAAACCAGGTAAGTGCATACAAAAAGTGACCCGACGAGGGGTCCGCCCAGAGGTCCCAAAGACTACAAGGGAAAGAACACGTTCCCAATAAGTGAGGTTGAAAGGGTTATTATCTATATCACCCACTTAAAAAATGAGTAGCGAACCGGGTGAGAGTGGTGGGTGTGCGTGGGTGGGAGTACACTGGCACAAGCACAGTAATGACCCATATGTGAAAGAATTGAAGAGTGAGACAAAGAAAGGGAAAAGTCAAGATAAAGATGATATTATAGGAATACGGCAATAAGTATTAATTTCCGCTGTATTAAAGAGGCAGAAGGGTATAGGAGAATCACCTTGTTTGTAATATCCTGAAAAAAGTCAATCTTTCATTAACCCACGAGGGGCCAGGCTGCCCAGATTGTGTAGATCCAATGGGCCTCCCCTTAGAAGTCGGATAGTTCAATTTCACCCCTAATCGGTCGACCGTTATAACGGTCAAGACACAACCACTTGATTACCCGGATTTTAACCTGCGTTGTTCCCGTACAGAAATGCGCTGCACTGTGAGGCGAAGGTTTGCCCTGGCTGAAGTGGGAACGCGTTGAGGATGCTCAAGAGGTGCTGGTTGGCCCTTTCCTTAACTCTTGTGATGTTGGCCCACATATATTTCGTGACAGGGGCATATGAGGGCATAAAATTACATTTTCGCTTTGGCAGTTATGTAATGTAATGACGTACATGTAAAACGCCTTTTGATCTGCAGGTCCTGTTTCTTTACAGATCTCATAAGCGGGCACAACAGAGATCACCCACAGGGGGGTACGAGCCAACCAATTGGTATCCTCTCCCCAAAGCTCTGGGTCTCTGAGTAGTGGCTAGCGGTGAGTTGTCTATGTCAAATTTTTAGCCCTTTGACCATGAGGCTCGGTTTTTCAATTATCAAATGGGACAGTTTTGTGTCAGCAAGAAGTAGTTCCAATTTGTAAGTTGTCCGACATTATCGTTCCACTGCTTGATTTAAAGGGGGTAATAATTACCCATCCTTTAAACATTGGTATCTGTTTTTGCCGTTGTAAGAGGTATTATTCTGGTGTATCACGAGCTTCTGTGAAGCCTGGACAATAAGGATCTCTTCGCGGTACCCACGTTCTTAAAAACATTGCGTGAGATCCAGGCATTTCTCGGAAGTCCTAAGATGTCGACAGTTCCTTTTAAGTCTGATAACTTGCCCGGTGGGATGCCCCTCTATGGTCCGAATGATGGCTCTCGAAGAGTTGAAGGGATGTACGTAATTGTAGGTCTGTAATAAGCTATTGTAGCAGATCTTTGCGAGGGAAGAGATCTGTGTTCCAAGTGATTGTCCCGAATCGTATGATTTTAGTCTTAAGAACTCCGCTGTGACTGCGAAACATTGTGAGGTAAGTACAATGTTAAACGGATTGTATTAGATGTGCTACCAAAGATTCACACGGTTCCAGGGGGTCCATCCCATACAGCAAAATAGTCTCTATAAAACGAAAACCCCCTGGCATGATTGGACAAAAAATGGGGAGAGAAGGTTAAACAGTGCGCGCCCTCCCACCAACCCAAAAATAGGTGGGAGGGAGGGCGCGCACCGTGCACCCAGGTGTACCAGAAGCCTGTTAGAAAAGTCCCCCATCGAATATAAGTAGCTCTGTCGTAACACAAAATCAAGGAAGTTCAATAAGGACGAATCATGAGTCGATCCCCCCGTTGATTGGCATCCAGGAAAGAGTCGACACTTGCTTTTCCATCACGTGCGCATCGTTGGTGTTGTAAAGGGATTCGTCGTTAAGGGTAAGAGCTATGCGTTGGTGGGGGATGGGCAAGTCCTTTTGGTATTAAATCGTCGAATCACGTATGATTGATTGAGATTGACCACTAAAGGTTGTAAAGAAATGGTCGATGTACATACACTGCTTTTTCGCAACCAAGTCCAACCTATCCCCGCACTATGGCTCCCTGGAGGAAAGGTCAGGGATTTGTGGGCCTTGGGAACGAATTACAGGTGGTAGGCACAACGGGATGTTCCACTGTGAGGATTTATGCTCTTTGATTGTATCAATCCATAGTTGTTGGCCGCCCTAAGGAGGTGGCGAGGTTACTTTAAAAAGCAGTGGTTGGATACGAGGGCCAGAGGTGGGGAGTAGTATAGATGCGTTACTGAGTGGCTGTCTCGCTTCCGTTCAAGTATAGATGCGAGGCCAAAGGACAACATTCCCCCCCTTGTCCGCCTCCTTGATCAAGAACATCAGGATTAGAAACTAAGGGTTTGAATGGCTCGTCTTTTTATCCTATTGAGATTTTCGTTGGAGTACGAAGTTCGGGTGTGAGTTCTGCAATGTCTTGGTGACTCTGTTATTAAAACAATTGCCAAGAGTGGCAGGGATAGATAAGTCCAGATTAGGTGTAAGCTGGGAGGTACTCGCAAAGGGCAGGGTTCCTACTTGGTCCTCTGTCAGTGATGTTTCGTCCACACAAATCAGGAGAGTCCTAAGGGTCTGTCGGTCCTCCTCGAAGGAAGAATCAATGAGGTTGGGCATGTTGGTACACGACTTAAATGCCAGCTGTTGCAAGAAAAGGAAAAGACATCTTTGTAAGTTCAAATTTATCCAAAAACTGCATTGGGGAAAAAAGTAAAGTCCTCTCTCAAGGATATAGTTCTGCATCATTTCTACAACATATGAAGGAAGGTTGGTAACCTGTACAAGCCCTGTGATTCTTAGTGACTCAAGCATTCCCTTTAGTGTGTTCTCTGACACCGCTATGTTGGTAGTTTGAAAGGCGGCAAATGTGTCTTGGTCCGCGGATATACACTCACCGGCCACTTTATTAGGTACACCTGTCCAACTGCTAGTTAACAATTAATTTTTAATCAGCCAATCACATGGCGGCAACTCAGTGCATTTAGACATGTAGACATGGTGAAGACAATCTCCTGCAGTTCAAACCGAGCATCAGTATGGGGAAGAAAGGTGATTTGAGTACAACCAAAAATACAGTAAGTAGACACTTACAAAAGAATTTTAGGTACAAATACGTAACTCAAAAGTCGTGTTGTGGGAAGAAGAATGGTCTCCGACAGGACCCAGTGCCACCTAACAGCTATCGGATTGGCTTACTAGCGTGAAACAAGCATAATCTGAACATAATTATACGACCTGATCAGCCTTAGGGACATATGAGTGTGCAATTAAGCTGGTGGTTTTTGCAAGGGCCGAGAGAATTGACTCTCCTCCATTCCCAGGAGCTAGGTCAGGAGTTGCAGTCTCTTCACCCAACTGCAAGGGTATAAGAAGTCTGGTAGTTATCAATAATGGACTGGGAATCCCCATGATATTGTATATCATGTGTCGTAGCAGTAGGGTTTAAAATGGAAATGAAAGTCTCTGCGTGCCTGTAGAGTCGCCGCGACAGATCTGCAAAATTCTTATGGCTGCATATGGTGTTGGAATGGTTGAGTTGTTTTATAAATGCGTAGACAGCTGGTCTTTAGTTTGGAAGAATATGAATCGAGAGAGACATCCCGTGGAAAGTATCTTGTAGATTTGTGGTTTAGGAACTGATGACCTATCTATTGCAAGTTCGGTTTCGCTTAGTATGGCAGATGTTTGTCAGTTGTTTTCAAAAATTTAATAGATTGTGTGCCGGTATGTTTTCCGGGATGCCTCTGAATTGGATATCATTACGACGGTTGCATCGTCCCATATCTACCATTTTAGATTGGAGTTGCTGGGACCTTGTATTCTAGGGGCAAGGTGGTCATCTGCTAGGTCATTATAGGCTGAGACATATTTCTGACCATTTTGCCTCCATTGTGCGCAAAGAGGACTGGACCTTCTTTGAAAGCAGTTTGAAGGTCGGTCACCATTTGGAGATACTAGAGGTGATTCTTTAGTAGACCAAGCATTCCTTTAGTGTGTTTCTCTGACCACTGCTTGTTGGTGTTGAAAGGGCGCGCAAAGTGTCTGGTCCGCGGGAAAATATACACTCACCGGCGCACTTTAGTAGGTACACCTGCAACGTAGTAACAATTAATTTTAATCAGCCAATCACATGGCGGACTCAGCATACATAGCTGTGCAACTCTGCAGTTAGACGACCGAGGAAAAGGATGTAGGCCTTGAAATCTAATTGGTCGAAGCGCGTAACGAATGCGTACGGATCCGCAACAATCTCCGAGTTACAGAGAATGGCCAAAAGAAAAGGCAGTTTGCAAGTGTGATGGAGGGTAGAGAAATGCAGTGTCGACTGTAAAGGCCACAGGCTAAACCTTACAACCAAGGTACGAAACAGATTAGACGGCGAGTGAGAAGTGGGTGTAACGCCAGACCGGGTGGACTTCAGCAAGCAGGGAATAGGCTACACTGTGAAAGCTAATGAAATGGACCCGGAGGAAAAAGGCGGATAGTCTGATCTGCTGACTTGGAGGTTTGTTCAGAATCACCATACTCTAGAAAACGACGGGGAGTCCGAACGAGAAAAGAAACGAAGAAAGGCATCAGATGGAGGGACAATGTTGAGTCCAGTCAGAGACCTGGGCCTAGATGGTTCGAGTATGAACAACAGTGATCAATCACACCCGTGTGACATAACAAGGTACAGAGAAAAAGATTTGAGGACTACGGAAATGAGGCGTGGTGGTACACGAAAGAACAGTGACATCTGCACAACAGCTATTGCAAAAGCTCATCGAATTGAGTCTATGGAGCACTCTCTGGGTTGGAGCCGAGTCGCTGCCGTCGGTGGTAGCAAGAATGCGTGTACACATGAAAACAGGATCCATGCTAGATCCACCGCAGAGCTGGAAGGTGGTGGTGCTGCAAGAAAGTTTGACTGCCCCGTACCAATAGACGATAACGCCAGGCTGACCTAGAGGTATTGTTGGTAAACGCGCGAGATGTACGGATCATGTCCCAGATTTATGACACGCCCAGGCAAATGTAACCCTAACAGCTGATGGCTATTCAGCAGGATAATGCGCCATGCAATAAAGCTTGGAATCATCTCGGACTGGTTTCTGAATCATGACAATGAGTTTACTGTACTCAAATGGCCTCCAAGTCACCAATCTCAATCCAATAGAGCATCTTTGGGATGTGTGGAACGGGAGATTCGCATCATGGATGTGCAGCCGACAAATCTGCGGCAACTGTGTGATGCCATCATGTTCAATATGGACCAAAAATCTCTGAGGAATGCTTTCCAGCACCTGTGATTCTATGCCACGAAGAATTGAGGGCAGTTCTGAAGGCAAAAGGGGGTCCAACCCGTTACTAGCATGGTGTAATAATAAAGTGGCGGCGGGAGTGTATATGGACTTGCTTACGGCTTGTGATGTGCCAGCTGCAGGGTTTTGGTCTGCAGTTTCTTGCGCTGCTTCACTTGGCTGCCTGAGGGAGAGTCTGCAGTATTGTGTCTCTCAGGCTGCCGCTGCGCCACTTTTGTGCCCTGTGAGGGTTGTAGGCGCGGGGGCTGTTTTGTGGATCTGTTTGCAGTCGCCATCTTAGGTGTTGTAGGAGATGGTGTGTCAGACAACTTGCTGGGTATATGAAATGTGGGAGTAGAACTTTGGTGCTCTGGCCGTTCTGTTTCGGGCTCGAGGGTGAGTGTGCTGGAGTTTGGTTTTGATTATGCACGCATTGCCGGCGCCATTACTCTTGCCGTCTCTGGACTGTGGGAAAAGTGATGGATGCTGCCGTTCGGCTGGCTGATATGCTCCCTCTTGCCCATATGTTCCCTAGGGTGTCGCTCCCCCTTTTTGGTCAGGGTCCAAGGTTACTAGCAGGAAAAAGGGCTTTTTATGAGCTGTGAAGGCACAGAGCTCTGAGTCATGCAGCCATCTTGTCCAGCAGCTAGGCCACGCCCCCACTTTTTTTCAATACTTACAGATTAATCCCTTAAGGACGCAGCCATTTTGTAGCTTAAGGCTCAGTCCGATTTTTTGTATTCTGATTGCGTTGCTTATATGGTTAAACTTCTAAAGATTCAGAGATTGTTTTTTTCCCACATATTGTACTTCATTTTAGTGGTAATAAACGCAAAAGAAAAAATGAAGGATTTTTTAAAATTTGCCATTTTCAAAATTCAAAATCATTGCGTTTTCAGGAAGATGATTTACCACCTAATAAATTGCTGAAAACATTTTCCATTTGTCTACTTTACATTTTTATAATTTTTTAAATATCTAGATAATTTTTTTGATTTCACGGCTCTTACAAATCAAAAACTCCCATTACCCAAACCATTTTCAAACCCTTGAAGATTTCATAGTAAACTGAATCAAAATGGAGGTGAAATTTAGAATGGTCAAATTGCCAGTTATACGTCATTTAGCCCAAAATTTACACATTCCAAAAGATAAAAAGAGAGAATCCCACCATACAATTTGTTCTATAAATTTCTTCCGAGTACAGAGACCTGCAACTTGTGGCACAGCGAGGCGAAAGAGAAGGGAAGGACGCCCTGCAGCCTGCCAGGATGTTAGTTCCTCATTGGCCCACTTTCGCTACAAAATTTTCGCTTTTTCGTTTTTCATGTGATGGCATTTTTTTGGCGGGGATAGATGCTTTTTCCAGTGTTAACATGTTGGGGTGGTATCCGCTATTGTTGAAAATTAGGAACTTTTTTTGAGAGAGAGGAGTAGAAAAACATCAATCTTGTACTGTATTTTTTACTTTTTTTTTTGGTGTTCATGTATAACCTAATAATATGTTAACATTATTTTATGGGTCGATACGATTAAGGGGATACCATACGAGAATATTTTTTCTTAGTTTTACTAAATTTGCTTAATAAAACCCTAATGTGGGGGGGGAAAATCATTAATTTTTATCATTTTTGTATTGCCGTCTTCCAAGTGCCATAAGATGTTACTTTTTGGCTATGGAGCGGTTGATGGCTTGTGTGTTGGAGGGACATGATGTACTTTGCCACCAGTATCATTCTGGAGTATATATGTTTTTTTATCACTTTTTAGCATTTTTTGTGGGATTGCATAGTGTAAAATGATAATTTTTTGAAGGGTTTACAAAGTTTTTTTTTACGGCGTTTTCGGGCGGGGGTGTCAATAATAAATTATTTACGGTGTTAACGGGTTGTTGACGGCGGGTGATACTATATATGTGGGGTTTGTGTTATGATTTAGACTTTTTTTGCGTTATATGTCTCTTTATATGTCATGGGGCTTATGGGCATTTTTAGTGATTTTGAACCCAAAAAAGAAAAAAGGTAAGTGTGTAAAGGCTGAAAAATCAATAAACTTTATTACAATTCATATACAAATGATCAAAAAGATCCTGCAAGCATGATTAAAAACATTTAAAAGTGGGTCAGAGTGGGTCAGAGTCAGGTTGCCCAGACCCACATACGGCCACAGGTCAACACAAAAATATAGGAGCAATCCCTCACAAGGATAAAGATGGAGATGTTGCCCTGAAAAACTTGTCTAATTGCTTTGTCCTTAGAAAATGGGAGAAAAAGTCAAAATGCAAATGCTCAAGGAGAGTCAGATGGAATTCCTGCACAAAGCCCAGGGACAGAAATAAACCTAATTGGTAGAGCCAAAAGAGTATGGCAGGGAACAAAGGTAATTCAATATAATCAAAAAGCAGAGCAGAGCCCAAACCATCAAACGTTCTAATCATTTGGCCCAAGTGGGGAGAGGGAAGATTGGATCACAGACCCGTGGGCCGGAGGCACCCCACGCGTTCCGTCGCTTGATTGCGACTTCCTCAGGGGTAAGTGCCTTCTGACCCGTGGAGCCTACCTTATGGTCCCAGGGGAGTCCCCAACCTCCAATCGCTGGCGTCTCCTGAGTGTGAGCACCTGTGTGTAAAAAAGCTGGCGAGGTTACCGCGAGATCGGTAAAGGCTCGCGCATGCGCCTAAATCATGTCACCGGCGACAATAATTGTAGTAAGCCCTGATACTTTATGCGCATGCGTACTTCGTAATACATATCGGCGCCCGTGCGGACCAGTGGAGCGACAAAATGTGCGCACCTACAGGAATTGGAAAAGAAGAAACTAACTAAATAGGCGCACTGTGCAGGTACGAACAATAATGATGGAGAGAGGTATAAAGCACTTATGGCTCAGTCAATGAATATCGACATTGGTACAGATAAGTAAAACGGCGAATTTATGCGCATGCGTCCAGAACAAAAACATGATTGTGGAAAAGTGACATTAAGTGTAGACAACCGAATAGACCACAAGGGTTGTATATACCTTAATCAATAGAGTGAATATATGATTACTAGCGCAACCGGGCGTAGTAATAAGCAATACAAGAAGTGAAAAGAATGTTAGTTAGAAACGGTTGTAAAGCAGGTGGTAGGTTATAAAAAAAAACAATCAAAAAGAGAGATGAAAAGAAATGTGATATAGACCCAAAATGAGCAGTCATGGGTTGTGACACAACTAAGTGTTTTGATTGGTCTAAAAGAAATAATAAATAAATATTTCAACTAGAGAGCATGACTAAATACAACATGTTGGTGGTACAAAAGAGTAATTTATTTTCTCATTAGGTTAAAGCGAAAAAGGGATCGGCTGGGGCTCCTATTATGGGACAACATAAGGTAAGAGCGGCCCACGGGTATGTAGACAAAGATAAAAAAGAGATGTAACCATTGAAATTACATGCATATGAGGACCTGAAAATTCTATCATCAAAGACAACCGTGTAGGTAAGTATTGGTAGAGCAATGATTCTTGGTCCAGAGGCTAAAGCAAGGTTAATGGACCTGGCTACAAAATGATCCCCAGTGTGGTACGGGTTACTGGGAAAGAGACACAAAACAATTTTTCAAAGATATGGAGTATTTACCGAGATATACAATCATTTTGCAGGTATAGATGGTGCGAGACAAAAAGAGAGAACAGGCTGTAAGAAACCGAGTATGATTGGGTGGAATCCCAGGTATCCAAGTCAGATGTTGGCCTCCAAATTGGGATGAGATGTTTCAAGGGAAGTTGTCCAAGGGGGTCCCCATTGGTCACAGGATATTCAATCGTCGAGGGGGTATCGAGAGGAAGAAGAAGATATAATCTACGATCACAGTAGGTCTCCATGAACATAAAGGGAAAAGACTGGAGAAAACAAGTCAAAAAAATCTGTAAGAAAAGGTGGTTGGGTTCTCATGATATGAATCCCGAAATATGGGATGGGTGAGAAGGGGGGGGGGGGGGGTGTGAACAAGGGAAGAGGGAGGAAACCCAGGTAAGTGAATACAAAAAAGTGCCCGAAGAAGGGGGCCAGAAGGGTCCAAAGACTACAAGGGGAAAGAAACGTCCCAATAAAGTGAGGTGAAAGGGTTATTATATATTACCCACTTAAAAATGAGTAGTGAACCGGGTGGAGAGGGTGGGGGTGTGGTGTGAGGGGGAGTACAATGTGAACAGCAAAGATAATGACCCATATGTGAAAAGAATTGAAAAGATGAGACAAAGAAAGGGAAAAGTAAAAGTAAAGATGATATATAGAAATAGGCAATAAGGTACTTACTTTCCTGCTTGGTAAGACGGCAGAAGGGTATAGGAGAATCACCTCTGTTTGTAATATCCTGAAAAAAGTCAATCTTCATTAACACCCCCGAGGGGCCAGGCTGCCCAGATTGTAGATCCAACGGGCCTCCCTCCTTAGAAGTTCCGGAGTTCAAATTTCCACCCCTAATGGTAGACCGTATAAGGTCAAGACCAACCACTTTGATACCCTGTCTTACCTGGTGTTCGTCAGAAACGTAGCACTGTCGAGAGAGACGTTTGGTGTGAAGGGGGAATCGCGTTGAGGATGTCAAGAGGTGCTGTTGGACCCTCTTTCCTTAACTCTTGTGATGTCTGGCCACATATATTTTTGACAGGGGCAAATGAGGGCATAAATACATTTCTCGATTTGCAGTTGATGTAATGACGTAATGTAAACGCCTTTTGATCTGCAGAGTCCCTGATTTCTTTACAGATCTCCATAAGGGGCAAACAGAGCAATCCCCACAGGGGTACGAGCCAACCAATTTGTATCCTCTCCCCAAAGCTTTTGGGTCTCTGGTAGTGGCTAGCGGTGAGTTTGTCTTTCAAATTTTAGCCCTTTTGGCATGAGGCTCGGTTTTTCAATTATCAAATTGGACAGTTTTGGGTCAGCAAGAAGTATGTCCAATTTCTGTTAAGTATGTTCCGAATATCGTTCCACTGATTATTAAAGGGGGGTAATAATACCTCCTTTAAAATTGGTATCTTGTTTTTTCAGTTGTAAGAGAGATTTCTCTGTGTATCACGCGCCCTTCTGTAAAGCCTGGAAATAGATATCTCGGGTACCCACGTTCCTTAAAACATTGCGTGAGATCCAGGGCACTTCTCCGGAAGTCCATAGATGTCGAACAGTTTCCTTTAAGTCTGATAATTGCCCGTGGGAATGCCCCTCTTAAGATGGTCCGGGTGAAAGCTGGAATGCTGTGTAATCAAAAGCTATTGTGCGAGTACTTTTGCGGAAGAGATCTGTGTCCAAGTGATTGTCCCGAATCGTGATTTTTAGATATAAGAAATCCGCTGTGACCGCGAAACATGTGAGTAAGACAATGTTAAAAGGATTGTATTAAGAGTGCTACAAATGATTCACAAGGTTCCAGGGGTCCATCCCATACAGCAAAATATCGTTCTATAAAACGAAACCACCCCCTGGCATGTTGGCAAAAAAATGGGAGAGAAGGTTACACGTGCGCGCCCTCCCACCAACCCAAAATAGGTTGGCATAGGAGGGCGCGCACCGTGCACCCATGGCTGTACCAGAAGCCTGTCTGTAAAAAGTCCCATCGAATATAAAGTAGCTCTGTCGTAACACAAAATCAAGAAGTTCATAAGGAACGAATCATGACGTCGATCCCCCGTTGATTGGCATCCAGGAAGATCGACACTGCATTTATTCCATCACTGTGCGCAATGTTGGTGTAAAGGGATTCGTCGTCAGGTAACGAGCTATGCGTTGGTGGGGGATGGGCAAGTCCTTTGTGTATTAAATCAGTCGAATCCCGTATGTATGATTTGAGATCGACCACTAAAGGTTGTAAGAAATGGTCGATGTACATACATGCTTTTTCGCAAAGTCCACCTATCCCCGACACTATAGGCCTCCCTGGAGGAAAGGTCGGGATGGGACCTTGGGAGCATGTACAGGGTAGGCACAACACTGGAGTTCCACTGTGAGGAATTTATGCTCTTGATTGTAATAATCCATAGTTGTTGGGCCGCCCTAAGGAGGTGGTGAGTTCCTTTTAAAAAGCAGTGTTGGATCCGAGGGGAGGGGAGTAGTTAGATGCGATTACTGAGCGGTGTCTTCGCTCTCAAGTATAGATCGCGAGGCCAAAGGACCACATTCCCCCCCTTGTCCGCCTCCTTGATCAAGAAATCAGGATTAGAATAAGGTTTGAATGGCTCGTCTTTTCCCTATTGAGATTTTGTTGTGAGTACGAGTTGGGTGTGAGTTCTGCAATGTCTTGGGTGACTCTGTTATAAAACAATTGCAGGGCCGGGATAAGTCCCAGATTAGGTGTAAGCTGGGAGGGTACTCGCAAAGGGCAGGGCTTCCTACCTGTGGTCTCTGTCGTGATGTTTTCGTCCAACAAATCAAGGAGGTCCCTAAGGGTCTGTCGGTCCTCCTCAGGTACAGAATCAATGAGGTTGGGCTGTTGGTACAAGACCTTAAATGCCAGCTGTCTGCAGAAAAGGAAGACATCTTTCGTAAGTTCAAATTTATCCAAACACTGCATTGGGGAAAAAGTAAGTCCTCTCTCAAGGACTGATAGTTCTGCATCATTTAAAACATATGAAGAGAGGTTGATAACCTGTAAACAATTACCCTCGGTGTGTTCGATGTTGGTATCATGGTTTACTTGCCCCGTTGTTTCCCCCGTTTGTACGAGGGAGACTTGACTCGGTTCTGGGGTCCTCTTTTTCGGGACCGAGTGGCCCCCGCTGCATCGTCCCCTGAGTGGCTTTCTAAATCGCTGGTTCCGGAGGATAAAAAATCCTCACTAGAGGAAGGGTTATTGCCAGTTGGTTTTCTGGGAGTGCGTCGGAAAAAACGCCTTGAATTACCCTGATGATTCCAATGATAAGCCTTGTGGTTTTCAAAGTCCAATTTGTCACGTCTCATCTTATCATCTTATTTAGTGATTTATTACTTTATTTTTTATTGAAAAACATTTTTTTTAACTTTTTTAATACTTCCACCAATCATCTGATTGCTTTTTCATGAAAATACTCTGCAATACTCATGTATTGCAGGGTATTAGCAGTGTCAGCCTATGTACTTGCATAGGCTGGCACTGTGCCAGTAAGATGACGTCATAGACGTCATCTTACCGGCAGTTCTTGCAGGCAACATTGGGGTCCATATCTGACACCAGTGATGCCACAGCAACGATCGGCGCCCCCGAAAACGGTTGGGGGGGGCATGTTAAATGCCGCGGTCGCTCTGACCATGTTTTCCGATGCCGGTTCGGCTCAGATCTTGAGCTGAACCAGCATCGGCTCAGCGTCCGATATATCGGACGCAGAGCGGAAGGGGGTTAAAAACATTTTAGGGAAATTTGTAAAAAAACAATGCAGGAGGGTCCATGTAAGAACTCTAGCCTTATTTGATTATACTAACTGACAGAAAAAATCTATCCATGGCATATCTTTTCTTAAATAGCATTAATAAGAAAGATAAACTTCCCTATATGTTAAAATGGGAACAAGAACTGGGAATGGGAATTACGGCTAAACAATGGCTTAGAGCCACTGAAGAATTTTCACAAACATCAACCTGTATTAATCATATGGAACAACTGAAAAAGGTGCATACAAGATGGTATCTATGTCCAGACAGAGAAGAAAACTGTTTGAAAGACAATCTGAATCTGTGCTGAAAGGGCTGTCAGAAGAAGGGTACCCCAATGAATGTTTTTGTGCGAATGTCTGGATTCAAATTTTTTATTTAATTTCCACAATCAAAGGCAGGATGGAAGATCCCGCTCCAGCATTGGCACTATTACATATAGGACTGGAAAATTTTGACCCTCTAATTAGGTGGCCAATCTCGCATATTTTAATAGCAGCTGAAAGTCTCTAATGTTTCCTAATGTAACAGAAGTATGCTAATGAGCAGATGCATTATGAAATCTACTTAACTAAAAACATAAAACAATGGAAATATAGGAAGAAAAAATGCCAGATATGGGAGCTTAGCCACTATGCAAACCTGGCAAACTCTGCGGTGGGGTGATGGCGCGGGTGCCCATAGAGAGGGCTCTGAGTAACACCATTGGCACCCATGCCATAGGTTCGCCACCACTGGTATAAAGCCTTTTATAGATCCTTCAACTTTCTTTTTTTTTTTTGTCTATTTGTTGTCATTGGAATTGGTTTATTTGGATAAATGTACAACTTATATGTATGTTTGTATGTAATTTGTATGTATATTTAAAATGAAATACAAATAAAAAAATGTATAACAAAAAAGTTTTAGGCCTTAGAATATGGCAAAACGGAAGAATTTTTTGGTACAAAAGATTGTTATTTTTTTTAAAATTTACTAAAACATAATAAAACTTATATAAATTTGGTATTGTGCTCATACTGACCCCTGGTAAATTGTACCTAAGGCTATGTTGTTAGGGATGGCCATTTGCCAGATTGGCTGTTTGGTCCAGGTTAGGCTGCTGAAACCGAACACCAAACCTGAACTTGAACGTGTGGACCGCTCATTTCTAGACCTGAAGATTTCCAATCCGGCTAATGGATGCCCCTAGGAACAAGCCATGGCTATGATGGGATAGAGGGACACGCATAGCAACCATTTGTCAGATTTTCTGTCCGACCACCAATCCGGCAATATGTCCAGGTGAGACGGCCGAATTCGAATGCCAAACAGAAGCTTGAAAGTCGGGTCTGCTCATGTGTACTGTAGAATTTGTTGCCCGGGTGACTTCAGCCTTTTTAACACATCATAAATGAATATGAAAATATCATAGTCACTAACATTATATTGTACCCTGGATATTTCGAACAGTCTTACCCACAAAAAACTGACCGCATTGTGTCTCCCAGAAATATATAAAAAAAAATACACTGTGGTAACCTCAATCGGTTCCCACAATATATTTAAATATATATCATAAATTATATATAATTTATATAAAACAGATATTTAAATACATATTTGAAAGAGCCCCTTTATTATATATTCTTTCCAAAATTAATACATACGGACTCCCCCTCCTCCCTAATTTTACAGCACCCCCTTGAAATATATATAGTAGACCCCTAAAAAATTCATATACAAGTCCTCTGTTGCATGAATTTAAATATCATATACCACTGAGTAAGTTTTTAAAGCACTGGCATCCCCTAATGGATTCAGCACCAGAAACCCCTAGATAAGATGTTAAATTTAATTGTAATGTTTACATTTCCTTTTTGAGCTAGGCTACCATGACCCTAACGGCACAGCGTTTAGGAGAAATTATCTCCAATGTTTGGCATACTTTTGGATATTTCTTTCAGTTTCGGCCAAGGCTAGAGAATAAGCTGGCTAGACTTGACTCATGAGGAGAATCCACAAATCATTATACTCAGCTAATGCAGTTAAAATGGCCAGACTGCAGTTAAATGCTCTCTCTAATGAGCAAACTGATAAGACTACACTGGACTTGCACGCACTTATTATAAATGGGAAAATAAGTCTGACAGGATGCTCGCCAAAATGTTGAAGAATAGACTGTATGTACATCCTAGGACAGTGGTGGCCAACCTAAGGCACGGGTGCCAGAGGTGGCACTCGGAGCACTCACTGTGGGCACTCAGACCATCACCCCAGCACAGAGTTTGCCAGGTCTCAAAACATCCTCCTGCAGTCCCTGGCCACCCAGGATGTGCTGTGATCAATGCTATTTTAAAGCTACATATCCTTAGCTGCCTGGGACTACAGGAGGAGCTCCTGTTATTGGAGCTCCTGCTCTGGGACCCACAATTCTTACTGTTCAGGGGCCCCTGGAAGGAAGCTACAATGATAATCAGAATTTCTCCTATTACGTTCAACTGTATTGGTGTCTGTAGGACACAGATACAATTAAAAGCTGCCATGTTGGCACTTTGCATTTAAATAAGTGGGTTTGGTTGTAATTTGGGCACTGGGTCTCTAAATGGTTCAACACCACTTCCAATCCTGTGGCTATTAATCATTTTTTTCATTCCTTTTACTCAAGGCTAAATTGGGCTGACGCCATATTTACATTACAGAAGATAAATGATTTCACTTCCCACCACAGGCTTTCAGCTACAAAAAGAGAATGCATCATTTATGGCAGACTAGAAAGGACCATTGTAATACGTACAATTGGGTAAGGTTTGAGGATCACATATCTTCTCAGCATTATAATATAAAAAATTTGCTTCACTATTGATAAAACATAATAAACCCAATAGAAAAAAAGGGCACAAGATACAGATTTGTACAAAGCAAAGCAAAATCTTTGTTACATATACAAAAATTGATAACACATTTAAAATAGATGCAGTATTATGCGGAAGTCAATCCAGAGCTTAGAGCAGTATAACAAACAATTATGCAATGATCAATATAACAAAAGTTATCTAAGCATGTGCTAGATGTGCTAGTTGATATAAACAGTGAAGGAAATAATTATTGTAGGGTAGGTAGGTTAATTTTAACATTGAGAGATGGAATATCCAAAATAATATCAAATTATATTGTACAAATCACATTTCTCACTGCAAAATGCAAGTATTGATCCCTCCTGCAAACAAAACTTCATATTTGGTGGCAAAAACTTTGTTGGCAAGCATAGACGTTTTTTGTAGTTGACAATGAGGTTTGCGCACATGTCATGAGGAATTTTGGTCCATTCCTCGCTGTCAATCAACCCTAAACTAAGATTTTGCACCATCCATAAGTTTTCTATGGGATCAAGATCTGGAGACTGGCCAGGCCCACTCCATGACATTAATGTTCTTCTTTTTCAGCCCCTCCCTTGTTGTCCTTGGTCTTGCTGGAAAACCCAGCCATGACCCATTTTTAATGTCTTGGCGGAGGAAAGAATGTTGTCGCCCAGGATTTTATGGCAAATGGCTCCATCCATTCTCCCATTGATTCTACCTCCAAGTTTGACATTGGGGACAGTGCTCTTTAGAAGCATTTCCCTTCCTCGGCAAGTTGAGTTGATGCCAAAGAGCTAATTTTTTTGTCTTGTCTGACCACGGCACCTTCTTCTAATCACTCACAGAATCATCCAAATGTTTGCTGGCAAACTTCAGATGGGCCTTCTTGAGCAGGAGGACCTTCTGGACATTGGAGGATTGTAAACCATTACAGCGTAATGTGTTACCAATGGTTTTATTGGTGCCCTAGATTGATGTTGATTGACTGTCATTTTATATTTCTTACCAATGCACCAAACGGTTGTCTCCTTCTCACCCAGCTTCTTACTTATGGCTTATTTCTACCTAGTGCAGGTCTATGATCTTGTCCCTGACATCCTTAGGAAGCTCTTTGGTCTTTCCCATTGTCAGTTGGCAAACCTCAAAATCAGCAAGGGATAAAATAATTATATCCTTCACTGTAATGAATGGCTAGGCCCCTTTTTGTAAGCCATTTAACCCAGATTATATTTAAACTGCTTGAAGGACATCTATCACCAGATCAAGGATTGTAAACCAAGCACACTGACATACTTGTGTCAGTTAATGGAGCCTGGAACCGCTCATGCTCATTTGCATAATTTTTAAAACCCCTTTTCTTAAAAACAAGGGCATAAGAAGCGAAAAGAACAGCAGATCTTGCCAGAGGAAGCACACCAAGCTATGTCTGTATGTTTGGTTTACAATCCCTGATCTGGTGATAGATGTCCTTTAAGGAGCCCAATCTCTTTGCTATTAGATGTTCTAGACATTAGCCTGGATATTGTAAAAATCATGGAATTTCCACAGTCTAGCAATGCTTACTCTATAAGTGGTAGTAATATATAAAGTGAGGGCTCTGTCCTCTTTTTTTAGGGACTCCAGATCCAGGTAAGGAACGCTACATGAGGGCCCATTGGGAGAGAGAATACGGAAACCAGGTCACGAATAGACTGTCATAGGTGGGATATAGATGAGCATGACAACTAAATGTAAGCTAATTTGTAGAGAATGTATGGGGTGAGATACAACCGGTGTTGTAATTTCCTGGAGGTCTCCACATGGTTTACACACTTGGAGGAACAGCCATTTACCATTAAGTCTTAGAGAAGAATTGATGGAGCTCAAATTTCCATTTGGATTTGTACAATGGATTAACCCCTTCCTGCACTATAACGGCAGCACTATTACTTATACTTCTGGCACGGCCTTGCAAGTGGAGGCACTGTAGATGGAAGGTGCTTGGGTTTAGGCAGTCTACACAATAAAGCAATAAAGTAGTCCATCAGGAATTCTTGGAGACATTCTAATGACAGTAAGTTATTCAGGATGCCTCAGAAACAGATTATTTATCTGAGATCTGCCCTCATTATCTTTTTTGGTCTTCAGAAACTCCACATCCTCTTCCATATTGTTGTTGAACTACATTATTGTGGACTACAGTCAGCTTGGCCATCTTCTTCTTGACATATAAGCAACTTAAGCTGTTGTAGAGTGAAACGTCTGCTGCAGAATATTAGTGTGCATGTTTAATAGAAGCCTTCTCATAGCAAGCATGGTGACTGGTGCTTGTGCCAGGTCAGAGAATTCGGCTGTTGGAAAGGCTGGTGATTTTGGCCTGGAGGGATAGCTTCACATGCTTTGGAGGTTATAGTAAGATGGGTCATGTGTCTGCTGAGGAGTAACTAGTAACAAGGGAGTTAACGGTTCTCCGACTCGTGAACAGCTAAATTAATGTCCAAAGCAGCTGCAGATGATGGGCTGCTCCCTAAGGAATCAGGGCTAGCAAGGACCAAGATAGCAAGAGATCCTCTTGGGGGAAAGGAATCATTAGTTGGGTTACCCTGTTACTTCCTTACTTTAGATCCTTGATCATGGTTAAAGGACACCTGTCATCAGGTCTGTGTCACTTGTCCTGTCACCACTACCTGTTGGAGCAGCTCACAAGGATCCCAGCCCAGCCTTTAACTAGTTATTTCATACATTATTCATTGTAAAATCATCTATTTTTTATCATGTAAATGAGGCTGGTCACATGGTCAGAGGCAGTGATGTCACTCCTGTTACCCCTCCCCTCCCCCTGCTCATGTCTGTGTGTAATGTATAGTAAAGCATGGCTAGTGTGTGTGCTGCATCTGATGACATGCTGCATCCTCCTAATATACAGGTGAGAGACACAGACATCAGCTACACATGAATCTGACATGTTCTGCTGTAACATGGCTGCCTGGAGCTGCTGTATCTCTCCTAAACACACACACATGCACACACAGGCTGCAGGGGGTGTGGCCACCAGCACCAGGAAGCACATCATTATACAGCCTCACATCATTATACAGGCTGTCAGTCA